>CM060468.1:1576973-1614473 GCA_030544235.1 Lepturacanthus savala
GGGCCTGATCGACGACCTGCAGCACTGCCTCGTCAACAAGACCTGCCCCAACTACTTCATCCCGCAGTGCAACATGCTGGAGCAGCTGTCGGACGAGACCGCCGTGCTTCACGCCCGCAAACTCTCCTCGGTGCGCTCCGACCCGGCCGAGCACCTGCGCACCACCATCGAGCACGCCAAGGCCGCCAACAGGCTGACGGTGGAACTGCAGTGGCGGGGCGGCAGCGCCAGCAACCTGCCGTCGCCGCAGTCGGACGCCGGCGGCGAGAACCAACCGGACGACCGCCTCGCCAAAAAGCTGCAGCAGCTGGTGACGGAGAACCCGGGCAAGTCCATCTCGGTGTTCATCAACCCCGACGACGTCACGCGGCCGCACTTCCGCATCGACGACAAGTTCTTCTGAAGCTCCGCCCCCTCTGGAACTTTTGTTTTTTTAATTATTAATTTTTTTTTTTACATTTTAATGTTTCTCTGCCACAGAGTGAAAGTGAGGTGATCGTGTAAATGTCTGCCACGATTTTTTTTTTTATGTTGGATTATTATTTTTCTATCCCCCCTCCCCCTTTCCTTAAGCCCCGCCTCTTTTCACTGTGTGCCCTGTGTTTTCTACCTGATGCCTTTTCAATACGCGGCTGAATAGCAGCAGGTTGTTTTTTTTTCTTTTAAAAAAAACAACAACAAAGGAACGAGGGGAAAATCCACCTTTAAATCCGAGTTTAGTTTCCTACGTTATTGCTCGCGTTCATGTAATTATCAGGGATCAACGAGACGAAGGCAACAACTCCTGAAACTGAGGAGAAAAGCTTGTTCAAAGAGAATCGTGCAGAATTACTCAGATAATACGATGAAACGTGTTTGTTTCGTACACGAAAAACTCAAAACGTATTAATACGTATTATTCGTAACGTGTATATACCTATTGTTCGTAACGATTGTTACGTAAAATACGTAACGTATTAATACGTATAATACGTAATGCAATAATAGGAGTATTAATTCCTATAAATACATATTAATCCGTATAATCTAATACTTTAATTCTTTGGCTCCTCAAGTAAACAATTAATATATTAATGTTGTACGTTATGAATTATACGTATTATACATATTAATACATTACAAATTAATATACCTATTATTCAATTACGTATTAATGTTAAAGTTATACGTATAATACATTACGAATAATAGGTATTTATACTTTACGAGTAATACGTATTAATACTTTATGAATTTAACGTATTAATACACATTATTCGTAAAGTATTAATACGTATTAATATGTATTAATACTTAACGTATATTGTGTATTAATACGTTTTGAGTTTTACGTATTAATACGTTACAAATAATAGGTATTTATATGTTACGAATAATACGTATTAATACCATATGAATAATGTGTATTAATATGTTATGAGTTTTACGTATTAAAACGTATAATACGCAACATATTAATACGTAAAACTCATAACGTACACATTATTCGTAAAGAATTAATACGAATTATTTGTAACGTATAAATATCTATTATTCCATTACGTATTAATTCGTATTAATACGTTACAAGTTGTACGTATTAATATGTATTAATACTTCATGAATAACGCATATTAATACGTTATGAGTTTTACGTATTAATATATTACGTATTATACGTTACAAATAATAGGTATTTATACGTTACGAATAATACGTATTAATACGTATAATACGCAACTTAATACATAAAACTCATAATATATTATTACGCATTATTCATAACGTATTAATACGTATTATTCGTAACGTATAAATACCTATTATTCCATTACGTATTATACGTATTAGTATGTATTAATTTACGATTATTCATACATTACGTATTCTACGTTACGAATAATAGGTATTTATATGTTATGAATTATGCGTATCAATACGTTATGAGTTTAACGTATTAATACGTATTATTCGTAAAGTATAAATACGTATTATTCGTAAAGTATGAATACCTATTATTTCATTACATATTATACATATTAATATGTATTATTACTTTACGAATAACACGTATTAATACTTTATGAGTTTTACGTATAAATACATTGCGTGTTATACGTATTAATACGAATTATACATATTAATATGTTATTCGTTCACTTGAGGAGCCAAATAATCAGTGACTGATCTGGAAAAACAAACATTAAATCAACTTTAGTCGACACTAAAAACAAATAATCACAGAATATTAAAGTAGCGTGAAATATTAATGTTTAAAAACAAAAAATGTGATTTTTCCAGCTGTAATTTGTCCAGTCTGGGCTCCTGTAGATTTATAAAAACTACAAAAAACAGATGATTCTAAGAAAATAAAAATAAAATAATTATTCTGATTGAATTACACTGTTCACAATAAGTTAGTTCCTTTGATATTACTAATATTTAATGATAAGAAACTCAATATTCCTCAGTTTATTACCCACTAACTTATTGTGAGTCGTGTAAATGTGAATTAAAACAAGCTTTTAAATAAAATATTACATTTCTGTCACGTTCTGTTCCACTATCTACCTCTAAATACGACACACTGGACCTTAGAAATGTAAAAGAGAGAGAATTATAACAATTAATATCAGAAATCAATTCAAAAGTAATACAAGAAACAAACGCTTAAAAATGAGAAGTGGGTATTTTTTTTATATATTTATATTGTGATATGTTTATTCACAGTTTTGTTACTGTCTCATGCATCTGAGAAACTTAAATTAGATTTTTTACGATTGATTTTTTACGCTGTTTTATTTGTAAAAACAGGAACATATCTGATGTTTTCTCTCCGTAAAAACTCACGTCAGTCGCGTTTTTTTTTTAATTTTCTCACCACAGGCCTGAGCAGCAGCAACAGGATTGTTTATTAACTCATGAACAGGTTCAGGAGCTGATGCCGAACGTCTCTGAGCAGCAGTTTGAAGGTGGATTTTCCCTCCGAGGACCGTCCCGGTCCCTCTGGTGTACCCCAGGGTACCAACCTAGAGACTCTGAAACTGTAAATAGTAGAAAAAGTGACTGAACTCGAACTAGAGACTGATGATGTGTGCACTACTTTTTTCGTCTAATTTTGCACAGAATGTAAAAAACAACACTCTCACAAACACACGACACTGCTTTTCCTGCTGAACGGATGGTTTTTAGTATCGTTAGACCGGTGATTCTTAGCTGGAGATAAAGGTGGTGACGCACCTGTTGGATGTTGGTTCATTAACCGGCGGAGAAGCAGCGAGGAAACGGTTCAGCTGCAGGAAAAACTAAGTTTAAATATGATAAAAATCACTAGATGATGTAAAATGTGGATCAATGTTTCCCCAAAGCTGAAGATTCAACCTGAAAAAGTCCAAAGATCATCAGTTTATTATTGTAGAAGATTAAAGAAACCAGGAAATAATCAGAGAAGAGAAGCTGGAACCAGAGAATTTGGACGTTAAGTCCATTAATCAATTATCAAAGTAATCAATCAACTCTTAAATTTAAACTTGTTTTAAGAAAAATAGGATTAAATTGTTTGTTGTTTTCTCATATTTGTGTTTTTTATCTCTTTAATTTAAAAAATGAGGTAAAAGAAACATTTTCCACATTAAAACTAGAATCTGCAGCAGATTTTCCACATTAAAACTAGAATCTGCAGCAGTTTTTCCACATTAAAACTAGAATCTGCAGCAGATTTTCCACATTAAAACTAGAATCTCCAGCAGTTTTTCCACATTAAAACTAGAATCTGCAGCAGTTTTTCCACATTAAAACTAGAATCTGCAGCATTGAGGACAGATTTTCCACATTAAAACTAGAATCTGCAGCAGATTTTCCACATTAAAACTAGAATCTCCAGCAGTTTTTCCACATTAAAACTAGAATCTGCAGCATTGAGGACAGATTTTCCACATTAAAACTAGAATCTGCAGCATTGAGGACAGTTTTTCCACATTAAAACTAGAATCTGCAGCAGATTTTCCACATTAAAACTAGAATCTCCAGCAGTTTTTCCACATTAAAACTAGAATCTGCAGCAGTTTTTCCACATTAAAACTAGAATCTGCAGCATTGAGACAGATTTTCCACATTAAAACTAGAATCTGCAGCAGTTTTTCCACATTAAAACTAGAATCTGCAGCAGTTTTTCTATATTAAAACTAGAATCTGCAGCATTGAGGACAGATTTTCCACATTAAAACTAGAATCTGCAGCAGATTTTCCACATTAAAACTAGAATCTGCAGCATTGAGGACAGATTTTCCACATTAAAACTAGAATCTGCAGCATTGAGGACAGATTTTCCACATTAAAACTAGAATCTGCAGCAGTTTTTCCACATTAAAACTAGAATCTGCAGCATTGAGGATAGTTTTTCCACATTAAAACTAGAATCTGCAGCAGATTTTCCACATTAAAACTAGAATCTGCAGCAGATTTTCCACATTAAAACTAGAATCTGCAGCATTGAGGACAGATTTTCCACATTAAAACTAGAATCTGCAGCATTGAGGACAGTTTTTCCACATTAAAACTAGAATCTGCAGCAGTTTTTCTACATTAAAACTAGAATCTGCAGCATTGAGGACAGATTTTCCACATTAAAACTAGAATCTGCAGCATTGAGGACAGTTTTTCCACATTAAAACTAGAATCTGCAGCAGATTTTCCACATTAAAACTAGAATCTCCAGCAGTTTTTCCACATTAAAACTAGAATCTGCAGCAGATTTTCCACATTATAACTAGAATCTCCAGCAGTTTTTCCACATTAAAACTAGAATCTGCAGCAGTTTTTCCACATTAAAACTAGAATCTGCAGCATTGAGACAGATTTTCCACATTAAAACTAGAATCTGCAGCAGTTTTTCCACATTAAAACTAGAATCTGCAGCAGTTTTTCTATATTAAAACTAGAATCTGCAGCATTGAGGACAGATTTTCCACATTAAAACTAGAATCTGCAGCAGATTTTCCACATTAAAACTAGAATCTGCAGCATTGAGGACAGATTTTCCACATTAAAACTAGAATCTGCAGCATTGAGGACAGATTTTCCACATTAAAACTAGAATCTGCAGCAGTTTTTCCACATTAAAACTAGAATCTGCAGCATTGAGGATAGTTTTTCCACATTAAAACTAGAATCTGCAGCAGATTTTCCACATTAAAACTAGAATCTGCAGCAGATTTTCCACATTAAAACTAGAATCTGCAGCAGATTTTCCACATTAAAACTAGAATCTGCAGCATTGAGGACAGATTTTCCACATTAAAACTAGAATCTGCAGCATTGAGGACAGTTTTTCCACATTAAAACTAGAATCTGCAGCAGTTTTTCTACATTAAAACTAGAATCTGCAGCATTGAGGACAGATTTTCCACATTAAAACTAGAATCTCCAGCAGTTTTTCCACATTAAAACTAGAATCTGCAGCAGTTTTTCCACATTAAAACTAGAATCTGCAGCATTGAGGACAGATTTTCCACATTAAAACTAGAATCTCCAGCAGATTTTCCACATTAAAACTAGAATCTGCAGCATTAAGGACAGATTTTCCACATTAAAACTAGAATCTGCAGCAGTTTTTCCACATTAAAACTAGAATCTGCAGCATTGAGGACAGATTTTCCACATTAAAACTAGAATCTCCAGCAGTTTTTCCACATTAAAACTAGAATCTGCAGCAGTTTTTCCACATTAAAACTAGAATCTGCAGCATTGAGGATAGTTTTTCCACATTAAAACTAGAATCTGCAGCATTGAGGATAGTTTTTCCACATTAAAACTAGAATCTGCAGCAGTTTTTCCACATTAAAACTAGAATCTGCAGCAGATTTTCCACATTAAAACTAGAATCTGCAGCATTGAGGACAGATTTTCCACATTAAAACTAGAATCTGCAGCATTGAGGACAGTTTTTCCACATTAAAACTAGAATCTGCAGCAGTTTTTCCACATTAAAACTAGAATCTGCAGCATTGAGGATAGTTTTTCCACATTAAAACTAGAATCTGCAGCAGATTTTCCACATTAAAACTAGAATCTGCAGCAGATTTTCCACATTAAAACTAGAATCTGCAGCAGTTTTTCTATATTAAAACTAGAATCTGCAGCATTGAGGACAGATTTTCCACATTAAAACTAGAATCTGCAGCAGATTTTCCACATTAAAACTAGAATCTGCAGCATTGAGGACAGATTTTCCACATTAAAACTAGAATCTGCAGCATTGAGGACAGATTTTCCACATTAAAACTAGAATCTGCAGCAGTTTTTCCACATTAAAACTAGAATCTGCAGCATTGAGGATAGTTTTTCCACATTAAAACTAGAATCTGCAGCAGATTTTCCACATTAAAACTAGAATCTGCAGCAGATTTTCCACATTAAAACTAGAATCTGCAGCAGATTTTCCACATTAAAACTAGAATCTGCAGCATTGAGGACAGATTTTCCACATTAAAACTAGAATCTGCAGCATTGAGGACAGTTTTTCCACATTAAAACTAGAATCTGCAGCAGTTTTTCTACATTAAAACTAGAATCTGCAGCATTGAGGACAGATTTTCCACATTAAAACTAGAATCTGCAGCATTGAGGACAGTTTTTCCACATTAAAACTAGAATCTGCAGCAGATTTTCCACATTAAAACTAGAATCTCCAGCAGTTTTTCCACATTAAAACTAGAATCTGCAGCAGTTTTTCCACATTAAAACTAGAATCTGCAGCATTGAGGACAGATTTTCCACATTAAAACTAGAATCTGCAGCATTGAGGACAGTTTTTCCACATTAAAACTAGAATCTGCAGCAGTTTTTCCACATTAAAACTAGAATCTGCAGCATTGAGGATAGTTTTTCCACATTAAAACTAGAATCTGCAGCAGATTTTCCACATTAAAACTAGAATCTGCAGCAGATTTTCCACATTAAAACTAGAATCTGCAGCAGATTTTCCACATTAAAACTAGAATCTGCAGCATTGAGGACAGATTTTCCACATTAAAACTAGAATCTGCAGCATTGAGGACAGTTTTTCCACATTAAAACTAGAATCTCCAGCAGTTTTTCCACATTAAAACTAGAATCTGCAGCAGTTTTTCCACATTAAAACTAGAATCTGCAGCATTGAGGACAGATTTTCCACATTAAAACTAGAATCTCCAGCAGTTTTTCCACATTAAAACTAGAATCTGCAGCAGATTTTCCACATTAAAACTAGAATCTGCAGCATTGAGGACAGATTTTCCACATTAAAACTAGAATCTGCAGCAGTTTTTCCACATTAAAACTAGAATCTGCAGCATTGAGGACAGATTTTCCACATTAAAACTAGAATCTGCAGCATTGAGGACAGATTTTCCACATTAAAACTAGAATCTGCAGCATTGAGGACAGATTTTCCACATTAAAACTAGAATCTGCAGCAGTTTTTCCACATTAAAACTAGAATCTGCAGCATTGAGGACAGATTTTCCACATTAAAACTAGAATCTGCAGCAGATTTTCCACATTAAAACTAGAATCTCCAGCAGTTTTTCCACATTAAAACTAGAATCTGCAGCAGTTTTTCCACATTAAAACTAGAATCTGCAGCATTGAGGACAGATTTTCCACATTAAAACTAGAATCTCCAGCAGATTTTCCACATTAAAACTAGAATCTGTAGCATTGACGACAGATTTTCCACATTAAAACTAGAATCTGCAGCAGATTTTCCACATTAAAACTAGAATCTGCAGCAGATTTTCCACATTAAAACTAGAATCTGCAGCATTGAGGACAGATTTTCCACATTAAAACTAGAATCTGCAGCATTGAGGACAGATTTTCCACATTAAAACTAGAATCTGCAGCAGATTTTCCACATTAAAACTAGAATCTGCAGCGTTGAGGACAGATTTTCCACATTAAAACTAGAATCTGCAACGTTGAGGACAGATTTTCCACATTAAAACTAGAATCTGCAACATTGAGGACAGATTTTCCACATTAAAACTAGAATCTGCAACATTGAGGACAGATTTTCCACATTAAAACTAGAATCTGCAGCAGATTTTCCACATTAAAACTAGAATCTGCAGCGTTGAGGACAGATTTTCCACATTAAAACTAGAATCTGCAATGTTGAGGACAGATTTTCCACATTAAAACTAGAATCTGCAGCGTTGAGGACAGATTTTCCACATTAAAACTAGAATCTGCAGCAGATTTTCCACATTAAAACTAGAATCTGCAGCATTGAGGACAGATTTTCCACATTAAAACTAGAATCTGCAGCGTTGAGGACAGATTTTCCACATTAAAACTAGAATCTGCAATGTTGAGGACAGATTTTCCACATTAAAACTAGAATCTGCAGCGTTGAGGACAGATTTTCCACATTAAAACTAGAATCTGCAGCAGGTTTTCCACATTAAAACTAGAATCTGCAGCATTGAGGACAGATTTTCCACATTAAGACTAGAATCTGCAGCAGATTTTCCACATTAAAACTAGAATCTGCAGCATTGAGGACAGATTTTCCACATTAAAACTAGAATCTGCAGCAGATTTTCCACATTAAAACTAGAATCTGCAGCATTCAGGACAGATTTTCCACATTAAAACTAGACTCTGCAGCAGGTTTTCCACATTAAAACTAGACTCTGCAGCAGGTTTTCCACATTAAAACTAGACTCAGCAGCATTGAGGACAGATTTTCCACATTAAAACTAGAATCTGCAGCATTGAGGACAGATTTTCCACATTAAAACTAGAATCTGCAGCAGATTTTCCACATTAAAACTAGACTCTGCAGCATTGAGGACAGATTTTCCACATTAAAACTAGAATCTGCAGCATTGAGGACTGAATTAAACCTGTAATAATCATCAGTTTCTTGCAGCTGTTTATTAAGCTGCTGTTTTCCTGCAGCTTTTCCGTTCTCCTCCTCGTCTCCACACTTCAACCCTCAGGTTAATCTGCTGCGTTTCACCTCGTCGTCGGGTTAAATCGTCGTTATTTCCGCTCCAGTCTTTCCTTCCTCCTTCCTCTGAATTGCACATTTCAATCAGCTTCGTTTCATATCCAGACGTGATGTTTTATCTCCTTATTTATCGGCTGCTTTATTCCTGTTTTTAGTTTTAGTCGGATCGAATCTGCTTCAACACAAACAGTTTGAAACGTCTCTGAAGATTAATTTTAGATCAGAGAAGATTAACTGAGCTGAAGTTAAAGGATCATTCTGCTCAAAGCTAAAGCTAAAGGTGGAGTTAGCGAAAGCTAAAGAGAAGATAAAGAGGGATGTAGCTAAAGCTAAATGAATTAGCTAAAACTAAGAGGGGATGAAGCTAAAGGTGGAGTTAGAGGTTTTGTTGAACCTATTCTGGTTTCGTTGAACCTAGTCTGGTTTTCTTGAACCCAGGTTTGGTTTTGTTGAACCCAGGTTTGGTTTCGTTGAACCTAGTCTGGTTTTCTTGAACCCAGGTTTGGTTTTTCAAACCCAGATTAGTTTTCTTGAACCCAGGTTTGGTTTTTCTGAACCTTGTCTGGTTTTGTTGAACTTAATCTGGTTTTCTTGAACCCAGGTTTGGTTTTTCAAACCCAGATTAGTTTTCTTGAACCCAGGTTTGGTTTTTCTGAACCTCGTCTGGTTTTGTTGAACTTAATCTGGTTTTCTTGAACCCAGGTTTGGTTTTTCAAACCCAGATTAGTTTTCTTGAACCCAGGTTTGGTTTCGTTGAACCTAGTCTGGTTTTGTTGAACCCAGGTTTGGTTTTGTTGAACCTAGTCTGGTTTTGTTGAACCCAGGTTTGGTTTTGTTGAACCTATTCTGGTTTTGTTGAACCTAGTCTGGATTTCTTGAACCTAGTCTGGATTTCTTGAACCTAGTCTGGATTTGTTGAACCTAGTCTGGATTTGTTGAACCTAGTCTGGATTTGTTGAACCCGGGTTGGTTCCTGTTATTTTTTCGTCCCAAACATTTCCTATAAAAAATGCCAAAAACAAACAAACACCCTGCAGAAATCAGAGCGACAACGTGATCTACATCCTCTCATCTTCATCCTCAAGTGCAATTAGTGAAAACACACACACACTCTCACACACACACACACTCACACACACTCACACACACACACACACTCACACACACTCACACACACACTCACTCACACTCACTCACACTCACACACACACACACGTAGCATTACAACAGTAAAGTCAAGTTTCCACCAGAAACAGAATCAGTTCCACTTTTTTGTTTTTTTTTCAGGTTCCAAACACTTTGTGATGTTGTGATGTCACAAAGCTGCTGGTCACTGATTGGCCAGAGGTTCATTTAAAAATGCTGATTCTGTTTATTATGGAAACGAGGCAATAAACTCTGGTTTTAATGAAACACACACACACACACACACTCACACACACACACACACTCCGAGGTCTTTGACACCATCCAAGTGCCACACACACACACACACACACACACACACACACACACACTCCTGCTCGGTGGAAATGTAATCAACTATTGTTCTTCTGAGCTTCATGACCTTTGACCTTACTTCTCTCTGTTTGTTTGTTGGGAACCTTTGAACTGTGAGTTTTTATTTTATTTCTGTATCTTGCTGCTTTATCAAACGATGAAGATGATGATGAAGATGATGATGAAGGTGGTGATGATGATGATGATGAAGATGATGATGATGAAGGTGATGATGATGATGATGATGATGAAGGTGATGATGATGATGATGATGATGAAGGTGATGATGATGATGATGATGATGAAGGTGATGATGATGATGATGATGATGATGATGATGAAGGTGATGAAGATGATGATGATGATGATGAAGGTGATGATGATGATGATGATGATGATGAAGGTGATGAAGATGATGATGATGATGATGATGATGATGATGAAGGTGATGATGATGATGATGATGATGGTGATGATGATGATGATGAAGGTGATGATGATGATGATGATGAAGGTGATGATGATGATGATGATGAAGGTGATGATGATGATGATGATGAAGGTGATGATGATGATGATGATGATGATGATGATGATGAAGATGATGCCGTGTCTTTATGCAACGTGATTGGTCGGTTCAACCCTTCAGGTGGCAGCTCCTCCTCCTCCAGTAGATTAAAAGTCTTTTAACCACAAAGTCTCAGCCTCAACTTTATTTAAAGGTTCCACATATGTCGTTATTGATTATTGATACGTCGTTATTGATTATTGATACGTCGTTATTGATTATTGATACGTTATTGATTTCTGATCATTAAGATGGTTTATTTGGGGATTCCAGCTCAAAAAAAACATGAAAACAGGATGAATATGTAAAGTGATGAGGAGGTGAAGAGGAGGAGGAGGTGAAGAGGAGGTGATGATGAGGAGGAGGTGATGATGTATCTGGACTCTAGATGGCAGCAAACGCCTGAATCCACAGAATCTCCCTCTGTCCTCGTTATCATCACCTCCTCCTCTCTTCTTCTCCTCTTTTCTTCTCTCTCCTCCCCTCTTTCTTCTTCTTTCTCCTCCTCTTTCTACCTCTCCTCTCCCCTATCATCTTCTCCTCCTCACCTCCTCCTCTCCTCCTCCTCTCTTTCTTCCTACTCCTCCTTCTTCCCCTCCTCCCTTTCCTCCTCCTCTCTCATCTCCTCTCCTACTTTCTTTCTATTGCTCCTTCTTTATCTCCTCCTCTTTCTTCCTCTCCCTCTCTTCTATTTTCTTTCCTCTCCTCCTCCTCCCCTCCTCTCTTTCTCCCAACTCCTCATCTCTTCCTCCCTCTCCTCCTCCTCCTTTCTCCTCTTTTCCCTCCTCCTCTCCTCCTCTTTCTTCCTCCTCCTCCTCTCTTATCCTCCCTCTTCCTCTCCTCCTCCTCCTGTCTTTCTTTCTCCTTCTCTCCTCCTCTCTTTTCCTCTCCTCCTCCCTTTCTTCCTCTCCTCCTCCTCCTCCTCCTCCTCCTCTCCTCCTCCTCTCCTCCTCCTCCTCCTCCTCTCCTCTCCTCCTCCTCCTCCTCCTCCTCCTCCTCCTCCTCTCCTCCTCTCCCCTCCTCCTCCTCCTCCTCTCCTCCTCCTCCCTTTCTTCCTCTCCTCCTCTCCTCTCCTCCTCCTCTCCTCCTCCTCCTCCTCCTCTCCTCTCCTCCTCTCCCCTCCTCCTCCTTCCTCTCCTCTCCTCCTCCTCCTCCTCCTCTCCTCCTCCTCTCCTCCTCCTCCTCCTCCCTTTCTTTCCTCCAGCTTCCTGTAGTCTCAGCACCTGTTCTCCACCTCCTCCCGTCTCCTCCCTGTTGTCAGGGCGGTTGCCGTGCCAACCAGTAGCATCCATCACAACATATGCTGCTCTTCTCCATCAGTATATCAGAATATGAAGGAGAACCCGGCTCCTTCTTCCTGTTTGTTGTATTTATCATGAATCGACACTTTAATAAATCATGTGTCACATGTTTAATTCACTTTAATGTTCATTTCCAACAGCAGGGATGTCCAGCTGCTGCCTCTAACAACACTAATGCATCCACTTCCTTTATGTGTCTTAATGCAGCTGCAGGATCAATAAATATTAAATTATGGGTCAATGGAAAAGCTTCCAGATCTTTAGAGGATGGACACGGTTTCCTGGAAGCTTCTTAATGTGGAAACAACTTCCAGGTAGAAGAAGAAGGAGATAATTACTGACCTACAGCAAATAGATGAGCAATAAACATACAAAATAACTTTATTCAACAAATCACTTCACTGCAAATTCACACACTAGTGTCTGTTTTAATAATAAAGTTGGTGCATATACATTTATAATGTGGTAAATGACTATTTTAGCTGCAAATATCTGGATTTTGCTGCATCAATATCTACATAAATGTAAAAAGGTGCATTTCCAGCAACTATCAGTCCAATGTTCTAATGGAACAATTGCATCAAAAGGTTAATGGATGATTAGAAAACCCTTGTGTAACGTACTTTTACTGCCTTTGTACTTTTACTCAAGTAAAAGTATCTGAATATTTCATCTACCACTGGAAAAACAGTAAAACAATATCAATATACGCCATTAATATAAATATCTACATCATCAACAAAACAAGAAATCGCTGAATCGAACATCAGTCGTTCAACAGACAAAACACAAATCAACTTTTCAACAAAATTACCGTTCAAAAATTTGGGGTCACTAAGAAATGTTCTTATTTTTGAATTAGTTATTACAATTAGAATTATTATTTACTTGTTTTTGAAAGAAAAACACATTTTTTTTCCATGAAGATAACTTTAAACTAATCAGAAATCCACTCTATACATCACTAATGTGGTAAATGACTATTTTAGCTGCAAATATCTGGTTTTTGCTGCATCAATATCTACATAAATGTAAAGAGGTGCATTTCCAGCAACTATCAGTCCAATGTTCTAATGGAACAATTGCATCAGAAGGTTAATGGATGACTAGAAAACCCTTGATGCTAACATTGCTAACATGTTAGCACAGCTGGAAATGATTGATTCAAATAAAAATCATTATTTCCAACCTTGTCAATGTCTTGACTATGTTTTCCATCCATTTTACGACTCAATAAAAGTGCGACTTTTCATGGAAAACACTAAATTCTCTGGGTTTTCTGAATGTACCTCCAAGGATTTTCTCTGGAGGCCAGATTCAGTTTTCCCAGCTTGTTGCGGGTCTCTGGCGTCCTTTGGTCTTGGTAACGAGTTCAAACAGGTTCCATTAATAAAGTGGAGGACTTAAACAACAAGTTACAGCTCTTTGAGAGCCAGAAATCTTTTTTTATAGGCGGCCAAATCCTTATTTTACCAAGGAACTTACCAACTAATTAATTAAATGGATTCTTTCCCCTCATTCTGTCTCTCATAGTTGAAATAATGATGAAAACTACTTGTTTTTCTAAGTGGAAGAACTTGACTAATTGGTGGCTGAGTAAATAGTTTTTAGCCGACTATATATATATATAGACTGGATAATATTATCATTTTACTATTTAAAAGTGACCTGAGGAGATTATTTGTGGCTGTGGAACACTCACCCTTTTACTGTTTCTTCCATGTGGTTTATTTATAGATTATTATTTCCTGGCTGAGTCTAATCCCTGGAGTCTTGTCATACCTTTCTGTTTTTCTGCATTTTTGCCTGTTTTTCTGTTTTATTTTAAAACTTTTGCATGTCTGGTCTCGTTTCAGCTCCCTTCACTTCCTGTCTGGTTACCTGCACCTGCCCTAGTTTGTCACACCTGTGTCCTAATACCTCCCCTCTTTATTCTCTGTGTTCCCTCTTTGGCGTCGCCAGTTTGTCTTCATCAGTCTCTGGGATGGTTCCAGCCTTTTTTCCCCTTGTGTCAGCCAGCTTTAGTTTAAATCTGGCTCTGCTGTTGTCTTTGGAAACCTCTGCCTCAACTATTGTTTGATTAAAGGCCACTGACTGTATCTCTCCAGTGTCGAGTCCTACCGAAGAAATTCCACGGTATGACGAAATAATTCTCTGCAGCCGCTAAAAGAAGTGGTCTTTATAGAAGGAAAACACTCTTCCACCCATTGACACCCCCTGAACCACAGTGTCTTAGGGCATATTCACACCACTAGTTTGATATCTTGGTCCACACCAGCCAATCAAAATTGTCCTGATTAGCATATTGACCCCAGCGTGGTCCACTTACATACCTAAACCAAACCGAAATTGATCCAATTGACATTTAATAAATGTTGGGAATAAATGTATTGGCTATCAGATGGTAAATTTCCATTGGGTCCATCAAACCAAAGGTGGTCAAATGTGGTCCTCATGGTTTTCCAGCTGTTATCCCCTGACCTCATGCCTCAATTGGCTTGTCCATAGTGTTAATCGATGTGAAACGACTTCAAATCCATAATTGTTGAGTTATTTGTTCATAGAAAACCAATGACAATAATGTAATATTACCGTAAATGACCCCTACCGCTGCCCTATACCTCTCACAGTACAGTGTGTCTTAAGAGGTTAAGTTAATGAGAATTCAGCCAAAATTGTCCAGTAGAAACGTGACAAGTTCGCCTCAATATGGACGGAACCAAGGAGACGGAGCATGGTGATACTTGTGAGGTCACAGATCCTAGACCCGCCCCCGAACCTGACATCCATATGCTTCCAAATTTGGTCAAAGTCGAGTTGTACCAGGTCATTTTTTTATATCACATTTCTGTATTTGTTTGTGGTCCCTTTAAGAGATGCAGGAAGTAATTATCAGGAAGAAATAGCACATGTCTGTGGGAGTTGTTTTCGGTAGCATCATGGGTATGTACGAGTTTGTTTTATCATCATTTGTTATCGCTAAATGTTTGAGGAAATGTTGAGTTTTTGTAAAGTTTGATGCTAAAAAACAAGTTGGTAGGTTTCACTTTACTGTAATTGATCATTGAAAGTTAAAAGTTAAAAACATGATGCTTTAAAAGAACCAGTCACAGCAGCTAGTTGGTAACTGTGGATCCAACATGGCGGGTAATTTACCTTTCAATGCAGCCTTAGAAAGTGTTCTAAGTAATTTAGACTGCAGGTTTATTTTGAAAAGTTTGCAATTTTTAGCCCAAACTATTTTATCATCATTGGGTATATGATACAATTGACTATAAGCTACGTACAGATGCATTTAACACCCAATAAACAGCTCTGGGCCTTCCATGAACCACGCCTCCAATATGAACAGATGGTTCCCAGATCTACATGGGACATGAGGTCTGGTGTTAGCCAGGCTACCAAAGACCCACAAGGTAGCTATGAAATAATTAGTACCCCCCCTTGTTTGGACCCGAGTTTCACATTCTCACCAGAAGGTCTGCACCAAAGACCAAGACCACCTCATTTTGGAGGCCACTTGATTTAGTGATTGATGCTTTCACACCAATGAAACGAACACATCTAGGCGCCTTTGGTTCAAAATGGACCGTTCGGTGCACCTTTAATCACCAGGTCTAAGTATTACGATCATAAACGTACTACAGTAACAGTCAATCAGGGCAATTTGAGGCTTCGGCAACCGGTTTTACCGGTAAAGCCAAAAAATGACACCAGGATTCATTTACATTGTAAACCTGGTACCAACTCCACCCTTTAACACATCCTGGAGTTTCATGCCGACTTCTAGTCTTCTTGTCATGTCCATCACAGGGTTCCTCGAAGTGATAAGACTATCGGAATGTACCTTTGGCGTCTTTCCACTGGACAGCGGTCGCCAAGACGTACCCCCCTTTTTGAGTCTTATTTGCGAAAAATGGTACGCCCCAAGTTGTAGGTAGCACATGTTGTTCTAAAGCGCTAGATCTTGATTATCAGATGGTAAATTTCCATTGGGTCTGACTAATGTCCATCAAAGGGTCGTCAAACCGTTGGTAGTTGGGTCCTCGTTGGTTTTCCTAGGTAGTACAGTTCCTACATGTCACATGTTGTTCTCAAGCCCTAGATCTTGATTATCAAGTGGTACATTTCCATTTGGTCTCACTAATGTCCATCAAACCAAAGGTTGTCAAACTTTGGTAGTTGGTCCTCGTTGGTAGTACAGTTCCTACATGTCACATGTTGTTCTAAAGCCCTAGATCTTGATTATCAGATGGTAAATTTCCATTGCGTCTCACTAATGTCCATCAAAGGGTCGTCAAACTTTGGTCCTCGTTGGTTTTCCAGCTGCTATCTCCAAACCTCATACTTTGGTCTCACAAATGTCCATCAATGGGTCATCAAACTTTGGTCCTTGTTGGTTTTCCAGCTGCTATCTCCAAACCTCATACTTTGGTCTCACTAATGTCCATCAAACCAAAGGTTGTCAAACGTTGGTAGTTGGTCCTCGTTGGTAGTACAGTTCCTACATGTCACATGTTGTATCTAAAGCCCTAGATTTTGATTATCAGATGGTAAATTTCCATTTGGTCTCATAGTATTGTCCATCAAAGGGTCATCAAACTTTGGTCCTCGTTGGTTTTCCAGCTGCTATCTCCAAACCCTCATACTTTGGTCTCACTAATGTCCATCAAACCAAAGGTTGTCAAACGTTGGTAGTTGGTCCTCGTTGGTAGCACAGTTCCTACATGTCACATGTTGTATCTAAAGCTCTAGATCTTGATTATCAAGTGGTACATTTCCATTGGGTCTCACTAATGGTCCATCAAAGGGTCGTCAAACTTGGTTCTAGTTGGTTTTCCAGCTGCTATCTCCAAACCTCATGCTTTAATTGGCTTGTCCTTAGTGTTAATCAATGTGAAACAACCTCAAGACTGTAATTTTTGAGGTTATTTGTGCATAGAAACCAATAACAATGTAGTACTACAGTAAAATGACCCTCCACCGCTGCCTTATACCTCTCACAGTACAGTGTATCTTAAAAGGTTAAGTTAAACGTGACAAGTTCGCCTCCCGTATGGACGGAACCATGGTGATACTTGTGAGGTCACAGATCCTAGACCCCCCCCCACACCCTGACATCCACATGCTTCCAAAGTCGGTCAAAGTCGAGTCGTACCAGGTCATTTATCCGCCTGGCGACGGGAACCTTGGTTCCTAGCTGTGTGTTTGGGGGGGGACGCTGTTGTTGGCCGCGCTGCTGCTGCTGGTTTTTCCTGTTGACATCTATAATAGATGTTTGCTGCTGTTTCCGCTGCTCTGGTCCACTATTAAAAGAAGATTAAAGCCCTGAAGGTGACGTCACTGCCCTGACTGCAGAGAACATGGAGAGAAACAGCTTCTTATTCATTTATTGATGTTTTAATGACTGACACTGACACATATGTAAGAAAACATGGATTTTATGGTGAAAAGTCATTTATTTATCTTTATTTTATGTCCTAACCCACATTTTATCCTTCACTAACACAGGATAAGAGTTTACTGACTAGTATTCAATGCTGCTTATTGTTATCTTTGATTATTTATCAGTCATTTATATTTTAAATAGAGAAGAGAGAGTGAGACAGAGAGTGAGACAGAGAGTGAGACAGGTATTTATTAATTCATGTTTTTAATGACTGACGCTGACACATATGCAAACATATGTTTAATGTAATTTATTCCTTATTATTCTGTGTCCTAACACAGAATAAGACTGTTGAATGTTATAGACATGTTATTACCTTTGATGTTAATGATGTTGTTTATTTATTTATCTTTTATTTTTTTACTTAAGATGTTTCTGCTGATTAGGACAATAAAGCTAAATTAAATCTGAGGAGAGAGAGAGAGAGAGGGAGAGAGAGGTATAGAAATAGATAGAGAGAGAGAGAGAAGGAGAGAGAGAGAGAGAGAGAGGAGAGGGAGAGAGAGAGAGAGAGAGGGAGAGAGAGAGAGAGAGAGGGAGAGAGAGAGAGGTATAGAAATAGAGAGGGAGAGAGAGAGAGGTATAGAAATAGAGAGAGAGAGAGAGGGAGAGGGAGAGAGAGAGGTATAGAAATAGAGAGAGAGAGAGAGAGGGAGAGGGAGAGAGAGAGGTATAGAAATAGAGAGAGAGAGAGAGAGAGAAGGAGAGAGAGAGAGAGAGAGAGAGAGAGAGGGGTATAGAAATAGAGAGAGAGAGAGAGAGAGAGAGAGAGAGAGAAGGAGAGAGAGAGAGAGAGAGAGAGAGAGGTATAGAAATAGAGAGAGAGAGAGAGAGAGAAGGAGAGAGAGGGAGAGAGATAGGGAGAGAGAGGTATAGAAATAGAGAGAGAGAGAGAGAGAGAGAGAGAGAGAGAGGGAGGTATAGAAATAGAGGGAGAGAGAGAGAGAGAGAGAGAGAGAAGGAGAGAGAGAGAGAGAGAGAGAGAGGGAGGTATAGAAATAGAGGGAGAGAGAGAGAGAGAGAGGAGAGAGAGGGAGGTATAGAAATAGAGGGAGACACAGAGAGAGAGAGGTATAGAGACAGAAGGAGGGGAGAGAGAGGCAGCGTGCACGCGGACAGGTGAACGAGCCTCCCTCGGTCGCAGCGGATCCTCTGACCATCCTAGAATCATCCTCCGTCAGAGAAAACAGCGTCTCCTCTCCGTTCCTCCGCTGTCTGACGGTATCGATCTATCAGCGGATTGATCCGATCGACGCTTCCGTTTCACCGCAGCCGCCTGACGGAGGAGGAGCAGGGGGGGGAAACACACACACACACACATACACACACACACACACACACCGAACCGAACCCAGCCGAACCGGACCGGACAGGATGGAAAACAAAGAGAAGGCACCGGCAGGTAGGACGGGGCGGGGGCGGGGATGGAGGCTGCGGGATGAGGCTGCGGGATGAGGCTGCGGGATGAGGCTGCGGGATGAGGCTGCGGGATGAGGCTGCGGGATGAGGCTGCGGGATGGAGGCTGCGGGATGAGGGGAAGTTCAGGGTGGAGACGCTGCTGCTGATGGGATGATGGAGATGTGGAGATGAGGAGTGATGCATGTTGGGTAGAGTGTTACTGCGGTATCAACCCGCTGCTGCTGCTGCTGCTGCTGTGAGGTGTGGTTATTATGGGATGGGTGCAGGGTGTGTGTGTGTGTGTGTGTGTGTGTGTGTGTGTGTGTGTGTGTGTGTTTGTTTTTAACCAAACGGCTGAGAGAAGCCTGATGCAGCAAAACACAGAGACAGACAGGTGGGATGAAGAAGGAAAGAGACAGACAGATGGATGGGTAGACAGGATGAGAGAGAGAGACAGACAGGTGGGACAAGAGGGAGACAGATGGAGACAGGCAGAGAGACACAGGTGGGATGAGTGAGATATAGACAGATAAGAAGAGAGAGAGAGAGACAGGTGGGACGAGATAGAGAAACACAGGTGAAACACAGAAACACAAGAGATGCACAGGTGAGATAAGAGAAGGACAGACAGGTGGGATGAAGAGCGAAGGAGACAGACAGGATGAGAGACAGACAGGTAGGACAGGAGGAAGACAGATGGAGACAGGCAGAGAGACAGGGAAAGAAACAGACACACAGGTGGGATGAGTGAGATATAGACAGATAAGAAGAGAGAGAGAGAGAGACAGGTAGGACGAGATAGAGAAACACAGGAAAGACAAGAGAAAGACAGACAGGTGGGACAAAAGACAGAGAGAGACAGACAGAGAGACAGGGAGAGAAACCGACACAGGTGGGATGAGTGAGAGAAACACAGGTGAGATAAGAGAAAGACAGACAGGTGGGATGAAGAGCGAAGGAGACAGACAGATGGATGGGTAGACAGGATGAGAGACAGACAGATGGATGGATAGACAGGATGAGAGACAGACAGAGAGACAATGAAAGAAAGAGACACAGGTGGGATGAGTGAGACATAGACAGATAAGAAGAGAGAGAGACAGACAGGTGAGATGATATAGAGGAACACACTTGTAAGACAAGAGGGAGACAGACAGGTGGGACGAGAGAGAGAAACACAGGTAAGACAAGAGAAAGACAGGTGGGAAGAGAGAGAGACAGGCAGACAGACAAGAAGAGGGAGAGACAGACATGTGGGACAAGAGGAAGACAGACAGAGAGATGGAAAGACAGATGGGATGAGTGAGATATAGACAGGTAAGAAGAGAGAGAGACAGACAGGTGTGATGAGATGGAGAAACAGGTGAGACAAGAGAAGGACAGACAGGTGTGATGAAGAGTGAAAGAGAGAGACAGACAGGTGGGACAAGAGGAAGACAGACAAGTGGAAAGACAGGTGGGATAAATCACAGGGAGAGAAACATGGAGACACTGGGAGGAATGATAAATTGACAGGTTGGAAGAGAGAGACAGACAGGTGGGACAAGAGACAGGGAGACACAGGTGAGACAAGAGGAGACAGACAGATAGACAAGATGAGGGAGAGACAGCCATGTGGGAGAAGAGGAAGACAGGCAGAGAGACAGGTGTGACAAGAGACAGGGAAATAAAAAGACACAGGAGAGATGAGTGAGATATAGACAGGTGAGACAAGAGAAAGAAAGACAGGTGAGACGAAGACTGAAAGAGAAAGATAGACAGATAGACAGGACAAAAGAGAGACAGACAGGTGAAAACAGAGACGGAGGTGGGATGAGAGACAGACGGGTGGGACAAGAGAAAGACAGACAGATTGGAACCAAAAGTGAAAGAGACAGACTGATAGACAGGACGAAAGAGAGACAGGATGAGAGGAAGACAGAGAGACAGGTGTGACAAAAGACAGGGGGAGAGACAGAGAGTCATGGAATGAGTGAGACAGAGACAGGTGGGATGAAAGGTAGAGAGAGAGACAGGTGAGACAAGAGATGTGGTGTGAGAGAGAGACAGACAGATAGGTGGAACGAGAAACAGAGAGACAGACGGGGGATGAGAGAGAAAGGCAGCTAGACAGGTAAGAGGGTCTAACATCAAACAGCACAGTGAGACAGATATGAAGACTGAGAGACAGACAGGTAGACAACGAGACAGACAGGACACCTGGGAGACAGACAGTGTCCTATACAGTGATGCATTCTGGGAGCTGCAGACTTTATCCGTCCATCCGTCACCACAGAAGAAGAAATCCGCTGGTGTCAGACTGTTCCTGGTTTGAAGGAAACAGACCTGTGACCTCTGACCCTTCTAAAGACCTGTGACCTCTGACCCTTCTAATCACCAAGGTCAGAGATTCAGTGACAGACAGGAGCCTCTGTAATAAAGCTGAGACTAATCCAATTAATGAAAAAGAGTTTATTTAATCTGAAAAACACCAAAATATTCACTTTACTACAACTACTACATAGAAGTTTGGTGGAAGAAGTATTCAGGCCCTTTACTGCAGTAAAAGTACCTATACAGCAATGTATAAATACTACGTTATAAGTACAAATACTGCATGAAAATAAACTGACCAAACAAAAACTACACATTTATCTTGAGCTTGATGTTGAGTTTCTCGTGGAACACTGACATAATGTTGGTAATTCGAACACAGACCTGAATGTTAGCTACACAGCTAATGCTAACCTAGAGCTGTTGTTCTGTTGCTAATGCTAACCCATAACTAATCCCAGAGCGGCTAAGTTCAAGTTAACCCAGAGCTGATAAAGTTAACCCAGAGATGCTACTGTACTGTATATATAGCTAACTATATAAACTAACTATATAAACTAACTGTTAAACTAGTTAAACAGTTAGTTTAACTAAACTAACTGTGTCTATAACTAACTGTATATAAAGTGGTTAAACTAGCTAACTGTGTCTATAGCTAACTGTATCTAAAGTAGTTAAACTAACTGTGTATATATAACTAACTGTATTTAAAGTAGTTGAACTAGCTAATTGTGTCTAGAGCTAACTGTATGTAAAGTAGTTAAACTAGCTAACTTTGTCTATAGCTAACTGTATATAAAGTAGTTAAACTAGCTAACTGTATATATAGCTAACTGTATATAAAGTAATTAAACTAGCTAACTGTGTCTATTATTAAACTAGCTAACTGTGTCTATAGCTATCTGTATATAAAGTAGTTAAACTAAATGTGTATATATAACTAACTGTATATAAAGTAGTTGAACTAGCTAACTGTGCCTAGAGCTAACTGTATATAAAGTAGTTGAACTAACTGTCTATAGCTAACTGTAGTTAAACTAGCTAACTGTGTATATACAACTAACTGTACATAAAGTATTAAACTAACTCTATCTATAGCTAACTGTATATAAAGTAATTAAACTAGCTAACTGTGTCTATTGTTAACTGTATGTAAAGTAGTTGAACTAGCTGTGTATATATAACTATATAAAGTAATTAAACTAGCTAATTGTGCCTAGAGCTAACTGTATATAAAGTAGTTGAACTAACTGTCTATAGCTAACTGTATATAAAGTAATTGAACCAGCTAACTGTGTCTATATAACTGTATATAAAGTAGTAGACCTAGCTAACTGTGTCTATAGCTAACTGTAGTTAAATTGGGTAACAGTTAGCTAATAGTACCTATCTAATAGTACATTTTAACTACATTATATACTTAGTTTACCCAGTTTAACTAATGCAACTAGCTAGTTTTATATGGAAAGAAGAACAAACACTAAGTTCTAACTCACTGTTTTTTTCATCTAATCTTTAATTTCTGGCTGAATCATCGACCATCTACTGAAGTGAAGCCATGTGAGACATTTATAGGGGCAATAAAAAGTGTGTTTGTTGGCGTTAGCGTCTGCGGCGTGGCGTCTGAGAGGCAGAAAGTGCTGATGCGTGGTAGTAACGATGCTAGCGTGAAGCGGTGGTGAGTCAGCGTTCTGCTGAGCCCGATACCACAAACACAGCTTCAGCTGAAGCCACATCAGCTCCTTCTGAGTCTCCTCATGTCCGACAGGCTCCGTTTGCAGCGCTAACGCTACAGCTGCTGCTTCACAGCCGACAGAAACAGCTGCAATTAGCTGCTGATTCTCAACATAAACAGTCTGAGTACAGATATATGTGAGGAAATCACCCTGAATACACTCTCTCTGCGGATCAATTGGATTTAAAGTGGTTTTATCTGATCAGGAACTAATTTCTGTGGATTAGATCAATCAATTAATCAATTAGTTGTCAACTGTCACATTAATCACTGACTGTTCTGATAAACAGTCGATGGATTAGAGTCGTTTTAAAGGAGAAAACGTCCAAATTCTGATTATTTTATGGTTTCTTTAGTCTTTTATAACAGGAAATGATGATTTTTCATAATTTTCCCTGTTTTAAAAATCATAATTCGCACTTTTTATCATTTTTATTTCATATTTTTGTTGTTTAATCTGATTTCTTTCATCTAATTCAACATTTTTACTGATTTTTATCAATTTAACCTTTTATTTTTCTAATATTTTTCCATATTTCACCATAGTTTGATTATTTAATTAGTTTCCAACTATTACATTAACCACTAATTATTTTTATAATCAATTAATTTACAAAAAATGTCCAAATTCTCTGGTTCCAGTGTTGAAATTTCAGATTTGTTCATATTTGACCGCATATATTTTTTATTTTCATATTTCATATTCATGTTTTTGGCTTTTTTTCTGTCATTTTTAACTTTATAACCTTATAAGTTTCTCTTTTTCATCATTTTCCTTGTTTTATTTCATAATTCTCACTTTTTATCTCTTTTTTTCACAGATTTTGATCCATTTTAACTTGATTTAAGGAAACGAGAGACAGAAACTGAAACTTCACAGGATCTAGAACGGAACCCTGAGGAACCCCACATTTGATTTGACATTGAACTATTTTGGTAATCGATTAATTAATTTGAGTAATTTTTAATTAGAAAATGTCCAAATTCTCAAATCGAATGTGGGGTTTGAGAATGTCAAATCAAATGTGGGGTTCCTCAGGGTTCCGTTCTAGATCCTGTGAAGTTTCAGTCATCAGTTTATTATTATAGAGACTAAAGAAACCAGGAAATAATCAGAGAAGAGAAGCTGGAACCAGAGAATTTACACATTTTCTGCTTAAAAAATGACTCAAATCAATTAATCAACTATTAAAATAGTTAATATAATACTTGGCAACTAATTGATTAATCAATTAATCATCACGGCTCATAGTAAGATAAGAAACAAAGAAAAACAGAATATTTTATGTTGTGTAGCACAGTAAATATGAAGCTTCTAGTTTTTATTATTATTATTAAAGAGAAAAGATGCTTTATTAGCTTAGGATAAAGACTGGAAACAGCTAGCGCCCTAAAATATTTGAGTAAATCTGTGTGTTTTGAGTGTGTGTGTGTGTGTGTGTGTGTGTGTGTGTGGACTCAGGTGTCAGCTTCAGTTTCGCTGTTTGTTTGTTTGCAGTGTGTCGTATTGATTCTGATTCAGATCCACACGGATCAGGTCTGTAGTGACCTGCTGACCAGAAGAGAGAAACCTGAGAGACTGAATGGACACACACACACACACACACACACACACACACACACACATAGTCCCAGAGGAGGTGTGTGTTTCTTGTCAATTTGTCAGTTTCACCCAAACAGTGTCTGAGTGCCGTTAAACTTCAGACCTGGTATCAACTCTCCTGTTGGTGTCGTCTATAAACTGATAAAATTAGGTTTTATAATCCGAGTATTTTAACCTTGATCCTCTCTGAGTTCCTTTAAGGACATGAAGGAAGTTAACTTTTGGACTTTTGGACCCAAATCCCATCTAAAAAATGTGATATTTAATGCATTAATGTTCCTAAAAAGATTGAGCCCCTCACCCCAGATTCACACAGACAAATGAAAATGACTCCACATGTAAAACATGTCAAGACGCATCAAAAAGTCTCTGGGACCAACACATTAGCACCAACAGGAAGTCGGCCATCTTGAATCAAACGATTTTTCCTGATTTCCTCACATATCGTTATTTGATGAACTAGTCGCAGGGATTTTATCATCGACTTTTAATTCGCTCTGAATCATCTTCAGACATTGGAGTTGAGAAGTCGTCAAAAGCTTTTTCCTGCGTCGTTCTTTGTTGCCGTGACGACACTGTGAATTTCCACATCAGGAAACAGGAAGTTGCTGACATTGTCCGACCTACATTAAACGCCTCCTGAACACACCCGAACAACCAGACTGACTCACGGTTGAGTCATAGCGCCACCGGCTGACAACAGGAAGTAACTGTAGGTTAACATGGTGTGATCACTGGCTGTTCTCTAGCGCCACCTAGTGACACAGCAACTGACCTACATTCTGAGGTCAAATGTGCAAAAGGCACAAAAATTCAGAGTCACTGCTTGCAGCTTTAATTAAGGTATGTCTATTGCTGCTTGCAGCTTTAATTAGGGCCTTTCTGTCACTGCTTGCAGCTTTAATTAGGGCCTGTCTGTCGCTACTTGCAGCTTTCATTAGGGCCCATCTGTCGCTGCTTGCAGCTTTAATTCGGGCCTGTTTGTCGCTGCTTGCAGCTTTAATTAGGGCCCATCCATCGCTGCTTGCAGCTTTAATTAGGGCCTGACCATTTCTAAACTTAGCGTATGATTCCTTAAATCTTCCTCCTCCTTTTTGTTTGTATATTATTCTACTTTATTTTAATTTACTTGAATATTTGATTTGATTTGATTCGTAAATTTATATTGATGTGAATAATATATCATAACATAGAATGAAGTATCTTCCTCTTCTTCTCTTTTATCTTCTTTCTTTCTTCTTGATTAATCAAACATCAAAACAGAAGCCAATTAATTATCAATTATCATGATAACAACTGATTAATGATTAATTGCTGCAGCTCCAGAGTAACGACGCAATCATCTTAACTTTGATCGTCTCGTCAGCGTCGATCACGTCTCCTCTGACTTTAATAAAGGTGGTATGTTCCTTTAAGGATGTCGCCATGGAGACAGAGTGGAGGGGCGAGCGAGAGAGAGAGAGAGAGAGAGTTTAACCTTAGAGAGAGAGAGAGAGAGAGTCAGCAGAGATCTCAATTATTTATGAGGCTCTTCAGTTAATGGTCACACACACACACACACACACACACACACACACACACACACACACACACACACACACTCCCAGTCTCCTGGTATGTGGCTGCAGCAGCATCAGAGGAACAGGACGATCCGCTTTACTTCCCATCATCCTCTGCTTCACCTGCGTCTGCAGCTGTTTTATAAGATGGCGTCAGCGCCGTCCAATCAGAAGCCTCGGCTGCTTGGCCACGCCCCCTCCCCCCCCCCCGTTTATCCCGCCGGGATCAGAGGTCACGGATCTGTGAAAGTTTCACATCTATAAAACCTCTAGAGGTCAAAAACAGCCTGGAGACAGATGCAATTCAAATAATAAAAACTTTATTGCAACGTCAGCGGTTGACAGTACGTGTTTTTCACATTCTCTAATAAATTAAAAATAATTAATTAATTTTAATATTTAATTTTTAAACCTAACGATAGAGAATTGACGATTGGTTTAACTTCAACATTTTTATTTTTTTTTATTTTTATAAGGTCTGTAATAAAACAAGAAAAATACTATTTATTTATTTTATTTACTTTTAATTATTTTTTTTTATTTGTATAAGTGTGTGTGAGCACTGGACAGAAAATAAATAAAAATAAAAGTAAAATAAATCAATAAATAGATAAATAAAAGGGCAGAGGAATAAAAAACTAATACAAAAATAATTAAAATTAATAAAATTAAAATATAAATAATAAAAATAAATATATAAATTCATAAAAAGTACAGTATCTATAGCATATTTCTCCTAATTATTAATTAAAGTTAAATTAAATTAATAATAATAGCAATACTACTGCTATCAATAATATTAATATTAGTAATAATAATAATAATAAATTCATAAATAAAGAAGCAAAAAGGAGCAGGAATAAATAAAATGACTATTTCAATAGATTCTGATGCTTTTAATGTGAAGTTTTAAGAGGAAAAAGTTGATTTTGTGACGTTAAACGTGTGTTTTTGGATGAAAATAATATTTTTACTAGACTTTATGCTCCTCCAATGGTCTTAGATCTTAATATTCTATTTTAATAAGGTGGTGATATCAAAGTTTGATAAGAAATAAAACTACTGAGTCTTTGTTTAGTCACAGATGTGATGACGTGTTTTTATTTTTAACGTATTGATCAGTATCAGTTCCGTAGACGTTTGTCTTGTAATAAAAGTTGCACAGTTGTTTTTTTTTTCCGCTGATAATAATCAGGTTTCATCCAGAATATCTGAGCTCAGACACACCCCGCCAAAATAAGAGCCCTGACCTGTCGCCTCAGCCTGCAGCGATTGGGTTTCAATCTTTTATAGAAAGTGGATAAAAATATATAAAATAAAGATAAAGATTGAAGTGACTTTAAAAGTAGTTTAATACGTTTATCATGACTCAGCAGATTCATTCATCAGCTTAATTAGATTAATTAATTAATTCCTGTTTGGCTGCAGCTGTTGAAGGTTTATTCATCAGTTTTACTGCTGTAAATGATAATAAATAGATAAAAAAAACTTTATTTAAAACTAAAACTAGACCAAATCAGGAAAAATAGCTTGAAATAATCTAAATTATCTGCAATGACTGATAAGATCAGAGGTCAAAGGTCAATGATTAGTCCATAAAATCCTATAAATGTAGAATATATTGTGATAGATGTTTATTATAAAGGAGCCAATTAAATAATCACATAATAATTAAATATGTAAATAGTCTCTACTACTGATATAATATTAAACTATTGATTATTGTATTGATGATGTGGATATTGATGATATATATTGATGCTGGAACAGGAACATTGGCTTTAATACAGATAAAACACTTTATTTAAAACTTAAATAAAGTATTTAAAACGCAAATCATTAAAAACAATCATATTATTTGACTTTTTATCTCATATTTTAGACATTTTAGATCAAATTTGAACATTTTATCTAATATTTCTGACTTTTTAGCTCACATTATAGACATTTTATATCAAATTTTGACATTTTAGATCATATTTTTTACATTTAATCTCATATTTTTGACTTTTTATCTCATATTATAGACATTTTAGATCAAATTTGAACATTTTATCACAAATGTTTGACTTCATATCTCATATTTTAGACAATTTAGCTAATATTTGACATTTCATCTCATATTTTTGACATTTTATATCAAATTTTGACATTTTAGATAATATTTTTGACATTTAATCTAATATTTTTGACATTTAATCTAATATTTTTGACTTTTTATTTAATATTTCTGACTTTTTATCTCATATTTTAGACATTTTAGCTAAAATTTGACATTTTATCTCATATTTCTGAATTTTTATCTCAAATTTTGACATTTAATCTAATATTTTTGACTTTTTATCTCATATTTTTCACATTTTAGCTCAAACCTTTACATTTTATCGCCTATTTTAGACATTTTATCTCATATTTTAGACATTTTATCTCAAATTTTTGACATTTTATCTCATATTCCTGACTTTTTATCTCATATTTTAGACATTTTATATCAAATTTTAACATTTTATCTCATATTTATGACTTTAAATCTCAAATTTTGACATTTTATCTCATATTTATGACTTTAAATCTCATATTTTGACATTTTATCTCATGTTTCTGACCTTTCATCAATTCTTTTTACCAGAACATGTAGAATAAATTGTGTCAGATGTTTAAAAAGGAGATTATAAAGGAGCTAATTAAATATAACGTTGTTTTTTCCTACAGATAAATACTTTATTTAATGTTGGAGCTGAGGTTTAATCCTGGGATAAAACTCACTGCTGAACCTGTATCTGGAGGTTTAGGGATATATATTAATTAATAATTGATTATTTAATTATTAATTACCATCTCCTGAGATGTTTATTATCTGGTGTCTGGTGAATTTCTTCCTTTAGACGACGGCGTTGCTCTGATGTGTGAATGTGATCCTGCAGAAAGAGGAGAGGAGTTATTCTGAGAGCAGAAACAACTATTTATATCTGTCCAACAAACAGAAAACACGTCTGATCCCTGCAGCGAACGCCTCTTAAAGGGACAGTACAACAAATAAATCACAGCCTTTCATTTAAGGGACTGAATTATTGAATTTTTGTCGTCTGTTTATAAGTAGAAAAGTCCCCACCCTCTATGCAAGCGTTAGATATCACCACCAGGTGGTGCCGGTCCATTTACCGCAATGTTACCAAACAACAGAAAATTCAAAGTGATCCAGAAACCAGGATTTTTTACGGATCTTTACCAAAATTTACTCATTTGTTCAGGGTTCCATTCCCAACATTTGATGAAAATTTGATAAAAATCTGACCAGTAGTTTTTGAGATATTTTGCTAAGAAACAGACAAATGCTGGCGAAAATATAACCTCCTTAATGGAGGTAATTATTATGAAAGTGTAACTAAATTACTATAAAACATTATAAAAAAAGCCTTTATCACTCACCAGTTGATTCTAGATTCATGTTTAGATAATTAAAATATTTACATTTTAAATATATTTTAAGTATTTTTCATTTATATTATTTTCTCATATTTTCTTTACTTTTTTGTATTTTTATTGTTCATGGTTTATTCATATAATTTTATCGTTCTTAATTTCTTAATTTTTTAAAAAAAACTTAATAATAATTTAAAATATTTATCACTCATCAGTAGAAATTGGTTTTTTTTTAAATTTCATAATTAATTAAATATTTTAATTTAATATATTTTAACTATTTATCCATTTTTAAAAATATATATTTTTATATTTCACTTGGTCTATTTTTATTGTTCATCTTTTATTCACACCATGAATTTTGTAGTTCTTAATTTCTTATTTTTTACTTTTTTCATAATTAAAAACATTTATCACTCATCAGTAGAACTTGATTTTTAAAATTTTTCATAATTAATTAAATATTTTAATTTTTTTAAGTATTTATCCATTTGTAAAAATATATATTTTTATATTCCCCTTATTCTCATATTTTTATTTACAATTTTGTAGTTCTTAATTTTTTTTCAGCAGTTATTATTATTATTTTTTTAATTTTTCCTAGTTTTATTTTATCTTAATTTAAATATTTAAATTGTAAATATATTTTAAATATTCATCCATTTTTTAAAATATAAATTTTCACTTATTCTCAGTTTTTCTTTATTTTTTCTGTTTTTATTCTTCATGATTTATTCAAACAATTTTGTTCTTAATTTCATATTTTTTCCTTTTTTTTCATAATTTAAAATATTTATCACTCATCAGTAGAAATTGATTTTTTAATTTTGAATAATTAATTAAATATTTTAATTATTTTTTTTAAATATCTAATATTAATAAAATAATAATAAAAATAATAAAAATAATAAAAATATAATATTTTTTAAAAATTTAAAAGTATTTATCAATTTTTTTAAAAATATATTTTTATATTTCACTTGTTCTCATATTTTTGTATTTTTATTGTTCATGTTTTATTCATACTATTTTATCGTTCTTAATTTCTTATTTTTTTTTTATTTTTTTCCATAATTTAAAATATTCATCACTCATCAGTAGAAATTGTTTCTAGAATCATGTTTAGACTTTTTTCTTGATTCATGAAAATTGTTAAATTGCCAAAAAAACCTTGATTTAACAAAAACAAACGTCCATCGTCCTATAGAACATAAAGAGTTTGATTGAATTTAAATATAATAATTAATAATAATAAACAGCAAACGCTGGTTAAATAGAACCTGGTTGGTGCAGCAGCAACACAGTCGCCTTCTCCCACTCTCAGTAAACTGTTTATTTACTGTTTAATGGTTTTAACTGATTCCTCATCAGTTTCACTGTTTTATTCATTTTATAGAAGTGAAGGAGACGATTCTGCATCATCAAATTTACAGAAATCTGACGCCGACAAAACACCATCTATTAAAAAAATAAATTATTATTAATAATCTGAATAGAACTGGACAAATATCTGTGATGAAACCACCCAAATAATGTGATTAAACTTCAGTTTATGTTATATTTAATCCTTTACCTTTGATCGTTTGTTTTCCCACAACTTTATTAACAAATTGAATATAATGACAACAGGATGATACTTATGATATTTAGTGGAAATAAAAGACTAATTATTAAATAAATGTATTAAATAAATATGAGAAGACATTGTTTTATGTTAGTAGAGTGAATCTATTAGTTTAACACATTTAACTGTTGGAATAACAGACATCGCCCCCTGGTGGTGAGGAGGAGGACCACATGATCAGACCACATGTTCAGACCACATGTTCAGACCACATGATCAGACCAGATGTTCAGACCAGATGTTCAGACCACATGATCAGACCACATGTTCAGACCACATGTTCAGACCACATGTTCAGACCAGATGTTCAGACCACATGTTCAGACCACGTGTTCAGACCACATGTTCAGACCACATGATCAGACCAGATGTTCAGACCAGATGTTCAGACCACATGATCAGACCAGATGTTCAGACCAGATGTTCAGACCACATGTTCAGACCACATGTTCAGACCAGATGTTCAGACCAGATGTTCAGACCACATGTTCAGACCACGTGTTCAGACCACGTGTTCAGACCACGTGTTCAGACCACGTGTTCAGACCACGTGTTCAGACCACGTGTTCAGACCACATGTTCAGACCAGATGTTCAGACCACATGTTCAGACCACATGTTTAGACCACATGTTCAGACCACATGTTCAGACCACATGTTCAGACCACATGTTCAGACCACATGTTCAGACCACATGTTCAGACCAGATGTTCAGACCACATGTTCAGACCACATGTTCAGACCAGATGTTCAGACCACATGTTCAGACCACATGTTCAGACCACATGTTCAGTTAAAGTGGTTTATAGACTTTCCAGCAGCTTTCATCATAAATCAGGAGGTTTCTACCTTTAACCTGCTGCGTCCTTTACAACGTTCAGAGCCTTCAGAGTAAAACTGATGATCCCTGAATCATCTGGACCAGGACTTGGACCTGGACCAGGACTTCCAGTGCGAGAGGCTGTTAATGACCATTAGTGTGAAGCTGCTGCTGACTCAGGTGATTTCATCCACTGAGATGAACTGATCAGTGTCTCCTGATGCTCAATCAATGACTGTTGAGTTGTTCTCCATCGTTTTTAATGTCAAGAACCAGTAAAACTGACAAAAACCAGACTCTGGACCATGGATCCCACCTGGTTTACATGTAGATATTAAAGGAAATGTCTGAAACCTGTGATAAAGAAGCTGTTTGGATGGATTAATAATCATAGGGACCCCTTGGAACCACCTCAGGGACCTCTGGGGGTCCCTGGACCCCACTTTGAGACCCCCTGGGGTAGAGGACTGGTTTGTATGGACTGGTTTAATGGCAGCGGCTGTTTTTCTGCTAATGTTCTCTGTGTTTTAAACAGAAATCAGAGAAACAACGATACAATAATATCTGATAGAATCATTGATTAAAGCATCAAATATCCAGGATATTTATATTAAAGCTGCTGGAAACTAAACAGAAACATGAGCGAACTCATTAGTTTCAGTCATTTATACTTTTATTTTGTTTAGTCACATTTTAGTGGATGAAAAGTCCTGGTTTTATTTAAAGAAAAGTATTTGAGTCTAATTGTTTTTATATTTTATTCTAGTTTTAGTCCGAAAATCCAAAGTATTTTGGTTTAGTTTTAGTCAATTAAATCCAAATTACTTTATTATATTTTGTTAATTAAATTCAAAGTATTTTATTCTATTTTAGACAATTAAATCCAAATTATTTTATTCTATTTTTGTCAATTAAATCCAAATTATTTTATTATATTTAGTCAATTAAATCCAAATTATTTTATTATATTTTAGTCAATTAAATTCAATGTATTTTAGTCTATTTTAGTCAATTAAATCCAAATTATTGTATTATATTTAGTCAATTAAATCCAAAGTATTAAAAAAATTAAAAAGTATTAAAAAAAGTATTAAAATTCTTATGTTATTATTATAATTAGTAGTAGCAGTAAAGGTAGAAATACTATGATTAGTAATTAGGAATTTATCCATCAGGTCTTTAGCCAACAACAACTAGCTTGGTAGCTAACTAGCTTGTTTTTCGGCTCTGAAGTTGACGTTAGCCACGTAGCGCTAAGACTGCCGTGATGGGTATCATGCTGCAGTACCTCCACGGACCCCCTAGGGGTCTCGGACCCCCTGTTGAACATCACTGTTCTAATGGTCCATTTCCACCAAAGACGTCCGAACCTTTAATTTGATTCGACTTCCGCCATAAATTCTCATTTTGCTGCATCTCCAGCTTTTTATTTAGGGGTAATTCCCTTTGCCTCCAGTAGAGGGAGACAGAACTCCAACACCACAGGTGTAAACAGAGAACAAACAGCTGGAGGGTTAATTTTAACGTGACACACTCTCAGAGCTCCAGGACTTCCTGTGGAGCAGTATCTGGAGGAGGAGGAGGAGGACAGAGTTTCCTCCGGTAGCTCCTGTATCAGCGTGACCCGGCGGAGGTCAACCACACCCTCAAACCCCCCAGCAGTTTAAAGTAGGTCCAGACTCAGGTCCTGTAGACTCGGCTGAGTCAGGTGGAGGTGTGCGATGACCCGTTACTGCAGCCTGTTCCGTCGCCTGCTGTCCGGACAGAGCAAAGGCGACGAGGAGGACGAGGAGGAGGCCAGCGTTCTCAGGGAGAGCAGCAGGCAGGGTGAGTCCTGTCTGCAAATAAACTCCAGAAATAACCGCCGTGGCAGCCTGTTGTTCCCAGACCAGGAAAACACGCGAGTACTGGTTCTGGTGCCTTTGGACCGGGCTGATTAACCTGGATAATTTACCCGTCTTGTTGAGCCAAGCACCAACAATCTACACGTTGATATCGAACATTATCAGCTTCATTCTAGAGAAAAATAGCTTTTTCAGGATGAAACTACAGCGTACAACGTCCAGTTCAGGCCAAAACTTCTTATTTCCTTTATTTTCACGACTATTTCCATTGTAGATTCTCATTGAAGGCATCAAAACTATGAATGAACACATGTTCAACGTGTTCAAGTGACCTTTACCCTTGACATTCTCTTGATGATGAAATGGTTTTCATTCATCGTTGAGTCTTATCAGGGTTAATTAGTGGAATTTATTGCTTCATCAATCAGATCAAAGGGTGGATATTTAGACGTTTGGTAGTTTTGATGCCTTCAGTGAGAATCTACAATGGAAAGAGTCATGAAAACACATTGAATGAGAAGGTGTCGACGTCAATTTACCATGTTTTTACAGCAGGAGTTGACTTTTGATGTTGTAATATGTAGATACAAGTTTGGAAAATGTTGTTGATTTGTTGGAATGGAAGTCCAGGACCAAATAAACCAAAAACCAGAAGGGGTCCAAGGTCCAGTTTTTGTGAGTTTAAGAGCCCTACAACAATAGTTTTACAAAATATGACATTAAAATGTAGTTTTTTAGTCTTTTACCTCCAGTTAAATGATGATTTTGGTGCATATTGTTAATATTACCACAAAAATACTAGAAATCTACAGATTTATGTTTTCTCTATATGTTTATATTATTACTTGGGTTGGAAAAGACGTTTAAAAACCAATAAAACCCCAATAATCATTGTTAATATTTCATTACTACTGACTGTTCTATCGGTATTTAGTAGAATGGTGTTTCAGGTGATGGTTTAATGAGGATAAATCACTCGTTAACATTGAAATATAACATTTAAATGTAGTTTTTTAGTCTTTTATCTCTAGTTTGATGCTGTAAATTGTAACTTGTTCAAATAGAAGTTTAAACTACTTTGACTGGATTAGACTAATCATAAAATCAAACCTACAGTTGAAATACCAACAAACTGCTAATGTGGCGACGTTAGGAGTTTGTTGGGAGTCCAAATCATCCAGATCCAACCCAAATATTTTGTCTTTGATTAAAATATCAACACATATTTAATGAATGAATGTTGTAACTGTGAATAAAACCAACATCTGTACGACAACATTTTCCTCTGTTTTGTCAATTTGTTCCCAAAGGGTCCTGGTCCTGGTCCTGTGTTCTAGGTTCCCCCAACCAAAAGGGGTACTTAAACGATACCATGGGGGTACCAATGGAACCAGTATGTTTCCATGGTAATGGAAACATTAAGGGTCTTGTACTGTAATACAATGGTTCTTATACCTTTTTTCACATCAAAGGCTCTTAAACTTACAAAAACTGGACCTTGGACCCCTTCTGGTTTTTGGTTTATTTGGTCCTGGACTTCCATTCCAACAAATCAACAACATTTTCCAAACTTGTATCTACATATTACAACATCAAAAGTCAACTCCTGCTGTAAAAAAACATGGTAAATGACGTCGACAACCTTCTCATTCAATGTGTTTTCATGACTATTTCCATTGTAGATTCTCACTGAAGGCATCAAAACTACCAAACGTCTAAATATCCACCCTTTGATCTGATTGATGAAGCAATAAATTCCACTAATTAACCCTGATAAGACTCAACGATGAATGAAAACCATTTCATCATCAAGAGAATGTCAAGGGTAAAGGTCATTTGAACATGTTGAACACGTGTTCATTCATAGTTTTGATGCCTTCAATGAGAATCTACAATGGAAATAGTCGTGAAAATAAAGAAAATAAGAAGGTGTGTCCAAACTTTTGGCCTGAACTGGAGATAAAAGACCAAAAAACTAAGTTAACGAGTGATTTATCCTCATTAAACCATCACCTGAAACACCATTCTACTAAATACCGATAGAACAGTCAGTAATAATGAAATATTAACAATGATTATTGGGGTTTTATTGGTTTTAAACGTCTTTTCCAACCCAAGTAATAATATAAACATATAGAGAAAACATAAATCTGTAGATTTCTAGTATTTTTGTGATAATATTAACAATATGCACCAAAATCAGGACATTGGTTCACCTTGTGAGGCTGAAATTACTGCTCCATAGATGAATTAGGCTACGAACCCATGACTTTTAGGTGGGTTTTTAGGGGGCGGAGCTTATTCTTTAACTTATTTTTGCTTTATTCCAGCTGGATGTGCTTCAACACAACTATCTCACAGGTGTTAGCTTCATTTAAACCCAAGATCATTCAGAAATAAATAGAGGAAACGGGTTCATTTGCAGCCAATGGGGACTCCATCCAACCAGGAGACTTAATAAACATTATAGTGTTAAATCTTAGTCAAATCGTATCAATAAAGATATTTAGCTTCAATATTTAGACGCCATAATTTGCCAGTAACCTACAGACCCAGATATAAACTCTTAAATTTACTCTACAGAAACCGGGATGATGCATTTGACTTTAAAATGTGCCACTAGACCCCCTCAGAGGTTTTCCTTAGTCAACTATTTAGTTTTCTGCTGTGGAGGTGGATCAGAGAGACTAGAAGCTGTAGAACTCAGAGAATACTGTAGAATATGATGATACAGAACAACTGAAACCAAAATAACTGAGTCTGTTTGGGTTTTATTGGTTTAAAAAAGTCTGACATGGACCAAACAACCGTTTTATCTTGAACTGTAAACCAACACAATTAGCAGATTGAGTGGAGGGGGTCCAGGTCCAGGTCCAGGTCCAGGTCTAGGAGCTCTAATGTCACCACGGTAACATGAGCCATGTGTTTATATGCTGTAATGTAGGTGTGGTCGGTGGTAACGAGGCGACAGCAGCTGCTGCGTCCTTGGAAAATAACGACTTTCACTCATCATTAATGGAGCTGAGCCGATAAAACCTGGTTTCTACTGTTGGTACGGATCAGTCCAGTACTGTATGGATCACTGTATGGATCAGTCTGGTACCGTATGGATCAGTCTGGTACTGTATGGATCAGTCCAGTACTGTATGGATCAGTCTGGTACCGTATGGATCAGTCCAGTACTGTATGGATCAGTCTGGTACAGTATGGATCAGTCCAGTACTGTATGGATCAGTCTGGTACAGTATGGATCAGTCCAGTACTGTATGGATCAGTCTGGTACTGTACGGATCAGTCTGGTTCAGTATGGATCAGTCCAGTACTGTACGGATCAGTCTGGTACAGTACGGATCCGTCCAGTACCGTATGGATCAGTCTGGTACTGTATG
>CM060468.1:1621973-1776973 GCA_030544235.1 Lepturacanthus savala
CAGTTGTGATTGACAGTCGTTAATATCAGTTGTGATTAACAGTCTAATTGACAGTCATTGACAGCTATGTTTAACAGATGTGATTGACAGTCATTGACATGTGTGATTATCAGTCATTATTGACAGTAATGATTGACAGACATGATTGACAGTTGTGTTTGACATCGATAGTCATCTTGACAGTTGCTATTGACAACTGTCGAGATGTCGTGATTATCAGCTGTGATTGACAGACGTTGACAGTCATTATTTGGTCGTTATTAACAGTCATGATAAACAGTTGTTATTTAGTCATGATTATCAGTAATTATTGACAGTTGTGATTGACATTATCGTAGCAGTAGAGCTAAAATGCTTCTTACGTAACACATAGAACCTGAAACTGACAAACTCTGGTCCAACCCTGAGCTCAGGTTTCATTGTGTTTAGACAGGACAGGACCTCCAGGTACATGTTCCACCTGAGACCCGTCGACAGTCCATCCCTCCCTGAGCAGCTTGACCTGCTGATTCCAAACATCAAATAATCAACAACTCTTCCTCAGTGTCAGCAGCTCTTCCACCTCTTCCTGCCTTTAAGCGCTGCTTTAGCCCCTTTTTACCAAATCAGACCCATTTTGGGTGAAACTGGGACATGCTGAAGCCACCTGGAAACGTTCTTTTCTAGTTTAATCTGCTAAAATCTGCTGTAAATGATTTCTCCTCCGATAAGAACGACCAGGGCAGGGATTTCACGAGGTCCGTGACTCTGAAATCGGCCTCGGGACCTTCCAGAAGGCCCCGGTGGTGTTGACGTCCTGTTTAATTTACGGCCTCTGACTCTGACTTTTGGTCTTTGTGCCTTCGAAAAGTGAGGACACAAAAGACCAAGTGGCCCTAGAATTGATGAAGCTCCAGACCCAAAGAGCCGTTTGTTTCATTCTGCTGTTTTCTGTCATATCACTGATCTGTTAATAATTTCAACCTTCAAACCTTTAACACGACTTTCTACTGACTGTAAAGCTAAGAAACTGAGATTCACACGGAGGCTGGATCTGAACAAACTCTGTGTTTATGTTGTGATTTTATGCTATGATGAGTGATTTTATGCTATGATGAGTGATTTTATGTTATGATGAGTGATTTTATGTTATGATGAGTGATTTTATGTTATGATGAGTGATTTTATGTTATGATGAGTGATTTTATGTTATGATGAATGATTTTATGTTATGATGAGTGATTTTTATGTTTTTTTGTTATGATGAGTGTTTTTTATGTGTTTTTTTGTTACGATGAGTGTTTTTTATGTGTTTTCATGTTATGATGAGTGTTTTTTATGTGTTTTTATGTTATGATGAGTGTTTTTTGTTATGATGAGTGTTTTTTATGTGTTTTCATGTTATGATGAGTGTTTTTTATGTGTTTTTATGTTATGATGAGTGTTTTTTTGTTACGATGAGTGTTTTTTATGTGTTTTCATGTTATGATGAGTGTTTTTTATGTGTTTTTATGTTATGATGAGTGTTTTTTGTTATGATGAGTGTTTTTTTGTTATGATGAGTGTTTTTTATGTGTTTTCATGTTATGATGAGTGTTTTTTATGTGTTTTTATGTTATGATGAGTGTTTTTTGTTATGATGAGTGTTTTTTACGTGTTTTTTTTGTTACGATGAGTGTTTTTTACGTGTTTTTTTGTTACGATGAGTGTTTTTTATGTGTTTTTTTGTTACAATGAGTGTTTTTTACGTGTTTTTTTGTTACAATGAGTGTTTTTTACGTGTTTTTTGTTACGATGAGTGTTTTTTACGTGTTTTTTTGTTACGATGAGTGTTTTTTACGTGTTTTTTTGTTACGATGAGTGTTTTTTATGTGTTTTCATGTTATGATGAGTGTTTTTTTTGTTACGATGAGTGTTTTTTTGTTACGATGAGTGTTTTTTATGTGTTTTTTTGTTACGATGAGTGTTTTTTATGTGTTTTTTTTGTTACAATGAGTGTTTTTTACGTGTTTTTTTGTTACAATGAGTGTTTTTTACGTGTTTTTTGTTACGATGAGTGTTTTTTACGTGTTTTTTTGTTACGATGAGTGTTTTTTATGTGTTTTCATGTTATGATGAGTGTTTTTTTTGTTACGATGAGTGTTTTTTTTGTTACGATGAGTGTTTTTTATGTGTTTTTTTTGTTACAATGAGTGTTTTTTACGTGTTTTTTTTGTTACAATGAGTGTTTTTTACATGTTTTTTGTTACGATGAGTGTTTTTTACGTGTTTTTTTGTTACGATGAGTGTTTTTTGTTACGATGAGTGTTTTTTATATGTTTTCATGTTATGATGAGTGTTCTTTGTGTTATGAGTGTTTTTTATGTTTTTATGTTATGGTGAGTGTTCTTTGTGCTTTGATGTTTTTGTGTGTTTTTATATATGATGAATGTTTTTAATGTTATGATGAGTGTTTTTTTTGTTATGAGTGTTTTTTGTGATGATGAGTGTTTTTTTCATCTGCCTCCATTATTGCTGCTTCTGCTGCTACGTAGCACAGCATCCGTGTTGTTCTATTTATTTTTGTGTCTTAATCCTATTTAGACCTTTGATGGGGTTTACAAGTAAAACGGGCACAGAATTCCTCACACATTATGAGAAAATACCACCACAAAATCAGTCATTGTGATTAAAAAAAACACATTTTCTTAGTCAATTATGTCGACGAAGTCAACGAATCGCGTCAATCAATCACCAGTAGATCAATTGATTGAGGAAAGAATCATCTGCTGCAGCTTCCAGGTTTTATTCCAGCTGCTGCAGCTTCTCTGGATCGTTGGTTCAGGTCTGGGATGTGGAGCGTTTTAGATCAGCTGCAGCTTCTCTGGATCGTTGGTTCAGGTCTGTTGTAGACCAGCTTCTTTAAATGGTTGGTTCTGCTGCAGCGTGAACAGCAGCAGCCATGAAGAGGTTTATGTAACGCTGCTGGAGGCTCAGTCACTACATGCAGCACAGCTGCAACATCTGGATCTGACACAGATTTTACATGGAAACACGAGTGTAGACCAACAATAAACCAGCTGAACTGTTGAAGCTGTTTCACATGTTTTCAATGTGTTTTTGTACATTTTATAAAATTATATATATATATTTCAACTGTATACTGTAAATACAATTGAAATCATAGTATTTATTGATTTTTATTGAGTTTATAGAGTTAATATCCCACAGATTTACATATCACAGCACCATAGTTCCAGTGTAAAGCTCCACATCACAGCTCCTCCTCCTGTTGCTTCCCGGCGCTTTCACTACAATTCAAAGCTCCGTTTGTCCCGATTCTTTCTGCATTAATCGTGCAGCTGATGTAATAAAGATATTAAGATGTCTGTCAAAAACCACACGCTAAGACGTTAGCCGGTTTAGCTAACACGTTAGCCGGTTTAGCTAACACGTTAGCCGGTTTAGCTAACACGTTAGCCGGTTTAGCTAACGCAAGACGCGTTCACAGGAAATCCCAGCACTATCACCTAACAGAATGTATTTATAGACAGTAACAGGTCCAGGTTGTTACACTATACAGGAAAAAGTATGGAGTCAGAGATTTATCATATTATAAATGATCAATTTAAGACTTAAATTAAAACTTTCAACATAAATTTTCATCTTTTTTCTTCCAATAACTGTATTTTCATGTCTCTCCTTATCTCAATATGTGTAATATGTCTTATCCAATGTATAAATTGCCTATTAATACTATTTAAAATGACAAACAGACCCATTATTGAACGCTTTGAATTACCTGTTTGCAGTCGATGGCTTTTCAAACAGGCGCCACCTGGTGGTGACATCTAGAACCAGAGGTCTTTGCTTTTCTAGATTCAAGTTTGTAAATTAAACAGGTTTTTTCCACCAGGATTCAAACCTGCAGGTGAACTAACTTTATAGTGAAAATCACCACAAAGATCAATACGAGGGAGATGGAGCTAAATATTTAAAATAGTGAACCGTCCCTTTAAATTGCCTAAACATCCAAGATGGCGGCTCCACTCTCAGATCAAGTTGCTAATTAACAAGTTAGTTTATTGCTGTAACTGTTTCCTGAGTTGATCACTGATTAGTTGCAGCAACAGGAAGTGGTGTGGGTCCAAACCTCTGAGTGAACTGTTGCATTGTGGGTAACGTAGGCAGCAAAGAAAGGAGTAAAAATATCTTCGGTTCTGCTGCATCGACGTTCGTCCTGTTGCAAGAAACAAAGACAGAACGTGTCCATCAGGATGATGAAGATGAAGATGATGAAGATGAAGATGATGATGAAGATGATGATGATGAAGATGATGGAGGATCTTCTTTTCATGAAGAGAAGATGGAAAAACATGGAATAAAACATCAGGCAGATTATTTTTAGGAAATTCCTCCACACCTCTACCTCTCTCTATCACTCTCTCTCTTCCTCTGTTGCTCTCTTTACCCCCTTGATCACCCTCTCTCTACCACTCTCTCTCTCTCTCTCTCTTTCTCTCTCTCTCTCTCTCTCTCTCTCTCTCTCTCTCTCTCTCTCTATCCTCCAGTGAAGAGGAGGATGATGTTCAGAGTAAACTAGAGCAGCATCAGTAGAGGATCAGGACGTCGTGTGATCTGCAGGATTCTCTCTCTCTCTCTGTCTCTGACATGTTGGAATATCACATTTCATCACTTCAAACCGTGGAATCCATCGTCTGTTCCCACTGATTCTCTGCTGCTGTTGCTGAGAATCCTGCCTGAAAGTTGCAGAAGGAAAAAAAACGTCCTGGACGGGAATGAAAACGTGTTGATTACCTCGTTTCATGGATCCGTCGGCGGTTTGTTAAACCCGGCGGCTCCCGCAGCCGTCGCTGAATTACCCAGCATGCATCGGGCAGGCTGTTTGTCGTCTTTTAATAAAAAAAAAGGAAGGTCGCTGCCGTTTGGACCGAAACAGATGTTTCCTCATGCATAAATAAATGTGTTGCATGTGTCTCAGAGCCTCAGTGAGCTGAGATCCAGGAGTTACTGCTGTTACAAACCAGCATGGAGTAAAACCACAACCTTCATGTGAAGAAGATGTTTTACGACGAAGTTCCTTGAGATCATGGTGCGACGATAATCGAGAAAATCTTCCAGGATTCCTGCGGTCCGGACATGGCGTCTTTCTCGGACTAGAAGTCTTCGCTCCTCAGGTCAGACTCAGGTGTTTCGTCCCCGGCGGCTCCGGGCCACCTCTCGTCAGGGGGTAGATGGCGGCGGCCATCGCCAGCTCCCTGATCCGGCAGAGGCGTCAGGCCCGCGAGTCCAACAGCGACAAGGTCGCCACCAACAAGAGGCGCTCCAGTCCCACCAAAGACCCCCGGTCTCTGTGTGAGAGACACATCTTCAGCGTCTTCAGCAAAGTCCGCTTCTGCAGCGGCAAGAAAAGGCCGGTCCGCCGGAAACCAGGTGAGTTCACCTAGGCAGGGAGTGAGGCCACGCCCACTTTGGAGCTAGCGTGGACTAGTTGTAATTGCGCTTATGGTTGCACGGTAAGTATCGGACCATTTTTGGGGAGAAATTACGTCGTTTTTTTATCGACTTGATACATACAATTTTGTACGGAGCTCCTAAACGTTCTATGTAGCTACGCCGTACGCTAATGTGCACCTCCAAAAAATCCTGACTATGCATCGTGTTAAGGCTGTACATTTTCTCTCTGATTTCATTGAGCTACAAACATACGCGCTGCATCTGGATGTCTAAAGGAGTATTAGGACCTGGCAAAAAAAGAAAGGACGGTACAAGAAAGAAGAAACGGCAAAAAGTCTGGTACAAAACTGAAAGAAAAACCAGGTAAAAGAGAAAAAAAAGTTTGCTATATGTGTTATTTAGGGGGAAATGTGTTTATTATTATATATAATATAAAAGCATTTACTCTTTGATATCGTTAAGCGCCGAACAAACATCCCGGTACAAGAAAGAACAAAAGAACAAAAAAAGTCTGTTACATACAGTCCAGAATATGTTATTTGGGGTTTTTTGCACGTTCCCTCTACGCAGAACTAAGAATGCACAAGCTCGGTGTAGCTAACTAGCATAAGTATAAACTAAGCTAACATTCCAGGAGAAAGTTTTCTTCTGCACAAAATGTCTTTGAAATAGCAAGCTAGACAGCTAGCATGCTGTAGCCTATAATGCACATATTTCTAAATAGGCTAAATTGTCTTTCAGTTCATTGCTGACACTCTTCTTCTGCCATTATTAGAGGTTTCTCCACTAAAGAGCTTCGCTTGAGCATCTGAATGTTTCAGGTTTACATGCAAAAGTTTCATGTCAGCACCCAAAATGTTCTTATAAAAACGATGGGAAACATTAGTAGTGAGTAGTTGCACTGTTTTTCTTTCAATAAACTTTATTCAGGCACAAAAACATGTGTTTTGTGCGGATTCTAAAAGGAGGAAAGAAGGTTTTAAGTCAAGTTTTAACACAACGAAGCTTGTAGCTCACCTGAAAAGTCGTCGTTATCGAATGAATATGATACTGCTAGCTAACGGTGCTAACGCTAAAACAACAACATGCATTGAGGGTCAATGTCTCCATTCAGCAGGTGTTTGAAAACTGTTTCAAGAGACAATGAAAAGACTAAAACTTAACTTATAGCTTTTTCTATTATTTAGAAGTGCGTTGGTATTTAGAGCAAATGGCCACATATTTGTGGGATAACGTGAAAAAATGAGCATTTTATTGAGGCATGAACAAAGCAACTAAAATAGGAAAAAAGCAGCTTCAGGTGTTAATGGCAGATTTCTCAGGATCCTCCTTTATCTCATGGAATAAACATCTGACTTTAAACACTAACTTTAATGCTGTTATTAAAGCACAATGTAGTTTTTATAATGATGCTGTCAGCAGATTGGATTTCCTCTGGAGACGTTTCACTTTATATGAGAGATTAAAAAGATATTAAAATATATTAAGGGTTCATCCTCCTGCAAAGTAACAAGTGAAGAGTCGACCTGAACTCCTTCAGGAGAGGATGGATTTATATGTTTATGAGCTGCGTCTCATTAACCGCCGCCTCCTCGCTGCTGGGACCACCACTTCAGGTTTTCTTGGCGATGCAACAACTGCTCTCCTGCTGGATCAGCTGCTTCAGAGTTTCTAGTCCAGAGAATTCTTTAGCTAGAACTACTCTACAAACTTTGTGTTTGTTAGAACAGAAGAGGCTGAGATCTCTGAAGTAAGCGCTGAGTCATCGACTGAGTTCACCACTTCTGCACTTTGTGAATACTCGAAATTCAGTTCACCAAAGAGTTCTTAAATTCCTTCAACTAATGTTAAAGTATGAAAACTGCAAAATGGTGCACAATATGGTTAAACCTAAACCAGACAGGCACCAACAGCCACGACCTTTTGGGGGGATAGAACACCTCAACTCCTATCGATGTTAATACATTTTACAATGCAGTCTGATTTCATTCACTCCCACACCTACTGAAATGGTCATTCTGGGAGGTTCTACCTGCAGGAAGGTATCAGCTGCAGGAAAGTACCATTGTAGGAAGGTACAACTGCAGGAAGGTACAACTGCAGGAAGGTACCATTGTAGGAAGGTACCATTGTAGGAAGGTACAACTGCAGGAAGGTACAACTGCAGGAAGGTACCACTGCAGGAAAGTACCATTGTAGGAAGGTACAACTGCAGGAAGGTACAACTGCAGGAAGGTACCATTGTAGGAAGGTACCATTGTAGGAAGGTACAACTGCAGGAAGGTACAACTGCAGGAAGGTACCACTGCAGGAAGGTACCATTGTAGGAAGGCACCACTGCAGAAAGGTACCATTGCAGAAAGGTACATGCTACAGGAAGGTACCACTGTATGAAGCTACATGCTGCAGGGAGGAATCAGCTGCAGAAAGCTACCTACTGTGATGTGCAAGTGTCTCACTATACTTCCATCACACTATGTTTAGTCTATACTGCAAACTGTTTTCAGTAAGACTTTTTAAAACACTTGGACCCGTTGAAGAAGAGAACATGTGTTCTCTTTTTACTGAGGAAGTAATAGCACCTCATGCATCTTTGTTTCTCTTATATTATATTAATTACACTATAAAATATGAACTATGGTGGTGGTGTACGTGGTCCTGCAGTCTTATATCTGTTCTGGGGATTTTCAGGGCGTTTAGCTGTGTTAATTATTAACAGCTGACATTCATCATTAAAACAAGACAGGCACAAACTAGGCTGTAGTTAAAGAACACATCATGAGTCTGATGTAGACACAAATTCAGTAAAGAACGAGGTTAGATATCAGTAAATGAGGCCTGGTTTGATCTGATTGAACGTTTAAAGGATGTGCCACGTTTGTCACAGGTCTGGTTCAGAAAGCAGCATGTGATGAGGTGTTGGCTTAAATGTGTTAAAACTCAGCTCCTCCTAAAACGGTGTGAAACACACTTATAAATATAGTTTTATGCAGGAAAAAAATCCCCTGGATCAGTCCAGAACTCACAGATCTCTCATAGGTTCTGTGTAAAGATAATATTGATCACTGAGAGTAGGAGGTATGTTAAAAATAAGGGTCTAAAGGGCAAAGGGAGATAGTATTGAACCTGGTTTGGATAATAGACTGAAGTGCTTTAATCATCATTCTGTGTAGTTTAAGGTTTTCACACTAAGTGAAACAGTTGGTGGCACTAAACGGTTCATTCGAGCCTCCAAAAAGAGGCGGAGACTTTGGTGTGGTTCTCCTGGTGGGAACATGAACTCCGGTCTAAACGAGGGGATACTAGTTATTTCATAGCTACCTTGTGGGTCTTTGGAGCAGTCATTCATTTTCTATACCTGCTTATTCCTCATTAGGGTCACATGGTCTGCTGGAGCCAATCCCAGCGCGTTACAGTGAGAGGCAGATGGTCGCCAGCCAATCATGGGGCACATACACCATTCACACCTACAGGCAATTTAGAGTCTCCAATTAACCTCAGCAGGTTTTTGGACTGTGGGAGGAAGCCGGAGAAAGCACCCAAAACCCACAGAAACATCCCAGACCCAGGAGGTCTTGAACCTGCGACCTTCTTGCTGTGAGGCAACAGCGCTAACCCCTGCGCCACTGTGTCCACCGTTTTTCTTCTTTTCTTTCCTGCACTGGAGAAGAATCAGTGGTGACACGGTGGTGCAGGGGTTAGCGCTGTTGCCTCGCAGCAAGAAGGTCGCAGGTTCAAGACCTCCTTGGTCCTGGGTCTGGAACCTTTCTGTGTGGAGTTTGCATGTTCTCCCTGTGTCTGTGTGGGTTTTCACCAGGTACTCCAGCTTCCTCCCACAGTCCAAAAACATGCTGAGGTTAATAGGAGACTAAATTGCCTGTAGGTGTGAATGGTGTGTTGGGGGTGCCCCACGATTGGCTGGCAACCATCTGCCTCTCACCATAACGCGCTAGGATTGGCTCCAGCAGACCATGTGACCCTAATGAGGAACAAGCAGGTATAGAAGATGAGATGAGAATTGGATATTTTGCCAAAAATGGCTGATACATGAAGAAAAGAGCAAGTCGGTGAAAACGTGACTCCATAATGAGTCAACTGGAAGATCAAACCTCATTCCAACCAGTTTTGGTTTATGTGCAGGTGTGAAAGGTGTGAAACTCCAGACTAGAGTCTTTATGCTAATTAGCAAACATTTTATAGTCTGGTGTGGATCAAATAATCAAACCAGTGGTGTGAAAGTGACTGTAAATTGCCTGTAGATGTATAAGTGGGCATAGAAAATGTAAACATCTTGTCTGTGTATTTTTCTCTTCACCTGTCTATCTCTCTATCTGTCTGTCTGCCTGTCTGTCTGATTCTAATGTTAAGTAGCACAGCAGCCTGCTCCACATTACTTTACAGTATTTTGGTCTATTTCTGCAGTAATGAGTCCTTCTGGCCCACATTGTCATGTGGAGCATCACCTTGTCTCCTCAGCTGAATCCATCATGCAGGCGTTTAGTTAAAGGCCTGTTTGCCGTGTGTGTGTGTGTGTGTGTGTGTGTGTGTGTGTGTGTGTGTGAGATACGTCACAATATGAGTAAAAACCCAGAGCTACAGCTAAAGCTGCTGTAACACCAAACACCAGCCTTGAATCACCCATGCGGTGAGATAAGTGGACGGGTAAAGAGGAATCGTGGACCCGTCTAATCGCTGGTTTTGCGTTGTTTTGCGTTGTTTTGCAGAGCCGCAGCTGAAGGGCATCGTGACGCGTCTCTTCAGCGAGCAGGGCTTCTTCCTGCAGATGCAGCCGGACGGAACCATCGGAGGAAACAAGGACGAGAACAGCGACAACAGTGAGTTTAAACTCCGCCCACATGTTGACATGATAACAATCAGTTGTGGTGTTCCTCAGGGTTCTATTGTTGGTCCTTTATAGTTTAAAACTGGTTAAACCTGGAGTAGAATTATCTTATATACTGGCAGATAATTTAAGAAAATGTTAGTCAAAATCAAACTGACCCAAATAACTACTTGTCTCCCTGTTAACCACCTGTCTGTCTCCCTGTCTCCAGCTCTGTTTAACCACCTGTCTGTCTCCCTGTCTCCAGCTCTGTTTAATTACCTGTCTCTCTGTTAACCACCTGTCTGTCTCCCTGTCTCCAGCTCTGTTTAACCACCTGTCTGTCTCCCTGTCTCCAGCTCTGTTTAATTACCTGTCTCTCTGTTAACCACCTGTCTGTCTCTCTGTCTCCAGCTCTGTTTAACCACCTGTCTGTCTCTCTGTCTCCAGCTCTGTTTAACCACCTGTCTGTCTCTCTGTTTCCAGCTCTGTTTAACTACCTGTCTCTCTGTTAACCACCTGTCTGTCTCCCTGTCTCCAGCTCTGTTTAACTACCTGTCTCCCTGTTAACCACCTGTCTGTCTCTCTGTCTCCAGCTCTGTTTAACCACCTGTCTGTCTCTCTGTCTCCAGCTCTGTTTAACTACCCGTCTCTCTGTTAACCACCTGTCTGTCTCCCTGTCTCCAGCTCTGTTTAACTACCTGTCTCCCTGTTAACCACCTGTCTGTCTCCCTGTCTCCAGCTCTGTTTAACCACCTGTCTGTCTCTCTGTCTCCAGCTCTGTTTAACTACCCGTCTCTCTGTTAACCACCTGTCTGTCTCCCTGTCTCCAGCTCTGTTTAACCACCTGTCTGTCTCCCTGTCTCCAGCTCTGTTTAATTACCTGTCTCTCTGTTAACCACCTGTCTGTCTCTCTGTCTCCAGATCTGTTTAACCACCTGTCTGTCTCTCTGTCTCCAGCTCTGTTTAACCACCTGTCTGTCTCTGTTTCCAGCTCTGTTTAACTACCTGTCTCTCTGTTAACCACCTGTCTGTCTCCCTGTCTCCAGCCCTGTTTAACTACCTGTCTCTCTGTTAACCACCTGTCTGTCTCCCTGTCTCCAGCCCTGTTTAACTACCTGTCTCCCTGTTAACCACCTGTCTGTCTCCCTGTCTCCAGCTCTGTTTAACTACCTGTCTCCCTGTTAACCACCTGTCTGTCTCCCTGTCTCCAGCTCTGTTTAACTACCTGTCTCCCTGTTAACCACCTGTCTGTCTCCCTGTCTCCAGCTCTGTTTAACTACCTGTCTCCCTGTTAACCACCTGTCTGTCTCTCTGTCTCCAGCTCTGTTTAACCACCTGTCTGTCTCTCTGTCTCCAGCTCTGTTTAACTACCCGTCTCTCTGTTAACCACCTGTCTGTCTCCCTGTCTCCAGCTCTGTTTAACTACCTGTCTCCCTGTTAACCACCTGTCTGTCTCTCTGTTAACCACCTGTCTGTCTCGGTCTCCAGCTCTGTTTAACTACCTGTCTCTCTGTTTAACCACCTGTCTGTCTCTCTGTCTCCAGCTCTGTTTAACTACCTGTCTCCCTGTTAACCACCTGTCTGTCTCCCTGTCTCCAGCTCTGTTTAACCTGATCCCAGTGGGTCTGAGGGTGGTGGCGATCCAAGGAGTCAAAGCTGGTCTCTATGTGGCCATGAACGCTGAGGGATTCCTATACACATCAGTAAGAACGGGATGGTTCATCCATTCATCCATTCATTCATTCATCCATTCATCCATTTAATTCATTCATTCATTTAATTAATTCATTCATTTAATTCATTCATTCATTCATCCATTCATCCATTCATTCATTCATCCATTCATTCATTTAATTCATTCATTCATTTAATTCATTCATTCATTCATTCATTCATTCATTCAGTCATTCATTCATTTAATTAATTAATTAATTCATTCATTTAATTCATTCATTCATTCATTCAGTCAGTCAGTCAATCATTTAGTTGTTAATTAATTCATTCATTCATTCATTTATTCATTTATTTATTTCATTCATTCATTTCTGAGTTTGCATTTAATATTTAATATATAGTAAATTAATAAATCAGATAAAATAAAATAAATGAACATTTGAAGATATTTTATTTAGTTTGTTGTAACATGAAACAACAGCTGGAGGGAAGCAACAGACTTTTATTATGAAAGAGCTGAGTTTTGTTTTGCTATGGACTGATTTTATTGTGAATGAGCTGGAGTGATTTTATTGTGAAGGAGCTGGAGTGATTTTATTGTGAAGGAGCTGGAGTGTTTTTATTATGAAGGAGCTGGAGTGTTTTTATTGTGAAGGAGCTGGAGTGATTTTATTGTGAAGGAGCTGGAGTGTTTTTATTGTGAAGGAGCTGGAGTGTTTTTATTGTGAAGGAGCTGGAGTGATTTTATTGTGAAACCCACTTAATAATAATAATTCTTGGTTGAACTTATTGATTTTCATATTTTTATTCTTATTATTTTATTCTAATTCTCATCCCTCTTGTCTCATTCTAATATAAATCCATTGTTTGTCACCACATAAACTAACATTAAATATATATATTATATTATATTATATATAATATATGTGTGTAACATTAAAATGAAGCAGCTTCTTCTTCTTCTTCTTCTTCTTCATCAATTATTCATGTCGCTGCTTCTATAAAACTTTAAAACGTTTCTTCAGCTTCAGAAATGAGATGCAACGAACACGAAGAGACGACAGATGGAAAATATTAAATAAAATAAAATAAAATGTATTTTACTGATGTTAAATTAAAGACAATAAAATATAATCCTGTTATTATATATCTATATATATATATATATATATCTCAGAGTATTAGAGTAGATTAGTGGTTAAACAGTAAATATAATAAGAATTAAACTATTCAATGGAAAAAACATAATAGAAAATATAAATAATAAATATATAATATAATAATATATAAAATAATAAATATATATATGAATGAAAACGATTAAATCCACTAAAAACATTTAGTTTAAATCAAAATTTAAATCAAACCAGAAGGTGCATGTTAGAACAGGTTTCTGTGTGTGTGTGTGTGTGTGTGTGTGTGTGTGTGTGTGTGTGTGTGTGTGTGTGTGTGTTTGTTCCGCTCTGATTGGCTCACTACTCCTCCTTGAACACCTGATATACACAGAGGACACACACACACACACACACACACACACACACACACACACACACACACACACACACAGGGAGCAGCTTCAGGTTCTAATTTTAGCTTCATCAGTTTTTCTCCAGTTAATTAAACATAAAAATATATTTTTTATATTTAACTTGTTGTTTTTCTGTTTTTTTGTCTTTAAAACAGTTTGATAGAAACTTTAAAATAATAATAATAAAATAAAATGAGATGCTTGAAAGCTAACAGTTAGCCTAAAAGCTAACAGTTAGCCTGAAAGCTAACTGTTAACCTGAAACTAACAGTTGCCTGAATGCTAACAGTTACTCAAAATGCTAATAGTTGCCTGAAAGCCAACTATTAGCCTGAAAGCTAACAGTTAGCCTAAAAGCTAACAGTTAGCATGAAAGCTAACAGCTGCCTGAAAGCCACCCATTAGCCTGAAAGTTAACAGTTAATCTAAAAGCTCACAGTTAGCCTGAAAGCCACCCATTCGCCTGAAAGCTAACAGTTAGCATGAAAGCTAACAGTTAGCCTGAATGCTATCAGTTACTTTAAATTCTAATAGATGCCTGAAAGCCAACTATTAGCCTGAAAGTTAACAGTTCGCTTGAAAACTCACAGTTAGCCTGAAAGCTAACAGTTAGCCTGAATGCTAACAGTCAACCTAAATGCTAATAGTTACCTTAAAGCCACGCATTAGCCTGAAAGCTAACAGTTACCCTAAAGGTTAACAGTTAGCCTAAATACTAACAGTTGCCTGAAAACCACCCATTAGCCTGAAAGCTAATAGATAGCCTGGAAGCTAACAGTTAGCCTGAAAGCTAACATTTATTCACCAAATACAGCAGATTCTACTCTTGTAGCCGTCTACTACTATATACAACTGTCATATAGAACATTATATCATTATTATTTTATTATTGTGTATAAATAGACCTTTTCATATTTAATTCTATATAATTTCTATTCAATAACTTAATTTATATCTTATATTCATTAAACTTATATAATAATAATAACGTATATATAACGTGTGTAATTTACTTATTTTTCCATTAATTCCATGTGTAATTATTGTTTTAATGATGTGTGTGTGTGTGTGTGTGTGTGTGTGTGTGTGTGTGTGTGTGTGTGTGTGTGTGTGTGTGTGTGTGTGTGTTCTGGTATTCCTCACGTTATGGGGACATCGGTCTGTTTACACAGTCACGGTATGGGGACCAGTTTCGTTGTGGGGACAAAAAATCAGGTCCCCATAGCGGAAACCGTTTTAAACAAGTGGAGAAGTTATTCTAAAGGTGCTGTGAAATTTTTAGCCTTGGCCCATAAAACATGGTTTTCGGTCAGTGTGTGTGTGTGTGTGAGGTGCACAGTATCTCCCCCTTTAGTTTCTGGCAAGTATTGCACTAGCCGCTCCACACACAGATTTTCCAAATATGGTTTGGCACCGCCCACTTCCTGGTCCTCGCAACGAACAATTTCAGCGTCAATTTCTGTGTTACGATCACAACTCATACGGTGGACATGGAAGATTAATTAAAGGAGATTACAGCTAACAATCTAAGGATTTCTACAAAGGAAAACAGGAAAGTGACAAGGTAAGTGCATGTTCATCTTTATGGTAAACCATTACAACTAGTGTTCAACCCTTGAACTAGATTATTTAGCTAGTTTGTGTGATTGCTGTTAGCTGATAGCATTTAAATGTAAGCCCAACATGTACTATATTTTTTATAAACCTTTGCATACAATATAGTAGTAATAGTAATAGTGTAAAGAAGTTAATGAAAATGAATTAATTTTGCAATCATATTCTTGCTTTTATTTATGTGTGATTTTTATTTTGCCATGATGAATTCCTATTCAATATATGTAGTCATGGCATATTTTATGTTACATTATAGTAGTATTTTTAATTGCTCCTCACCTGTTCTTGATCTGTTTCATTTCTAAGTATTATACTTTTACTATCATTAGACTTCATTAGACTTTGGTTTACTTGCTCTCTCAATTCAAATCTTTAAAATTTCTGAATTCTGTATAGTTAATTTCATATTTTATATAGTAATAATGACCCTAAAATACATGGTAAGGATAGAAGAATAGAAAGAATAAAATTGTCTGTTCCTTCTTTTTTATTTCCATCATGTAAGTTAAACAATCAGGATTGTGTTTACAATAATAACAATAATAATATAAAATATCAGATTCTTATCTGATATCTTAAAGTATGGTCTTCTTTTCCATTTGAAGTAACTGAGGACAAGAGGATGTCTTCAAAATCTCAAAATATAACTGAATATTGCAACATTTAAATGTTTTCCTGCAGTTTGAAATGCCACACCGGATCAGCCCCTTTATGGATGCCACTCAACATGTTCTTTCAAAGTGTGACAAGACATCCAAATTAGAAGTGAAGTACATCAATGCAGTGAAAAGTAAGATTGTGTCTTATTTTAAATCAGCTGCTACCTGTTAAGGTTTAGAAGAAAGATATTTTAGGAAAGAATGTTTAGGTTTTGTCTTCTGGTGAATGTGTTTTTTTGGTCACTTACAGGACGTGGTATATTTGCAAAGGGTTTAATTTGCAAAGGAGATTTCGTAGTTGAATATAGGGGAGATGATGATGAAGAATCGCAGAGAAGACGAAAACTTTACCATCCATCATGGGCTGCGTTTATTTTTGCATTCAAGTGGAAAGGGAAACTATGGAGGTAGGACTTCATATGTCACATATACTGTACTGTATTATGAGGCTCTAATTCTGTGGTGATATGTTGTCATATTTGTATTTCCTCTTTCTCATGTTTTCATTTTTGAAATATTGATGCCTCAAGGGAAGATGAATCATTTGGCCGGCTTGTCAATGATGATCAAGGATCTCCAAACTGTAAGATGAAAAAAATTGAGGTGAATGGAAACCCACACCTTTGTTTATTTGCTCTGAACAACATAAAAGAAGGTGAAGAAATCACTTATGACTATGGAGGTGACGACTGCCCATGGAGAACACAGGTATGTTACACGGTACACAATTTACAAAAATGCTCATGGTATTAGAGAATGTGTCAAAATATTTGTTTATTATCTGTGAGAAGATCTCACTCTACAGCTATGATGAGACTGCTGAAAGACAGAAAGAATTCATATCTTTTGGGAGTGATCACATTGGATTTGTGTGTCCAAACATCACATCTATCTAGATAAAGTAGGACAAATGTTTAGGCTTAATTGATGTATTCATGAGAATTAACCTTATATTAACCTTATATTTACACTTAAATGTATGTGTGTGAAATGTCCCCGAAATACCTGTTCTGATTGAGTTGTGTGAACACAGATAGAGTGGGGCTGTCCATGAAGAAATACTTTACTGTGAATTAACTATTATGGATATTATACAGTGTTCACATATATTGGTAGTGTTTTTCTTATATTTCAAATTTGTAACTCTCTGCCAACATAAATTGTGTGTTTACAGGCAACCAGCATTCCATCTACCAACATGGAAGTAGCCAACTCTCCTCCTTTGCCACTGTTGATACCTCAAATGGATGATGCCACTGGTCCAGACACTACCCCTCAACAGGTACATTCATAATCTTCAATTCAGTTTTAATCCCAGTCTCTATATATCATGATTTCATATTTGTATTGTAACCATCTAAGAGGAGGAAGTAGGGTAAATGTTGGTAGTCTAGTGTGAATCAGTCCATCCAACAGTTTAATGCAATGCATTTAAGAGTTCAGTCGTTGGTTGATACTGAGAACAGATTTCAACCTTAAGATGTTGTTTTTTCTTAGTTTATTATCAGTCTATTTTATACACTTACGACGTCCCCACAAGACACTTTCAGTCATTGTCTGAGTATAAACTGGAATCTGTCTGTGAGACGCTGAACAAGGAACTGTAACGTTGTGTGTGACATGTCCTTACAAGGCCTGTTCTGATTGAGTTGTGTGAACACAGATAGAGTGTGGCTGTCCATGAAGAAATACTTGACTGTGAATTAATTATTATAGATATTATACAGTGTTCACATATATTGATAATGTTTTTCTTATATTTCCATGTTGTAATTCTCTGCCAACATAAATTGTGTGTTTACAGGCAACCAGCATTCCATCTACCAACATGGAAGTAGCCAACTCTCCTCCTTTGCCACTGTTGATACCTCAAATGGATGATGCCACTGGTCCAGACACTACCCCTCAACAGGTACATTCATAATCTTCAATTCAGTTTTAATCCCAGTCTCTATATATCATGATTTTATATTCATATTGTAACCATCTAAGAGGAAGAACTAGGGTAAATGTTGGTAGTCTAGTGTGAATCCATCCACCCAACAGTTTAATGCAATGCATTTATGAGTTCAGTCGTTGGTTGATACTGAGGACAGATTTCAACCTTAAGATGTTGTTTTTTCTTAGTTTGTTATCAGTCTATTTTATACACTTACGTCGTCCCCACAAGACACTTTCAGTCATTGTCTGAGTAGAAACTGGAATCTATCTGTGAGACGATGAACAAGGAACTGTGAAGTTGTGTGTGACATGTCCTCACAAGGCCTGTTCTGATTGAGTTGTGTGAACACAGATATAGCTTGGCTGTCCATGAAGAAATACTTTACTGTGAATTAACTATTATGGATATTATACAGTGTTCACATATATTGATAATGTTTTTCTTATATTTCCATGTTGTAACTCTCTGCCAACATAAATTGTGTGTTTACAGGCAACCAGCATTCCATCTACCAACATGGAAGTGGCCAACTCTCCTCCTTTGCCACTGTTGAGAACTCAAATGGATGATGCCACTCATCTAGACACTACTCCTCAACAGGTACATTCATAATCTTTAATTCAGTTTTAATCCCAGTCTCTATATATCATGATTTCATATTTGTATTGTAACCATCTAAGAGGAGGAAGTAGGGTAAAGGTTGGTAGTCTAGTGTGAATCCGTCCACCCAACAGTTTAATGCAATGCATTTATGAGTTCAGTCGTTGGTTGATACTGAGGACAGATTTCAACATTAAAATGTTGTTTTTTCTTAGTTTGTTATCAGTCTATTTTATACACTTATGTCGTCCCCACAAGACACTTTCAGTCATTGTCTGAGTATAAACTGGAATCTGTCTGTGAGACGCTGAACAAGGAACTGTAACGTTGTGTGTGAAATGTCCTCACAAGGCCTGTTCTGATTGAGTTGTGTGAACACAGATATTGTGGCTGTCCATGAAGAAATACTTTACTGTGAATTAATTATTATGGATATTATACAGTGTTCACATATATTGATAATGTTTTTCTTATATTTCCATGTTGTAATTCTCTGCCAACATAAATTGTGTGTTTACAGGCAACCAGCATTCCATCTACCAACATGGAAGTAGCCAACTCTCCTCCTTTGCCACTGTTGATACCTCAAATGGATGATGCCACTGGTCCAGACACTACCCCTCAACAGGTACATTCATAATCTTCAATTCAGTTTTAATCCCAGTCTCTATATATCATGATTTCATATTTGTATTGTAACCATCTAAGAGGAGGAAGTAGGGTAAATGTTGGTAGTCTAGTGTGAATCAGTCCATCCAACAGTTTAATGCAATGCATTTAAGAGTTCAGTCGTTGGTTGATACTGAGAACAGATTTCAACCTTAAGATGTTGTTTTTTCTTAGTTTATTATCAGTCTATTTTATACACTTACGACGTCCCCACAAGACACTTTCAGTCATTGTCTGAGTAGAAACTGGAATCTGTCTGTGAAACACTGAACAACACTGGTCCTCACAAGGAACTGTAACGTTGTGTGTGAAATGTCCTCACAAGGCCTGTTCTGATTGAGTTGTGTGAACACAGATAGAGTGGGGCTGTCCATGAAGAAATACTTTACTGTGAATTAATTATTATGGATATTATACAATGTTCACATATATTGATAATGTTTTTCTTATATTTCCATGTTGTAACTCTCTGCCAACATAAATTGTGTGTTTACAGGCAACCAGCATTCCATCTACCAACATGGAAGTAGCCAACTCTCCTCCTTTGCCACTGTTGATACCTCAAATGGATGATACCACTGGTCCAGACACTACTCCTCAACAGGTACATTCATAATCTTCAATTCAGTTTTAATCCCAGTCTCTATATATCATGATTTCATATTTGTATTGTAACCATCTAAGAGGAGGAAGTAGGGTAAATGTTGGTAGTCTAGTGTGAATCAGTCCATCCAACAGTTTAATGCAATGCATTTAAGAGTTCAGTCGTTGGTTGATACTGAGAACAGATTTCAACCTTAAGATGTTGTTTTTTCTTAGTTTATTATCAGTCTATTTTATACACTTACGACGTCCCCACAAGACACTTTCAGTCATTGTCTGAGTAGAAACTGGAATCTGTCTGTGAAACACTGAACAACACTGGTCCTCACAAGGAACTGTAACGTTGTGTGTGAAATGTCCTCACAAGGCCTGTTCTGATTGAGTTGTGTGAACACAGATAGAGTGGGGCTGTCCATGAAGAAATACTTTACTGTGAATTAATTATTATGGATATTATACAATGTTCACATATATTGATAATGTTTTTCTTATATTTCCATGTTGTAACTCTCTGCCAACATAAATTGTGTGTTTACAGGCAACCAGCATTCCATCTACCAACATGGAAGTAGCCAACTCTCCTCCTTTGCCACTGTTGATACCTCAAATGTATGATGCCACTCATCTAGACACTACTCCTCAACAGGTACATTCATAATCTTCAATTCAGTTTTAATCCCAGTCTCTATATATCATGATTTCATATTTGTATTGTAACCATCTAAGAGGAGGAAGTAGGGTAAATGTTGGTAGTCTAGTGTGAATCAGTCCATCCAACAGTTTAATGCAATGCATTTAAGAGTTCAGTCGTTGGTTGATACTGAGAACAGATTTCAACCTTAAGATGTTGTTTTTTCTTAGTTTATTATCAGTCTATTTTATACACTCACGACGTCCCCACAAGACACTTTCAGTCATTGTCTGAGTAGAAACTGGAATCTGTCTGTGAAACACTGAACAACACTGGTCCTCACAAGGAACTGTAACGTTGTGTGTGAAATGTCCTCACAAGGCCTGTTCTGATTGAGTTGTGTGAACACAGATAGAGTGTGGCTGTCCATGAAGAAATACTTGACTGTGAATTAATTATTATGGACATTATACAGTGTTCACATATATTGATAATGTTTTTATTATATTTCCATGTTGTAACTCTCTGCCAACATAAATTGTGTGTTTACAGGCAACCAGCATTCCATCTACCAACATGGAAGTAGCCAACTCTCCTCCTTTGCCACTGTTGATACCTCAAATGTATGATGCCACTCATCTAGACACTACTCCTCAACAGGTACATTCATAATCTTCAATTCAGTTTTAATCCCAGTCTCTATATATCATGATTTCATATTTGTATTGTAACCATCTAAGAGGAGGAAGTAGGGTAAATGTTGGTAGTCTAGTGTGAATCAGTCCATCCAACAGTTTAATGCAATGCATTTAAGAGTTCAGTCGTTGGTTGATACTGAGAACAGATTTCAACCTTAAGATGTTGTTTTTTCTTAGTTTATTATCAGTCTATTTTATACACTCACGACGTCCCCACAAGACACTTTCAGTCATTGTCTGAGTAGAAACTGGAATCTGTCTGTGAAACACTGAACAACACTGGTCCTCACAAGGAACTGTAACGTTGTGTGTGAAATGTCCTCACAAGGCCTGTTCTGATTGAGTTGTGTGAACACAGATATAGCTTGGCTGTCCATGAAGAAATACTTTACTGTGAATTAACTATTATGGATATTATACAGTGTTCACATATATTGATAATGTTTTTCTTATATTTCCATGTTGTAACTCTCTGCCAACATAAATTGTGTGTTTACAGGCAACCAGCATTCCATCTACCAACATGGAAGTAGCCAACTCTCCTCCTTTGCCACTGTTGATACCTCAAATGTATGATGCCACTCATCTAGACACTACTCCTCAACAGGTACATTCATAATCTTCAATTCAGTTTTAATCCCAGTCTCTATATATCATGATTTTATATTTGTATTGTAACCATCTAAGAGGAGGAAGTAGGGTAAATGTTGGTAGTCTAGTGTGAATCAGTCCATCCAACAGTTTAATGCAATGCATTTAAGAGTTCAGTCGTTGGTTGATACTGAGAACAGATTTCAACCTTAAGATGTTGTTTTTTCTTAGTTTATTATCAGTCTATTTTATACACTCACGACGTCCCCACAAGACACTTTCAGTCATTGTCTGAGTAGAAACTGGAATCTGTCTGTGAAACACTGAACAACACTGGTCCTCACAAGGAACTGTAACGTTGTGTGTGAAATGTCCTCACAAGGCCTGTTCTGATTGAGTTGTGTGAACACAGATAGAGTGTGGCTGTCCATGAAGAAATACTTGACTGTGAATTAATTATTATGGATATTATACAGTGTTCACATATATTGATAATGTTTTTATTATTTTTCCATGTTGTAACTCTCTGCCAACATAAATTGTGTGTTTACAGGCAACCAGCATTCCATCTACCAACATGGAAGTAGCCAACTCTCCTCCTTTGCCACTGTTGATACCTCAAATGGATGATACCACTGGTCCAGACACTATTCCTCAACAGGTACATTCATAATCTTCAATTAAGTTGTAATCCCAGTCTCTATATATCATGATTTCATATTTGTATTGTAACCATCTAAGAGGAGGAAGTAGGGTAAATGTTGGTAGTCTAGTGTGAATCAGTCCATCCAACAGTTTAATGCAATGCATTTAAGAGTTCAGTCGTTGGTTGATACTGAGAACAGATTTCAACCTTAAGATGTTGTTTTTTCTTAGTTTATTATCAGTCTATTTTATACACTTACGACGTCCCCACAAGACACTTTCAGTCATTGTCTGAGTAGAAACTGGAATCTGTCTGTGAAACACTGAACAACACTGGTCCTCACAAGGAACTGTAACGTTGTGTGTGAAATGTCCTCACAAGGCCTGGTCTGATTGAGTTGTGTGAACACAGATAGAGCTTGGCTGCCCACTAAGAAACACTTTACTGTAAATTAATTATTATGAACATTATACAGTGTTTATATATATTGACAATGTTTTTCTTGTATTCACATATTCTCACTCTCTGCCAACAAAAATTGTATGTTTACAGGCAACCAGCATTCCATCTACCAGCAGAGAAGTGGCCAGCTCCCGTCCTTTGCCACTGTTGAGACCTCAAATCAATGAGTCACTGACCTCCTTACATCTGTTTGGAATTTTGTCACAAATTGTTAAGTTTAGATTTTTCAGTTCAAAGACATCAATTTCACTTAAATAAACAGATGTCAACAATTTACAAATCTCACAAAAGTGTTGCTGTACTTAGTTTATCTGCTTTTAATTTCACAATGCTGAGAAGTCCCTGCCTTTATATTAACATATTTTTTTCTTACTACTTATAGGTACAGTTACCTGGAAGAAGAAAACTCCCTGGCAGCAGGTAGAGGTGCAGGCAGTGGAAAGGCACATGAATCGATTCATCACATCTTGCATTGTACCAGCAAAGCGTGACTGTGAGAAGTGTTTAAGGGCTGAACCAGAGGTTCTTCAGAACCGAGACTGCCACAACCTAAAATTCTATGGTTACAACCGCATTACAGCATACAAGAGAAACATTCAATATTTAAATCATTAAAACATTATCATAAAACATCTTATGGTTTTGGTTTAAGTGCCAATAATAGCAACAAAACAAGCATATGTGAAAATTCAGTTTGTATTTTTGTATTTTTTTTATTTTGAAATATTTAAAACATGCAGAATGATTGTATAGTATGGTATAGTAAATATAACAATAAATTGCACAATTGCACAGTTATATACATGTTTTAAAATGCTTTCTTTTTCTTTCTTAAGACATATTTCCTTGCATCGCCAATGGAATAAAAAAATATATAGACTCATGTTTTGAGGATTGTATGCATTATTTTTGTAACATTATTATATAATGCCAGTACAAAAAAAAAAAATTGTATATGAATTTTGTCATATTTCCCATTCCTAGTTGACTGAAAATGTAGTTATGATTGTGATACTGAAAGAAAAAAATTGTAATAATGAGAATGTAAACATGTAGATAAAATAATTATATAACAAATTTAATAATTTATAATATTCAGCATTTACTAGTATTTCTTTTTAATAGATTTCCTGTAAAGTCCCCACAAATCACATAGGAGTTTGTGTGAAATATGTTAATAATATTTAAATTAGGTCCCCCCAAACCACGTTAATCCGTCTTTTTTTATGTCCCCATGTAGTATGGGGAAGACAGTACTTCATCAATTCATATCTTTTAAGTCGTGTATGAGCTAACAATGCTCTGGATAGAGTACCTGATTTTTTTCACATCTCTAGAACCTTTAGAAAGGGTGGTCCCCAAAAGTGATGATTAAAAAGTCGGTCCTCCTAACAGACGAAAACCAGTATGTGTGTGTGTGTGTGTGTGTGTGTAGGACGTGTTCACAGCAGAGTGTAAGTTCAAGGAGTCGGTCTTTGAGAACTACTACGTCATCTACTCGTCCACGTTGTACCGGCAGCACGAGTCGGGTCGGGCCTGGTTCCTGGGCCTCAACAAGGACGGAGTCGTGATGAAGGGGAACCGGGTCAAGAAGACCAAGCCCTGCTCGCACTTTGTCCCCAGACCCATCGAAGGTAAGACCGCCTGGGACCTGGACCTGGACCTGGATCCTGGATCTGGATCCAGGGTCATCCTGGTTTAGTCCACTTTAAAAACCACAGAACCAGTTAAAGTGGTTCTGGTTCTAGTGGATTAGATGCTGGTTGAGGTTTAATTATGACTTTTTATCTTTTAATTTAAACTTTTTATCTCATATTTCTGAGTTTTTATCTAATTATGACTTTTTACCTTCTAAAAATGATGAATATATATCTCATATTTAGATTTTTATCTTCTAATTATGACATTTTATCTCATAATTTCAACATTTTATCTCATAATTCTGAGTTTTTATCTTTTAATTATGACATTTTTGTCTCATAATTTAGACTTTTTCTCATAATTATGACGTTTTATCTAATAATGATGAATTAACGTCCTGGTCTCAAATAACGGCCTGGTCTTTGACGACTTTATCTCATAATTTTGACATTTTAATGTTATAATTTAGACTTTTTATCTCATAATTATGAGATTTTATCTCATTTTTATCTAATAATTATGAATTAACATCCTGGTCTCAAATAACAGCCTGGTCTGTTAAGACTTTATCTCATAATTTAGACTTTTTAACGTTATAATTTAGACTTTTTATCTCATAATTATGACGTTTTTATCTAATAATGATGAATTAAGGTCCTGGTCTCAAATAACGGCCTGGTCTGTTAAGACTTTATCACATAATTTAGACTTTTTATCTAATAATTATGAGTTTTTATCTAATAATTTAGACTTTTTATCTGATAATGATGAATTAAGGTCCTGGTCTCAAATAACGGCCTGGTCTTTGAAGACTTTATCTCATAATTTAGACTTTTTAATGTAATAATTATGAGTTTTTATCTAATAATTATGAGTTTTTATCGAATAATTATGATGTTTTATCTAATAATGATGAATTAACATCCTGGTCTCAAATAACAGCCTGGTCTGTTAAGACTTTATCACATAATTATGAGTTTTTATCTAATAATTATGAGTTTTTATCTAATAATTATGACGTTTTTATCTAATAATTATGACGTTTTATCTAATAATGATGAATTAAGGTCCTGGTCTCAAATAACGGCCTGGTCTTTGAAGATTTTATCTCATAATTTAGACTTTTTAATGTAATAATTATGAGTTTATATCTAATAATTATGAGTTTTTATCTCATAATTATGAGTTTTATCTAATAATTATGATGTTTTATCTAATAATGACGAATTAACCTCCTGGTCTCAAATAACGGCCTGGTCTGTTAAAAACGCGGCTCTCACCAGCCTGTTTTTCCTGTTTTTCCTGTTTGTTTGTTGTTTGTTGTTGTTTATTTCTGTTTATCCCTCCAGTGTGTATGTATAAGGAGCCGTCGCTGCACGAGCTGGAGGAGAAGCTGCTGAAATCCTCGCGGAGCCCGACCATGAACAGCGGGCGGGCGGGAAGCCTGGAGAGGGCGGAGCAACAGCCCGAGGACACGGAAGAACAGGACGGGTCGTAGCCTGCAGCGCCCCCCGCTGGAGGAGGAGGAGCAGGAGGAGGAGCAGGAGGAGGAGCAGGAGGAGGAGCAGGAGGAGGAGCAGGAGGAGGAGGAGCAGGAGGAGGAGCAGGAGGAGGAGCAGGAGGAGGAGCAGGAGAACTCCCGTTTTAACACTCCCTCTGTTCAACAACCAACGCACCAACGACGACAACAACAACCGCCACGACGACGACGACGAAAAAAAAAGAAGCTAAAAAAAAACAAAATAATAAAAAAATCTTGCTTGTGAGGAAAAATATTTTAAATCCAAACAGGGGGGGGGAGGGGCGAAGGGGGCGGGGCTTATTTGAAAGTAAAAATAATATTAAAAAAAACGGACGTTGATGATGATGATGACTTACATTTTATGCAAAAAGCCCTGCTGAAACGGCGCCGGGAGGCTAGCACATCTACTCTTCATCGCCTCATCGTAACCATGGTCACCGTCGCCACGACGACGAAACGTTTTCCTGGAGTCGAGCGAGCGCTGGGAACTCTGAAGCTTAAAGCCATGTAGGAACTCCACTTCCTTTCTGTTCTGGATGGATGAAGAAACTCTCGCACTTTTATTCCCACACGTCACGCTTCTTCTTCTTCTTCTTCTTCTTCTTCTTCTTCTTCTTCTTCTTCCGTTTCGTGTCGGTTCGACCAATCAGGAAGAAGTTTTCTGTTCAGCTGCCACATTTTTTTTTTGGGTGTTTTTTTTTTAACGTCCTGGGCTGCAGGTATCGACACTGCCGATTTAAAAAAAAACAAAACAAAAAGGTTCAAAGGGGACTGAAAGGTGAAAGACTTTCCACTTCCTGTCTGGGAGCTCAGGTGTGATGTCACAACAGGACGAATCTGCTGCTCTCACGTCTCAGATCTGGTCTGAGTGTCGGGTTTCTGCTCGATTTTCACTTCGTTTCGATGAAAATTAACAAAACGCTGCTGCAGAAAGAGTAAAGATGCTTAAAAATAGTAAAATGTCCCTTTAATTAGCAAATAAAGATGTTTAAAATGACTAACAAAGAAGCTAACAGTTGCCTAAAAGCTAACACTTAGCCTGAAAGTTAACAGTTAGCCTAAATGCTAACACTTAGCCTGAATGCTAACAGTTGTCTGAAACCTAACAGTTGCCTAAAGCCAACCATTAGCCTGAAAACTAACATTTAGCTTGAATGCTAACAGTTGCCTCAAAGCCAACCTTTAGCCTGAAAGCTAACAGTTACACTGAATGCTAACAGTTAGCCTGAATGGAAACAGTTGCCTGAAACCTAACAGTAAGCATGAAAGCCAACCATTAGCTTGAATGCTAACAGTTAGCCTGAAAGCTAACAATTAGCCTAAAGGCTAACAGTTAGCCTGAACGCTAACAGTTGCCTGAAAGTCAACCATTAGCATAAAAGCTAACAGTTAGCCTGAATGCTAACAGTTAGCCTGAATGGAAACAGTTGCCTGAAACCTAACAGTAAGCATGAAAGCCAACCATTAGCTTGAATGCTAACTGTTAGCCTGAATGCTAACCGTTAGCCTGACTGATTAGATTAAATTGATCTCTTTGGGAGGTTCCCTCAGGGAAATTGAGGATATGCTAACAGTTAGCCTGAATGCTAAAAGTTAGCCGATAGTTAACTGATTGCTAACAGTTGACTAAAGCCAGCCATTAGCCTGAATTTTAACAGTTAGCATAAAAGCTAACACTTAGCCTGATTGCTAACAGTTGCCTGAAAGTTGACAGTTAGCCTTAAACTAACAATCACCCTGAAAGCTAACAATTAGCATGAATGCTAACAGTTAGCCTGACTGATTAGATTGAATAGGACTTTATTGATCCCTTAGGGAGGTTCCCTCAGGGAAATTGAAGATATGCTAACAGTTAGCCTGAATGCTAACCGTTAGCCTGTTAGCCAACCGTGCAGCACGTGTTCTGAGGTGAATTCTGAATCATATTTAAATATAAAACCATTGAGGATCAATAACCCGATCAGGACGTGAAGCAGCAGTTTATTGATCCATGTGTCCGTGGTGCGTTCAGGGCCCGTCAGACGTTCTGCAGCCTTTAACTATTGCATGATGAACTCTAAAGTGTTTGAGGCTCCGCGGCCGTTTGGGGGATTTAAATGATTCATGATCCCGAACGCAGGCGTTAAAACCTCTTCCTGACACGACGATCTGATAAAAACACGCTGACAAATCCCAAAAAGCCCAAAAAGCTTCTTCTTTTTCCCCCGAATCATAAAAAATTCACACGATTTGTCTGTTTTTTTCCTGTCGGACTCAGTCGTTCGTCTTGTTTCTGCGGTTTAAAAAAAGAAGAAAAAAAAAGGAGGCCTGTCGCTTTAAGCACTCGTTAACAATGGGCCAATCACGTGGAAGGGGCGGAGCTTAGCCCCGCCCCCTCCACTAAAGGTGATGATGTCATCACTCAGTATTACAGCAGCTTCATGATTGGTGTTTTATTGATTTTTGTAGTTTTTTCTCATTATTTATCAGCCGTCTGCCAAAAACAGATTTTAACACCAAATGAACCAGAGAAGAGTCGATTATTTTTGTTTTTACTGCTGCAGTTTAACCCATCGTATCTCTATAATGTACTAATAAGACACGTCTCCTGTTGCCGTGGTGACGAGGTGAACAGGTGAGACACCTGAATGTCGCATCATATAAATGTACTGTAAGACTGGAGCCGTGGTGCATTCAAGGAACCTGGGAATCAGGAGCTGCAGCGAGGACAGAGACGTCGTTATACCCAAAAAAATATATATTTATTTGAAAAAATAAATAAATAAAAAATTTAAAAAATATATATTATTATTTTTAATTATAGGAAATATTTCTTAAAATAATAATTCTTAATATTAATTATTTTTTAATAATAATTCTTTATGTAATTCCAAATTTAAAATTTAAAATCTATTGGTTTTCCATCCAAATATTAAATTGAATTTAATTGAATTTAATTGTAGAATTCTGAGAAAAAATAACTTTTAATTATAGGAAATATTTCTTAAAATAATAATTCTTAATATTAATAATTTTTTTATAATAATTATTTATGTAATTCTCACTTTAAAATTAAAAATCTACTGGGTTTCCCTCCAAATATTAAAATTTCAGAGCGGATTTTTGGTGCAAATGCGCAAAATCAAAGATCAAACTTTGATAATAAAACATTAAAATTATTTAATTTTAATTCTAAAACCTGCTGGAATCTTCTCAGAGCTGCAGTAAATTCACACTCTTCAGTTTTTGTCATTTTATTTCCACAGAATTTGGATTAAATCCATTTTTTCGAGTCTCTAAAACCAACAGTTTGTTTGTGTCAGTCCTGCTGCAGCTGAGGGATTCTGGGTAATGGAGTCCAGTTCCTGCAGCAGCTTTATTTCACGTATTTTTAGCCTGATTTTTTTTAAAGTGACGTCTCTGTTCTTCCTGCTGTGGATCCTGGTTTCTCTGTGTGGTGTCGTGTGATTGATTGGCTGTGATTGATTGATTGATTGATTGATTGGCTGTGATTGGCCGACGGGAGGAAGTGGCGACTCGTTAACACTGCCCTGCCTCGTTTAGACGATCAGCACTGCCTGCTCCACGTTAGTAACCCTCCTCTTCCTCCTCCTCCTCCTCTTCCTCCTCAGTCCCTTTACGTCACCGACCGTGATTCCCAAACAAATCTCCGCCATTTTTATTTCCCTCCACTTCCTGTTTCACCCGTTTTTTATACTTCACAGATATTCCTGTAGTTCTATCACTGCCTTCATTAACCTCCACAGGAGAAAAATCGCTGTTTTTAGGGTGGATTCAGCCAAATTAAAGGAAAATTCACCGTTTTATGATGCACTTTTACTCGGTTTATTGGTCGTCAGGCTTTTATCGGGCATCACTTGTGAGTTTTATACATAACAGATTATTTATTGATGAATTCTACATGATGAAAGTCTGATGTAGCTTCAATAAACAGAGGAAAAGTGAAGCCTGAGCAGGTTTTAGTTCCAATCAGAAGCAAAAATGTGCACAAATTAAAATAAAATATAAGATTTATAGCTGCAGCTCATCTTAAATCATCGCCCTATTAAAATAATGTCACTTAATGATGTAAAATCACGTTTTACTTTATTATATTTTTGTCCAAATCCAGTTAAAATGATAATTTAACATCTTTCATGATGAAGAAGAAGAAGCTTTAAACATGATTCTAGAATTAATCAGTGATAAAGACTTTATTTAATCTAAATTTATCAAGTTCTACGTTAATTCTTTTAATAACTAGCTCCACCAAGGAGCTAATGTTGTTTGTCTGATTGTTAGTAAAATAACTCAAAAAGTTCTGGTCAGATTTTTGTCAAATTTTCAGCGAATGTTGGGAATAGAACCATAAACACATGATTAAATTTTGGTGATGATCCATAAAAAATCCTGGTTTCTGGATCACTTTGAATTCACTGTTGTTTGATAACATTGCGGTAAAACATCGCAGAGTCACTATATGCTATCAGAGTGCTGTTCTAGTTTATTATAAATCAATAAATTCAATAAATCTGCAGGTTAATGTAAGTTTAGGAATGAAAGGACAGTTTAAAGTTGAATAAAATCCCATTAGAATGTTCAGGAATTGTCCTAAAGTCACTTTATTCTTTAATTCTAAGTAATAAGATGAATAGAAAGTAATAAATAAACGATTAATAGAGTGATGAGTTCGTTATTTATCACATTTCTGCTTTAAATCATCAAAACAAAAGAGTTTTATTGGACAAAAATGGAATAATTAGTAATTATTAACCATCAATACTAATTACAACATAACTTTAGGCCTTTTTTGATTGAATTTAATCTGAATTTAATAAAGTTTTTTTTGTTAATCCATTATTTTAACAGGGCGACGATTTATTACTATTATTAATGATTAATTATTATTATTAATGAGACGACACTAACGAGTTTGGACAAGTTTTAATTCGTAGATTTTTGGGGAATCTCGGTCGCCTCCCGTCGGCACGGCAACGGCTGAAACAGGAAGTTGTAGTTTTCACTCGATGACATCACACGGAACCAACAAAAATACTTGCATGCGTGGGTTGGGAGGGGTTAACAAAATAAAATGTGATGCATGCAACCTGCTGCTGTTATTGGTTACAAGAGAAGGGGGCGGAGCCACATCCTGGCCAGCTGATTGGCTGCCACAGCCCAGGTGTTTTATTTTTTAGGTTTATCACGTGTTTTTTTTGTTGTTTTTTTTTGTTGGTGGACTGATTTTGGAGGGGATGAACGAACCAATCACAGTCCACCGCGCTGCCTCGGAGGACGTCTTCCAGTTGTAAAGGATTGTAGAGACGGGAAAAAATAAAACAACCCAAAGGGACGTTATTAATGTAAACGAGTGGACGCTCGCTGCTTTATTTCCTGTTTCCTTCAACACGACCAAAAAATAAAAACGCTGGTGTCCTTTCTATCGGATCGACTGCTGCTGCTGCTTCACATCAGATAAATTCATTAAATTATAATTAATTAAAATATCCCAGAGTTTAACGTTTAAATTCCCTTAAATCCGCTGTGTAACTTCAGGAAGTCCTTTGTGGGTTTTCAAAATAAAACCGGCACCTTCTTAGTTTCCAGTTTTATGACATTTCTTCCTCTTTATTATTATATATTTTTAAATTTTTGTTCTATTCCTGAAAATATGTTTTTAGCACAAATAGTCCAATATTAAGTAGAATTATCTTAATTATTGGTGGATAATTTACTTTATTTTAAAGAAATATTTTCTTAAATAAGGTTAAATTAGCTAAAAGTGACAAAAATATGAATTGGAATAAGATAATTCTACTCAATCCCCAATTTTTTCTTGATTTTCGACAATTTAATCTTATTTTTTTAAAGAAAATGGTAGTTTTGTTTTCTTAAACAAGACCCGAATTGACCCAAATAAGTAAAAAAACTTGAATTAAACTAAATATCTGCTATAATTCTACTCAATATTGGACTAATTGTGCCAAAAACATGATATTTTACCTGTTGAAAGACTAAAATTAGCTGTAAAAGACGATATCGGTTGAGTAAACGGTAAAAAAAGCTCGATAAAAATTAATTAAATGAAAATATCCCAGAGTTTAAAGTTTAAATTCCCTTAAATCTGCTGTATAACTGCAGGAAGTTGTTTGTGGTTTTTCAAAATAAAGCCGACACCTTCTTAGTTTCCAGTTTTATGACATTTCTTCCTCTTTATTATTATATATTTTTTAATTTTTGTTCTATTCCTGCAAAAAACTGGAATATTAACAGGTGAAAATGTGTTTTTAGTACAATTAGTCCAATATTAAGTAGAATTATCTTAATTATTGGTGGATAATTTAGTTTATTTTAAAGAAATATTTTCTTAAATAAGGTTAAATTGGCTAAAATATGAATTGGAATAAGATAATTCTACTCAATCCCCATTTTTTTCTTGATTTTCGACAATTTAATCTTATTTTTTTAAAGAAAATGGTAGTTTTGTTTTCTTAAACAAGACCCGAATTGACCCAAATAAGTAAAAAAACTTGAATTAAACTAAATATCTGCTATAATTCTACTCAATATTGGACTAATTGTGCCAAAAACATGATATTTTACCTGTTGAAAGACTAAAATTAGCTGTAAAAGACGATATCGGTTGAGAAAATGGTAAAAAAAAGCTCGATAAAGTAAAGAAACTCAACCGTCAGATGGTCTTTAATGGAATAATTTCATTTAAATGTGTGTAAAAACGACTAATACACATAATTAACTATTAGCATAACGTATAAACACACAAAACACATGAAATTCTGAACCTGTGGAAACATTTTTAGCCAAAGTGTGGAAAAGATTTGTCACAGAATCACTTTTCACTGTTTGTATTTGTGAGATTTGTCGACGTAACACGAGCACAAATTTTTATCTGGATCAAACGAATCTTTTCCACACACAAACGTCCAAACCGAGCCGGAAATCGTCATAAAACGCAGTTAATTCGGCTTTTATTCGGACGCTGTGACGTCCCACGGCGTTTGAACGCAGCATCGAGCGGATTCCGGTGAATGTGAAGGCAGAAGGTAGAGAAACGTAGAAAGGACACTCCAACTTTAAAGTCTGTGCTTTTAAAGGGACCAGCCGGTCCACTCGGAGGCATCGACCTCCTCAAATATTCCTGCAGAATCACATCTGACCCGATAAATTCTCTGTAAATACCAGAAAAAGCTGAACTAACCTCTGGATTTCCTGTTGATGCCCGGGTGTCGACCTGCTGGACTCCTCATTCGCCATTTTATCCCAAAAAAAAACAAGAACAAATAATAAAAACGCAGAGACTGGGATTGTGCCGGCGCTAAATGATGATGTCACAACCACGCGATCGGCCGGCAGTAACCGCGGGAACCGTCGCCGCCCGTTTGAGGAATCTTTCTTTGTTGTTTGCTGATGTTTGCACCTTTTTCTGAGACACGTTCATATAACGCATCATATATTAGGGAAAAAAAAAAAATCATCGCAAATACGCAGCAGGATGAAAAAGATTATTGAAAAATAAAAAAAAAAGAATGAGATAAAAATGTTTCGTGTTTGTTTTCATTCAGTCTGGACTTCGCTCCATGCAACACGATTTCAAGAAATTGGAAAGTAATCGGTTGCTAGAAGGAACTTTAACACAGTTTTTAGCTCCTAGAGGGCACTTTAGCATCCATTTAGGCTTCTAGAGGGCAATTTTACACACTTTTTAGCTCACAAGAGGGCACTTTAGCACAAATGTTGTCTGCTAGATGGTTTTTACGCAGATTTTACACACTTCTTAGCTCCCAGGAGGGCACTTTAGCACATATTTTGGTTGCTAGAGGGCACTTTAGCATACTTTTTAGCTCACAAGAGGGCACTTTAGCACACATTAGTCCAGGTTTTAGCTCTTAGATGGAACTTTAGCACACATTTAGGCTCTTAGAAGCCACTAGAATGAGTTTAGCCTCCTAGAGCGCAGTTTAGCACACATTTTAGCTTCTTGAGGGCATTCTAGACACTTTTTAGCTCCTGAGAGGGCACTTTAGCATAAGCTTTGCCTTCTAGAGGAAACTTTAGCACACATTTTGTCTTTTTGAGGATATTTTGGACACATTTTTACTCCCAAGAGGACACTTTAGAAGAGATATTGGCTCCTTGAGGGCACTTTAGCACACATTTTGGTTGCTAGAGGGCACTTTAACATACTTTTTAGCTCACAAGAGGGCACTTTAGTCCAAGTTTTAGTTCTTAGAGAGCACTTCCGCATGCATTTTGGCTTCTAGAGGGCATTTTACACACTTTTTAGCTCACAAGAGGACACTTTAGAACACATTGTGGTTGCTAGAGGGCACTTTAGCATATTTTTTAGCTCACAAGAGGGCACTTTAGTCCAGGTTTTAGCTCTTAGAGAGCACTTCCGCATGCATTTTGGCTTCTAGAGGGCACTTTAGCACAAGTTTTGCCTCCTAGAGGGCAATTTGACTTCTTGAGGGCATTTTAAACACGTTTTAGCTTAGAAGAGGGCACTTTAGAACAGATTTTGGTTGCTAGAGGGCACTTTAACATACTTTTTAGCTCACATGAGGGCATATTAGTCCAAGGTTCAGCTCAGTTTTGCATGCATTTTGGCTTCTAGAGGGCATTTTAACAATTTTTAGCTCACAGGAGGGCACTTTAGAAGGTGCTTTAGCATGAGATTTGCCTCCTAGAGGACACTTTAGCACATATTTGGCTTATTGAGGGCATTTTTAGATAGATAGATAGATAGATAGATAGATAGATAGATAGATAGATAGATAGATAGATAGATAGACAAATGCTGCTCGGTGTATTTTTAGCAGCTTTTAGTATCAGATGCTTTTAAACTCACATCATCACCATCAGCTTCTTAAATATTTATTACGTCCGTGTTTCAGACGTGTTCAGACTTAAAGAAGCAGAGAAACTGACAAACTGAACCCGAGCTGCAATGAAACCAAGGATTTTACCACATTACTGTTGTTAAGGAGCTATAACAATATAACAATGCATAGTTTTATAATTTTTACAATATTTTATATATTTAAAGTGCCCTCTAAGAGCTAAAACATGTGCTAAAGTCTCCTTTTAGAAGCCAAAATGTGTGCTAAAGTGCTTTCTAGGAGCTAAAACATGGACTAAAGTGCCCTCTTGTGCGCTTAATAGTGTGTTAAAGTGCACATTTTAACTCCCAAGAGGGCACTTTAACACACTTTTTAGCTCACAAGGGGGCACATTAGTCCAGGTTTTAGCTCTTAGAAGGCACTTTAGCAAACATGTTGGCTTCTAAAGGGCACTTTAGCACACATTTTGCCTCCTAGAGGGCAATTGAACACATGTTTTGGCTTCTTGGGGGCACTTTAGACACTTTTTAGCTCCCAAGAGGGCACTTTAGAACAGATTTTAGCTCCTGGAGGGCACTTTAGCACACATTTTGCCTCCTAGAGGGCAATTTAACACATGTTTTGGCTTCTTGGGGGCACTTTAGAACAGATTTTAGCTCCTGGAGGGCACTTTAGCACATACGTTAGCTCATAGAGGGCACTTTAGCACAAGCTTTGCCTTCTAGAGGACAATTTAGCAAATATTTTGGCTTTTTGAGGATATGTTGGACACATTTTATCTCCCAAGAGGACACTTTAGAACAGATATTCACTCATTAAGGGCACTTTAGTGCACATTTTGGTTGCTAGAGGGCACTTTAACATACGTTTTAGCTCACAAGAGGGCACATTAGTCCAAGTTTTAGCTTCTAGACAGCACTTTCGCATGTATTTTGGCTTCTAGCGTGCACTTTAGCACATATTTTAGCTCATAGAGGGCACTTTAGCACAAGCTTTGCCTTCTAGCAAATTGCTTTGCAATTTAGCACAAATTGTGGCTTTTTGAAGATATTTTGGACACATTTTAACTCCCAAGAGGGAACTTTAGAACCAATTTTGGCTCATTGAGGGCACTTTAGCACACATTTTTGCCTCCTAGAGATCAATTTAACACACATTTTGGCTTCTTGAGGGCATTTTGGACACTTTTTAGCTCCTAAGAGGCCACTATAGAACAGATTTTGGCTCCTCATTTAACAATGTGAATGCTTTAATAACATGTTCTATATCACATTTAACCTGTTCTCACCACTAATCTTCAACAAATAGAGAAATATCCTGGTGACATATGTGCCACATTAGACCTTTAACATTAAAACAGTCATAAAACCTGATGTAATAGTGTGATAGTGACTCATCTTCCTTCCTGCATCCAAACTCAGGCTGACTTCAGTGTCTTTTAACCAGGTCCCTGGTGATATTTGGTTCTAACAATAGCATTAAACCCATCAATAGTTGATGCTGCAGAGAAAACAGCTGCATCACATCTGTCAAACGGAGTTAGAGCAGGAAAACAACATGCTCCCTGACAGGAAAACGCCGACTCGCTTATTTCCAACGTGTACGGATCAGAAAGTGTTGAAATATTAACGAGGAGGAAAAAACAGCAAAGTAGAAACACATGTCGTCTGATGCCTTTAACCCACGTCCATTAAAGATATGGAGTCACTGAGTTATCAACATGTCTGACATATAAAATATATATTTCATCTGTTGTGAATTAATTCAAACTTTGGAATGAAATTCTTACATCGATGATGGTTCATGTTATTTTCTGATTGGAGAAAACGGGAGACCAGCGCAGAGGCAGAAAAATGCAGCTTTACTCCACGTTCATGTCTGAATCTACCTAAAAAAATGGAGTTAATCCAATTTATTCATTTAATTTCAATGATGGACATTCAAATTAAAGTTAAGTTAATCAAAGTATTTAATTTCAATGAACTTAATTTTGACATTATCCCAAATTAAAGACAGAATAGAATATATAATAAAAAGTATATAAATATTAATAATGTGATTAAACATAATTGAATTGTTCCGATTGGTATAAGTTCTTTGAAATAAAATAAAAATATATAAAATAAAATAATATACACTGAAATATAAACTTTGGAGTTACTCCAATTTATTAATTTAATTTCAATAAAGTACATGAATGTTAAGTTAAATTAAGGTGGAGACAGAGAGACAGACAGGTGGTTAAATAGGATGGAGACAGAGAGACAGGTAGTTAAACAGGATGGAGGCAGAGAGACAGGTAGTTAAACAGGATGGAGGCAGAGAGACAGACAGGTAGTTAAACAGGATGGAGACAGAGAGACAGACAGGTAGTTAAATAGGATGGAGACAGAGAGACAGGTAGTTAAACAGGATGGAGGCAGAGAGACAGACAGGTAGTTAAACAGGGCTGGAGGCAGAGAGACAGACAGGTGGTTAAACAGGATGGAGACAGAGAGACAGACAGGTAGTTAAATAGGATGGAGAAAGAGAGACAGACAGGTGGTTAAACAGGGCTGGAGACAGACAGACAGACAGACAGGTAGTTAAACAGGGCTGGAGACAGAGAGACAGACAGGTGGTTAAACAGAGCTGGAGGCAGAGAGACAGACAGGTAGTTAAACAGGATGGAGGCAGAGAGACAGACAGGTAGTTAAACAGGATAGAGACAGAGAGACAGACAGGTAGTTAAACAGGATGGAGACAGAGAGACAGACAGGTAGTTAAACAGGATGGAGACAGAGGGACAGACAGGTGGTTAAACAGGATGGAGACAGAGAGACAGACAGGTAGTTAAACAGGGCTGCAGGCAGAGAGACAGACAGGTGGTTAAACAGGATGGAGACAGAGAGACAGACAGGTAGTTAAACAGGATGGAGGCAGAGAGACAGACAGGTAGTTAACAGGGAGACAGAGAGACAGACAGGTAGTTAACAGGATGGAGACAGAGAGACAGACAGGTAGTTAACAGGATGGAGGCAGAGAGACAGACAGGTGTTAAACAGGATGGAGGCAGAGAGACAGACAGGTAGTTAAACAGGGCTGGAGGCAGAGAGACAGACAGGTAGTTAAACAGGGCTGGAGGCAGAGAGACAGACAGGTAGTTAAACAGGGCTGGAGGCAGAGAGATAGACAGGTAGTTAAACAGGATGGAGACAGAGGGACAGACAGGTGGTTAAACAGGGCTGGAGACAGAGAGACAGACAGGTAGTTAAATAGGATGGAGACAGGGAGACAGACAGGTAGTTAAACAGGTCTGGAGGCAGAGAGACAGACAGGTAGTTAAACAGGCCTGGAGGCAGAGAGACAGACAGGTAGTTAAACAGGGCTGGAGGCAGACAGACAGACAGGTAGTTAAACAGGATGGAGACAGAGAGACAGACAGGTGGTTAAACAGGATGGAGACAGAGGGACAGACAGGTGGTTAAACAGGATGGAGGCAGAGAGACAGACAGGTAGTTAAACAGGATAGAGACAGAGAGACAGACAGGTAGTTAAACAGGATGGAGACAGAGAGACAGACAGGTAGTTAAACAGGATGGAGACAGAGGGACAGACAGGTGGTTAAACAGGATGGAGACAGAGAGACAGACAGGTAGTTAAACAGGGCTGCAGGCAGAGAGACAGACAGGTGGTTAAACAGGATGGAGACAGAGAGACAGACAGGTAGTTAAACAGGATGGAGGCAGAGAGACAGACAGGTAGTTAACAGGGAGACAGAGAGACAGACAGGTAGTTAACAGGATGGAGACAGAGAGACAGACAGGTAGTTAACAGGATGGAGGCAGAGAGACAGACAGGTGTTAAACAGGATGGAGGCAGAGAGACAGACAGGTAGTTAAACAGGGCTGGAGGCAGAGAGACAGACAGGTAGTTAAACAGGGCTGGAGGCAGAGAGACAGACAGGTAGTTAAACAGGGCTGGAGGCAGAGAGATAGACAGGTAGTTAAACAGGATGGAGACAGAGGGACAGACAGGTGGTTAAACAGGGCTGGAGACAGAGAGACAGACAGGTAGTTAAATAGGATGGAGACAGGGAGACAGACAGGTAGTTAAACAGGTCTGGAGGCAGAGAGACAGACAGGTAGTTAAACAGGCCTGGAGGCAGAGAGACAGACAGGTAGTTAAACAGGATGGAGACAGAGAGACAGACAGGTGGTTAAACAGGATGGAGACAGAGGGACAGACAGGTGGTTAAACAGGATGGAGGCAGACAGACAGACAGGTGGTTAAACAGGATGGAGACAGACAGACAGACAGACAAACAGACAGGTGGTTAAACAGGATGGAGGCAGAGAGACAGACAGGTGTTAAACAGGATGGAGACAGACAGACAGACAGGTGGTTAAACAGGATGGAGACAGAGGGACAGACAGACAGGTGGTTAAACAGGATGGAGACAGAGGGACAGACAGACAGGTGGTTAAACAGGATGGAGACAGACAGACAGACAGACAGACAGACAGGTAGTTAAACAGGATGGAGACAGACAGACAGACAGGTAGTTAAACAGGATGGAGACAGAGAGACAGACAGGTGGTTAAACAGGATGGAGACAGACAGACAGGTAGTTAAACAGTGATCAATTGATCATTGGTTGATTATTGATCCTTCTATTTGCTGCAAATCTGTTGTTATGAAAACTGCTCTGAGCAGCACAAAGGTCACTAAAGGTCAGAGGTGAAATCGGTAAAACGATTAATGATCAGCAGGTTTTACTGTGTGTGTGTGTGTGTGTGTGTGTGTGTGTGTGTGTGTGTGTGTGTGTGTGTGTGTGTGTGTGTGTGTGTGTGTGATCATTTCTGTTTCCTGTTGCAGATTTTGTTCGTCAGCGTCTTTTGTTAAAAAAAAAGCAGAAGTGACACAAAAAACATGTGAATTCTCACAGAATAAAAAAATAAACCTGATTTTATTTCCTCAAAAGCTTCAAACATCGAATCTTTGGTCGTTTCCTGATGTATTTTAAACAATAAAACTGTTTAAATCCCTGTTTTAACACTGAAAGTGACTGAAAACATGAAAATCAGCCAAAAAACTTTATTGACAAATTAAATTTCAGACAATCCATGTCACATACAACTATATAAATAAAATGTATAATAAAAATATTATATAACAAAAGGGAAATAAACAAAAATACAGACTTTATAGTTTAATCTAATAAAATAATTAATAATTGTGATTAAAATATATTAGAGTAGTTATCAAATATATATATTTAATTAGTTTTGTCAATTTCAAATCAGAAATCATCAGAAATAATTTTGAATCAGAAATAATTCAAATAAATTGAAGTTTATTACTGATTATCAGCATCCAGGGCTACACCTGCAGTGGCGTTGTGACGTCACAAGGGGGCGGCATTACGTCGAGGATGGAGAAGCCGCATATATTTATAATAAAACGATTTATTATCAGATTATAACGTTTAATACTAATTAAATATGAAATATAGATGATATATAATGTAAAGTATTAAATAATGATCTGAACAAAGGTGGGATCTTGTTTAACCTCAAAGTGCAAAACGGTGTGTGTGTGTGTGTGTGTGTGTGTGTGTGTGTGTGTGTGTGTGTGTGTGTGTGTGTGTGTGTGTGTGTGTGCGCCTCGTGCTGTTGGGAAATCACACTGATGGATGTCGCAACAGTCATAGAGGAGGAGGAGCGTCACCCGGAATACACTCATCTCCACTCATCTGCTACTTCCCACACACACACACACACACACACACACACACACACAAACACACACACACACACTCAGTGTATTTGGTGTGTTTTGTCGCCTTTTAGCGCAGTTTCCACGGTGTTTGCGCTGTTCTCGCAGCGGATGAACTTCCTGTACCGGACAGCTGCGCCAGCGCGTGCTCTTTAATTAGTTAATGAGCTCGTTAATTGACCCGCAGGATCCTCCGGGGACCACCGGGGACCGGCAGGGACCGGCAGGGACCACCGGGACCTCCAGCCCGGTTCTGCCGCCGTAACTCCTGGAGATTTACAGCCGTGACGCGGTGCCGTTAATCACCGGAGCGCCGCGGCTCCAGCGCTGCGGTGCTAACGGGAGGGTGAGTGTGTGTGTGTGTGTGTGTGTGTGTGTGTGTGTGAGAAGCAGCACACACACACTCTCTCTAACCACACACACACTCCGGTTTCTCTGGCCCCGCCCCTCCCGCCGGGACGAGCAGCTGTAGAAGCCGACCGCTCCGCCGCACCGACACCGACACCGACCTGCTGCATGTAAGTGGAGCTCCGGTTGTTGTTGTTTATTCTCCGGTTGTTGTTGTTGTTTATTCTCCGTCTCTGTCCGGTTCTTCTTGTTGTTTCTGAGGTTCATCCGGTCACTTTGTTGGCGTTTTACTGACCGGGAGTCGGTGGAAGTGTTGGAGCGAATGTCCCGGTGTGTTTGGTGTGTCCCGGTGTGTCCCGGTGTGTTTGGTGTGTCCCGGTGTGTCTTAGTGTTTCTCAGTGTGTCCAGGTGATTCAGGTGTGTCCAGATGTGTCCAGGTGTGTTCTGGCGGGTCCCATTTTGTCCTAGTGTGTCTCAGTGTTTCTCACTGTGTCCAGGTGTGTCCAGGTGTGTCCTAGTGTGTCCCAGGTTGTCAGGTGTCCCAGTGTCTCCCAGTGATTCCAGATGTGTTCAGGTGTGTCTCCCTGTGTCTTACTGTTTCTTAGAGTGTCCAGATGTGTCCCACTTTGTGTCGGTATGTCCAGATGTGTCCAGATGTGTCCAGGTTTGTTCTGGTCTATCCCATTTTGTCCTAGTGTGTCTCAGTGTTTCTCAGTGTCTCCCAGTGTATCCAGGTGTGTCCAGGTGTGTCCCTGTGTGTCTTGTGTGTCCCAGTTTATCCAGATGTGTCCCAGTTTGTCTGTCCAGGTGGGTCCCATGTTGTCAGATGTCCCAGTGTTTCCAGATGTGTTCAGGTGTGTCGCCCTGTGTCTTAGTGTTTTTCAGTGTATCCAGATGTGTCCCAGTTTGTCTCGGTGTGTCCAGGTGTGTCTCAGGTTGTCAGGTGACCCATTTTGTCCCAGTGAGTCTTGGTGTATCCTGTTGTGTCCAATTTGTCCAGATGTGTCCGGTCTGTTTCACTGTGTCCAGGTGTGTGCAGGTGTGTCCCTGTATGTCTCGATATGTCCAGATGTGTCCCAGGTCTCCCAGTGTTTTCCAGATGTGTTCATCTCTCTGTGTCTTAGTGTGTTTTAGTGTGTCCAGGTGTGTCCTAGTGTGTCTCAGGTTGTCAGGTGTCCCATTTTGCCCCAGTGTCTTCCAGTGTGTCCAGATGTGTCTGGTCTGTCCCTGTGTGTCCAGGTGTGTTCCACTTTGTCCCAATATGTCTTGGTGTTTCCAGGTGTGTCCAGCTATGTCTCAGGTCGTCAGGTGTCCCATTTTGTCTACCAGGTGTGTCCAGATGAGTCAGGTGTGTCTTTTTGTGTGTGTCAGGTGTTTCCTTGTGTGTCCAAGTTTGTCTCAGTTTGTCCAGGTGTGTCTCATGTGTCCCTGTTTGTCAGGGGTTTTTATGTGTATTATTGTCTCCCCGGTCTGTCTCACTGTGTATGTCAGGTGTGTTCTAGTGTGTCCCATTTTGTCCCAGAGTGTCCAGGTGTGTCCAGGTGTGTGTCAGGTGTGTATCAGGTGTGTGTCCAGGTGTCTATCAGGTGTGTGTTCAGGTGTGTATCAGGTGTGTGTCCAGGTGTGTATCAGGTGCGTGTCCAGGTGTGTGTCCAAGTGTGTGTCAGGTGTGTGTCCAAGTGTGTGTCAGGTGTGTGTCCAGGTGTGTGTCCAAGTGTGTGTCCAAGTGTGTGTCCAGGTGTGTGTCCAGGTGTGTGTCCAGGTGTGTGTCCAGGTGTGTATCAGGTGTGTGTCCAGGTGTGTGTCCAAGTGTGTATCAGGTGTGTATCAGGTGTGTATCAGGTGTGTATCAGGTGTGTGTCCAGGTGTGTATCAGGTGTGTATCAGGTGTGTGTCCAAGTGTGTGTCCAGGTGTGTGTCCAGGTGTGTGTCCAGGTGTGTGTCCAGGTGTGTATCAGGTGTGTGTCCAGGTGTGTGTCCAAGTGTGTATCAGGTGTGTATCAGGTGTGTATCAGGTGTGTATCAGGTGTGTGTCCAGGTGTGTATCAGGTGTGTGTCCAAGTGTGTGTCCAGGTGTGTGTCCAGGTGTGTATCAGGTGTGTGTCCAGGTGTGTGTCCAGGTGTGTGTCCAGGTGTGTGTCCAGGTGTGTATCAGGTGTGTATCCAGGTGTGTATCAGGTGTGTATCAGGTGTGTGTCCAGGTGTGTATCCAGGTGTGTATCAGGTGTGTATCAGGTGTGTGTCCAGGTGTGTGTCCAGGTGTGTGTCCAGGTGTGTGTCCAGGTGTGTATCAGGTGTGTATCCAGGTGTGTATCAGGTGTGTATCCAGGTGTGTATCCAGGTGTGTATCAGGTGTGTATCCAGGTGTGTATCAGGTGTGTATCAGGTGTGTATCAGGTGTGTATGGTGTCTATCAGGTGTGTATCAGGTGTGTATCCAGGTGTGTGTCCAGGTGTGTATCAGGTGTGTATCAGGTGTGTATCAGGTGTGTATCAGGTGTGTATCAGGTGTGTGTCCAAGTGTGTATCAGGTGTGTATCAGGTGTGTGTCCAGGTGTGTATCAGGTGTGTATCAGGTGTGTATCCAGGTGTGTGTCAGGTGTGTGTGTGTGTATCATACTTCATGTTCTACTGTTTATTACATTTACTACATTTATTGAAGTATTTAACTACAGTTTTGAGGTATTTGTACTTCATGTGAGTATTTCTGCTGCTACTTTCTACTTCACTACTTATAATTGATTAATCGATTATCAGAATAATTGACTCAACTATCAACTAATAATTTCAGCTCTAATCTATTATCTCATCTATTAAATAGTTTTTATGATCATTTTTAAATTTGCTGTAAAATTACATTTAATCTGCCTAAAAATATATTTATAATAATATAAAATATATAAAATAATATAAATTGATAAACTACTAGTAGAATTTCAACAATTAATTGATTAGTAATAATAATAATAATTATTATTATAATTATTTTCAGAGTTATGACTTTTTTCTAGCACTAAAATAAATTAAGGGTCATTTTTTCTTCTTTATATTATTTGATTCATCCTATAAAAAGCCAGAATTCTGCCTTTAATCTCAGAATAATGATGATTTATGTTTATTTATTCAGAATAAATAAATAAATTTAACAGTTAAATATTGTTTTTCAGAGGCTCTAATACGCTTCTATTGTCTCCATTAGAACATTTTACTATGAATTCTCTTTATTTATCTGCACAACACCAACTACAGGAAGGTTTTATTTTGAAAATCTCCTTATAAACAGATCAGAAACATGTAAAAATGCATATTTTAGGCATGAAATCATATTTTATTTCTCAATCCAGGGTTTCTGCAGGAGGAAACAGCATCGATTCCAAATATGATTAAATCCAGAAGAATTTGCCTTAAAATGCTTCACATTTACTGGAATAACAGAGTTTATGAAGTTTAAACAGCGATAAAATAACATTAAATGCATGTTCAGAAGGAAACAACAGACAATAAAACCATTAAATACAAAGAGAAATATAATCTATAAATAAACCAGGAATAAAAGTCCAATAAATAAAATAAAATTAGCTTAAATCTTGTAATTTTATTGGTGAAAATGTTTATAAATTTTTGCTTTAATTCGTGTTAATGTCTATATTTTATCTGTTTGAGATAAAACGTTAATTAGATCATTTAATTTAAACATTTTAGTCACTTTTAAGCATATTTTTCCCTAAATTTGTCAACTTTTAGTTTAAATCAGACTGATTAAAGTTAAAAAACCCTCAAATCTGATCAAACCAACATTAATCACCATCTATGCTGATGATCTATTCATTTATTTGAGTCATTTTCTAAAGAAGAAAATGTCCAAATTATCATTTTTTTTTATTTTTCTTCTCATAATTCTGACTTTTTGTTGTTTCACTTCAACATTTTACTTATTCTACTTAAAAAAAAACATATTTTAGCGAAACAATATAGTTTTTATTATCATTTTAACATTCCGTTTAATGTTTATTTACCATTTAATCTCATATTTTGTCCGTATTTGACTTAAATCAAGAGGGAAAAACTGATTATTAGTTTAAAATGTTAAAATAAAATGATAAATTTAACAGATCTGAAGCACAGAAGTGAAGAAATAACCTGAAATCTACATTAAATCGAGCTTATTAGACAGTTAAAGAGGATTTTATTGTATTTTTGTATTTGATTAATATCAGTAATCAGCTCTACGTGTGAATCTAGACGTTAAAACCAGTGTACTGTCCCTTTAAGACACATCTAATAAAGGTTAATTAGGTGATAAATGAAAAAGTAGTAATTCCCCAGATATTCCAGATGTTTCCTGCAGCACAGCTGTTTGCGTAGCTGCAACAGTTGCACCGTTTTATCGGCTTCACATTCATCCTGACACTTTCTCTGTGGTTGTGGTCGTATACTCGTCGTCGTTGTTGTTGTTGTTGTTGTTGTTGTTCCTGCTGCCATCGATCAGCTATCAGGCTTCTCCTGCAGCTCCACAGCTGATCGATTCCTGCTTCACAGTCGGCTGCCGTCGCCTCGGCAGCGAGAATAAAAAAAATAAAAAGTTCCAAGCTCCTGCGGCGGCTGAGTGTAAACTGTAAATCTAAACCCATAAATCAGCCGGTCCAGTAAAATCATCTGTCAATTCATCATGGAAGTGGAAATATCAGTTTAATAGAAGCCTGATCCGCTTCAGTTCAACGTGTTCGGAGCCGTTTGTGTTTTATCAGATGATAAAGATGTGGGTTAAAAGTCACAGCAGCTAGAACATTAGAGACTGGACGTAAGAAGATCTGTGTAAGAAGAGTCTGAAAAGCAGGAAATCACAGAGGAGTGAAAGTTATTCACAGGAAATGGAACGTTAATCATCTTATTAACATAAGATTAATGTAACATTAGTGTAAAATAACATTAATGTAACATTAATCATCTTATTAACATAGAAATTAATGTAACATTAATGTAAAATAACATTAATGTAACATTAATCATCTTATTAAAGTAACACAAGTATAACATTAATGTAACATTAACATAACATTAGTGTAACATAAGTGAAACAATGTAACATTAATATAAAATAACATTAAAGTAACATTAATCATATTAACGTAACATTAACATAACAGTAAGGTAACATAAGTGTAACATGTTACATTAATGTAACATAACATTAATATTATGTTACATTAATGTAACATAACATTAATGTAACATTAAAGTAACATTAATCATCATATTAACGTAACATTAACATAAGTATAACATTACATTATGTTACGTCAAAGTTATTTTACATTAATGTAACATGTTTCACTTATTTTACACTATGTTAATGTTATATTAATGTTATGTTACACTTGTTACATGTTACATTAATGTAACATTAATGTAACATAAATGTAACATTAGCGTAATATTTATGTAACATTATTCATCATATTAACGTAACACAAGTGTAAAATTAATGTAACACGTGTAACATCAACATTAACATAACATTAGTGTAAAATTAGTGGAACAATGTAACATTAATGTAACATAACATTAAAGTAACATAACGTTAACATTAACATTAATGTAATGTTACGTTATGTTACATTAATGTAACATATTTAATGTAACATATTTTCTTGTAACATTAGTGTAACATTAGTGTAACATTAATGTAACATTAATCATCATATTAACATAACACAAGTATAACATTAATGTAACAAGTGTAACAACATTAATGTAACATTAACATAGTGTGAAATAAGTGAAACATGTTACATTAATGTAAAATAACATTAATGTAACATTAATCATCATATTAACGTAACGTAAATTAAACATTAACGAAACATTAGTGTAACATTAATCATATTCACATAAAATAAACATAAAGCATTAACATAAGTGTAACATATCATTAACATAACATTAGTGTAACATAAATGTAATATTAACATATTACATTTATGTTTATTATACATATTATTTATATGTTGTACACCACTGTTCAACAGTTTGAGGTCACTTAGAAAAATGTCCTTATTTTTGAAAGAAAACCACTGTTTTTATCAATAAAGATAAATTTAAACTAATCATAAATCCACTCTTTATATGACTAATGTAGCTGCTAATGTCTGGTTTTTGCTGCATCAACATCTACATAGATAGAGGAACATTTCCTGCAACTATCAGTCAGTGTTGTAATGGATCAATGTGTTTGATCGTTGATCAGAAGGTTAATAGATGATTAGATGATGGAGCAGCTCTGTAATAACTAATAGAACAGAGGTGCATGTTAATGAATAGAGTCTTGTATATTAAGACATTACAGGGGAACATATTAGTGTCTGATGTGATAACATGTGATAACTAGCAGCAGGAACCCTGTTTAATCCAGTAAAGCAGCCTGCTGTGGTCAGTGTGACATCACAAAGTCTCAGCTCCGGAGGAAACTGCTGAGCACCTGAAAACGACTAATTAACTACCCAGAATCCTCTGTGGTTAGATTAGGGGGTTATGGCCGTTACTGTGTTATGAGTGTGTGTGTGTGTGTGTGTGTGTGTGTGTGTGTGTGTGTGATGGATGGCGTTGTTTAGCAGCCCTGGTCCTGTATGTCCCTCCTGGGATCCACTAGCTCGGCCCGATCATCCACTGCGACACCTCATCTCTCCGTCTGTCTCCTCGTCCTCTTCTCGCTGCTCCTTCCTCTCATTTTTATCTCTGGACCGTCGCCGTAGACTCTCTGAACAGCCGAGGTGGTTTTAGATAAGTCAGGTCAGTTTATTGATGGTCCGTGGAGGTTCCAGGTCCTCCGGGTCCTGGTCCATCCGCCCTGGATTCAGCCCTCTTTCCATATTTATATAGACGGGAGGGGAACAAAAGTCAACTTGCCGCGTCCCACAGCTCCTGCCAGAGGCTTCCTGCTTTATATTTGATTAAATAGTGATGACCAGAGGTTTCCAGAGGAGTCGGCCTCGGGCCAAACCCACGTCCGGCCAGCTCCTTCATTATATTCACTTCTGACTCGAATAAAATACTTTTGATTAGCAACTTGTGATTTGCTACGTTTGTATATTTTACAACCACAAGCTATAAAATAACAAATACCAACAGAAGCGACTGCGTTTCTCTCCTCTCAATCAAAGCTCAGAGGATCATGAAGCACAGAAATGAACAAAGGACAAAGACAAAGTTTGTTGTCTCTAGTGTCTTTGTTGTCTCTAGTGTCTCTAGTGTCTTTGTTGTCTCTAGTGTCTCTGTTGTCTCTCATCTCTCTTTGTTGCATCTCTCTTTCATGTCTCTAGTGTCTCTAGTGTCTCTAGTATCTTTGTCGTCTCTAGTGTCTTTGTTGTCTCTAGTGTCTCTAGTGTCTCTAGTGTCTTTGTCGTCTCTAGTGTCTTTGTTGTCTCTAGTGTCTCTAGTGTCTCTAGTGTCTCTAGTGTCTCTGTTGTCTCTAGTGTCTTTGTTGTCTCTAGTGTCTCTGTTGTCTCTAGTGTCTTTGTTGTCTCTAGTGTCTCTAGTGTCTCTAGTGTCTTTGTTGTCTCTAGTGTCTTTGTTGTCTCTAGTGTCTCTAGTGTCTCTAGTGTCTCTGTTGTCTCTAGTGTCTTTGTTGTCTCTAGTGTCTTTGTTGTCTCTAGTGTCTCTAGTGTCTTTGTTGTCTCTAGTGTCTTTGTTGTCTCTAGTGTCTCTAGTGTCTCTAGTGTCTTTGTTGTCTCTAGTGTCTCTGTTGTCTCTAGTGTCTTTGTTGTCTCTAGTGTCTCTAGTGTCTCTAGTGTCTCTAGTGTCTCTGTTGTCTCTAGTGTCTCTGTTGTCTCTAGTATCTTTGTTGTCTCTAGTGTCTCTGTTGTCTCTAGTGTCTCTAGTGTCTCTGTTGTCTCTAGTGTCTTTGTCGTCTCTAGTGTCTCTGTTGTCTCTAGTGTCTCTAGTATCTTTGTCGTCTCTAGTGTCTCTGTTGTCTCTAGTGTCTCTAGTATCTTTGTTGTCTCTAGTGTCTCTGTTGTCTCTAGTGTCTTTGTCGTCTCTAGTGTCTTTGTTGTCTCTAGTGTCTCTGTTGTCTCTAGTGTCTCTAGTATCTTTGTTGTCTCTAGTGTCTCTGTTGTCTCTAGTGTCTTTGTTGTCTCTAGTGTCTCTAGTGTCTCTAGTGTCTTTGTCGTCTCTAGTGTCTTTGTCGTCTTTAGTGTCTCTAGTGTCTTTGTTGTCTCTAGTGTCTCTGTTGTCTCTAGTGTCTCTGTTGTCTCTAGTGTCTTTGTCGTCTCTAGTGTCTTTGTTGTCTCTAGTGTCTCTAGTATCTTTGTTGTCTCTAGTGTCTCTGTTGTCTCTAGTGTCTTTGTTGTCTCTAGTGTCTCTAGTGTCTTTGTCGTCTCTAGTGTCTTTGTCGTCTTTAGTGTCTCTAGTATCTTTGTTGTCTCTAGTGTCTCTGTTGTCTCTAGTGTCTTTGTTGTCTCTAGTGTCTCTAGTGTCTTTGTCGTCTCTAGTGTCTTTGTCGTCTCTAGTGTCTCTAGTGTCTTTGTTGTCTCTAGTGTCTCTAGTGTCTTTGTTGTCTCTAGTGTCTCTGTTGTCTCTAGTGTCTCTGTTGTCTCTAGTGTCTCTGTTGTCTCTGTTGTCTCTAGTGTCTCTAGTATCTTTGTTGTCTCTAGTGTCTCTGTTGTCTCTAGTGTCTTTGTTGTCTCTAGTGTCTTTGTTGTCTCTAGTGTCTCTGTTGTCTCTAGTGTCTCTAGTATCTTTGTTGTCTCTAGTGTCTCTGTTGTCTCTAGTGTCTCTGTTGTCTCTAGTGTCTCTAGTATCTTTGTTGTCTCTAGTGTCTCTAGTGTCTCTAGTGTCTCTGTTGTCTCTAGTGTCTTTGTTGTCTCTAGTGTCTCTGTTGTCTCTAGTGTCTTTGTTGTCTCTAGTGTCTTTGTTGTCTCTAGTGTCTCTGTTGTCTCTAGTGTCTTTGTTGTCTCTAGTGTCTCTAGTGTCTTTGTTGTCTTTAGTGTCTTTGTTGTCTCTAGTGTCTCTAGTGTCTTTGTTGTCTCTAGTGTCTTTGTTGTCTCTAGTGTCTCTAGTGTCTTTGTTGTCTCTAGTGTCTTTGTTGTCTCTAGTGTCTCTAGTGTTTTTGTTGTCTCTAGTGTCTTTGTTGTCTCTAGTGTCTTTGTTGTCTCTAGTGTCTTTGTCGTCTCTAGTGTCTCTGTCGTCTCTCTTTCATCTCTCTTTGTTGCATCTCTTTCATGTCTCTATTGTCTCTCTGTTCTGTTTCTGTTGTTTCTCTTTCATGTCTCTATCATCTTCCTGTTATGTCTCTATCGTGTCTTTGTCATATCTCCATTGTCTCTCTGCTGTGTCTCTGGCTTGTTTCAGTCGTGTCTCTTTAGCCTCTGTATTGTCTCTATCTCTGTCGTTTCTGTCGTTTCTGTCGTTTCTGTCATTTCTCTTTCTTGTCTCTGTCGTCTCCTTTGTCTCTGTCTTGTTTCCGTCGTTTCTCCGTCGTATTTCTCATCTTTGTCCTGTGTCTGTTGTCTGTCTTTCATCATTCTGTTGTTTCTGTTTATGTTTTCTCTCTGTCATGTCTCTGTTGTTCTGCATCTACTGCTGCTACAGTTTCAGATAATATATCGTTTTTCCGTGCGGTGAAAGTATAAAAGCTGCAAATGCGTCAGTGAAATCAGGACTTTATGATGCATAGCAAACACAATTCAGAGGTTAATTACACCAATAATTGTGCTGGATTATATTTCAGGTGCTTTCTTTATATTTCTAGAAAAATGAGACATAATCAAGACTATTCCCTTAAAGAAAAAGATAAAAAGCCTTTTATTACATTTGGCAACTGCTAAAGAACATGACAAATGTAAGAAATGAAGCCATTTAAAGATTCAAATCCTTGGTTATTTCTAATTTTAGGAATAGTCCATTTTAGAGCTTCTCTTTTATTCCACCCATTAGTTTCTAAACGGTCTCAGGTTCCCTGTGTGGATCCTCTATCGCTCGGCTGGATCTATTCTTTTATACTTTCATTCCTCGCTGACATTTCACAGGGTTTGAGTTAGGAGTTACAGATTAGGTAGTAGGAGTTAGGGGACTGGGGTTAGGAGCTAGGAATTATGGGTTATGAGTTTAGGGGTTCAGAGTTTGGGGGGTAGGGGTTAGGGGGTTGGAGTTAGGGGATAGGGGCCCAAGGTTTAGAGGGTAGTGGGTTGGGGGTTAGAAGTTAGGAGTTATGGGTTATGCGGTAGAGTTTGGGGGGGGTAGGGGTTTGAAGTTAAAGGATAGGGGCCCAAGGTTTAGAGGTTAGGGGGTTGGGGGTTAGTTGGGGGAGTTATGGGTTGGTTGTTGGGTTTAGGTGTGTTTAGTTAGAGAGTATAGTGTAGGGGTTGGAAGTCAAGAATTAGGGGTTAGGCAGTAGAGGTTAGGTGTTAGGGGTTGGGTTTAGGGGTTCAGAGTTAGGGGGTAGGGGTTAAGGGGTTTGAGTTAGGAGTTACGGATTAGGTAGTAGGAGTTAGGGGATTGGGGTTAGGAGTTAGGAATTATAGGTTATGCGGTGGAGTTTAGGGGTTCAGAGTTGGGGGGTAGGGGTTATTGCATAGGGGGTAGGGGTTTGGAGTTAGGGGATAGGGGCCAAAGGTTTAGAGGTTAGGGGGTTGGGGATTAGAAGTTAGGAGTTATGGGTTGTTTATTGAGTTTAGGTGTTAGAAGTTAGAGAATAGAGTGTAGGGGTAGGGAGTCAAGAATTAGGGGTTAGGGTTTGGGTTGATGGGTTTAGGGTGGGGGTTAGGGACCCTAGGTTTAGAGGTTCAGGGGTTGGGTTTAAGGTATTCAGAATTACGCGGTAAGGGTTAGGGCATAAGGGGGTTGGGGGTTAGAAGTCAGGAGTTATGGGTTAGGCAGTTGTCTTAGAAGTTAGAGGGTAGAGTGTAGGAGTTAAGAGTCAAGAATTAAGGGTTAGGCGGTAGAGTTTAGGTGTTAGGGGATGGGTAGCGGTTTGGGGGGTGGAGTTTAGGGTTGGGGTTGGGGGGGTGGGGGTTTGAAGTTAGTAGTTAAGGGTTAGGTGGGTTTAGGTGTTAGAAGATAGAGGGTAGTGTAGGGGTTAGGAGTCAAGAATTAGGGGTTAGGTGGTAGATGTTAGAGGTTGGGTTTAGGGGTTCAGAGTTGAGGGGGTTGGGTGTAGGGGTTCAGAGTTGAGGGGCAGGGGTTAGGGGGTTGGGTGTAGGGGTTCAGAGTTGAGGGGTAGGGGTTAGGGGGTTGGGTTTAGGGGTTCAGAGTTGAGGGGTAGGGGTTAGGGGGTTGGGTGTAGGGGTTCAGAGTTGAGGGGTAGGGGTTAGGGGGTTGGGTTTAGGGGTTCAGAGTTGAGGGGTAGGGGTTAGGGGGTTGGGTGTAGGGGTTCAGAGTTGAGGGGCAGGGGTTAGGGGGTTGGGTTTAGGGGTTCAGAGTTGAGGGGCAGGGGTTAGGGGGTTGGGTTTAGGGGTTCAGAGTTGAGGGGTAGGGGTTAGGGGGTTGGGTTTAGGGTCGGGGTTTGGGGGTTAATACCATTAGTAACACCAGGTAGTTGAATGTGTGCAGACTAACGTTAATAACTGCTAAACAGCTGGATGAATAGAACACTAACAGTCTCCTCATGTCTCCGCAGGGCGTCCTTCACCTCCATCCCCCTCATCCTTGTCGTGGTTGCCGCGGTAACGTCGGCTGTCGCCCAGTCCACTGACTCGTCAGGTAGGTGACAGGCGGACGGTGATGGCTGCTCGTTAGTGACATCACAAAGTCCAATGTAATGGTTCGTTAAACGGAGTCACAGAATAAACCAAAACATCCACAAGATCCTTCAGGGAACAGGATTTATTTCTCAGGCAACAACCGAATTCAATTTTGTTTTTTATTTTAATGCCCTCCCCCCAAAAACTCTCGGGTATATTTGCCCATAAAAATCTTTCTTGTTCATAGGATGCAACTCTGCAGAAGCGGAGTTAATTAAAAAACCTGAGCACTCCCATGGGGCGAGGAATGGCCGTTCTCCGAGAGGAGGGTCACTGCATCACTGTCTGTGTGTGTGTGTGTGTGTGTGTGTGTGTGTGTGTGTGTGTGTGTGTGTGTGTGTGTGTGTGTGTGGGGAGGATCCGTGGGATGTGAGTGAATGAAACGAGACGAAACGTGAATGAAGGAAACATGGAGATTTAATTCACACGAACACACACGTCACACGTTGCTGCAGCGTTTAACCTGCAGTTCCTCTGTCGACCTGCAGGGGGCAGAAAACGCCTCTCGCTGGATTTATTAACGCAATAAAAAGATTCCTCGTTTGTTTATGGGCTCAGTCAATAGCTTCACGTCTTCTTCAATACGGCGGCTGATTATTTAGTCGGTTATGGCTCCGTTTAGGGTGAAATAAAAATATCTATTGGAGGTTTAGGCTGTGATTGACAAGTGGATCTTTAATGTTAAATCTGAATATTCTAATGAAATGGACGTTTAATCCATTAAATTATTAACAGAAACAGTGAAGACAAATATAAAGTGTGTTGTTATTCTTATGAGACCAGCGTCCAATCAAATGTCCTGTATAAATAAGCCCCGCCCAGCTCTGTCTCTGATTGGTTAACGATGGGATTTGACTCTTCTTCAGCCAATCAGCATCATTTCTGCAATTGATGTTAATCTGAATTTATTTTCTTCTTGGTTAAAACATAATTATTAATTTTATATATCAGCTAATATCAACTTTTTTAAATTTAGTTAAATATTAAGTCTTAAACATAAAACTCAGTTTATATTAACTTCACTGCAAAAAATGGTGAAAATTCCTTAATTTTATTAAAATATATTTGGAGTAAAATTATTTTAAATGACCTTATTTCATTAGCAGATAATTTTACTTATTTAATTTTTTTTTTTTTTTTAGTCAATATAATATTTTCGTTTAATTTTTCGTATTAAAAGAAGTTTAAATTGAAAGATACGAGATAAAAATGCCAAAATATAAGAAAAAAATCAGAATATATTAATAAATATGAAATAAAAAACAAAAGTATTATAAAAATGTAAAATTATTTTAAAAATTATATAGAAAATGATAAAAAATATTATGATAAAAAGGGTCAATTTTAAGATAAAAAGAAAACCAGAATAAAACTTTAAATAAGCTAAATAATTCACCAATGAAATACTATCTATGATAATCCGACTAAATATTTGATTTATTGTGCTATGAACAAGTTATTTGCTTTGCTAAAGATAGAAAAAGGGAAACTGCAACCATCAGCTTGGAGAGATAAGTTGCACTTTTAGTAATTAAAGATTTATTTATATGGCATCTTTTCAAAATAAAAGTCACAAAGTGCTTACAGTAAAACAAAAAGCATAAAGATATATGAGCATGACGGTAAGATTTATGCTCCTGGAATAGAAAATAAGAGAGAAACATCAATTTTAACAGTTTAGCAGGAAGAAACAATCACTTACTGGAATTATTCACTTCCTGTCATAGCATCTCACGTTGCCATGGTGATATCAGGCTGAAACAGCAGATGGATGAAGTTAGAGATGAGAGGAGGAAGGAGGTGTTGGTAGAGATGGATGGAGGAGGAGGAGGAGGAGGAGGAGGAGGAGGAGGAGCAGCAGGTTTTAATAGGAAGACTAATACTCCAGCAGGGAAAAGCTGACAGGTCAATTACCAACACACACACACACACACACACACACACACACACACACACACACACACACACTGGAGAGCTTCTAGTTAACCAGCAGGGCTGAACCTGTCTTCTGGAGGCTCAAACTGTGGCTCTGGACCCAGAAATGGCCCCTGATACATGATCAATGTCCAGTTAAAAATCTGTTATATTTAAAAATGAGTTTATCAACGTCCCTCAAATATCAATCTAGATATTCTTCATCATCCTCCTCCTCCTCCTCCTCCTCCTCCACAGCAGTGATCACAGCTCAGTGGTGATGAGACTAAAGAACCAATCAATCATCACTTTTATTATCATGTTCTGAACTGTCATTGTCTCTGATCCCCCATCTAATCCCCAACTAATGAACTCATCCATTATACACATTGTGTGTGTGTGTGTGTTTCTGTTTCGACCCAGAAACACACACACACACACACACACACACACACACACACACACACACACACACACACGTCTGATGACTGAACAGTTGACTCAGTGCAGAAACAATTAGTCAATTAAAACAATTGACAGAAAACGTGTCCCTCGCTAATTCTGATGAATAATTGGTCGTTTCAGGCTGTTTTCCCAATCAACAGTCGTTAAATACTACATTACCCATGAGCCTCGGCTGACGGTGCAGAAGACTCCGCCCCCAGCTGTGAATCAACAAATCAGGCTGCTACTAAGGTTGTTGCTGAGGTGATTGCTGGAGTGGTTGCTAAGGTTGTTGCAGAGGTAGTTGCTAAGGTGGTTGCTAAGGTAGTTAGTCAGGTTGTTACTAACGTTGTTGCTGAGGTAGTTGCTAAGGTTGTTTCTGAGGTTGCTAAGGTGATTGCTAAGGTTGTTGCTGAAGTAGTTGCTAAGGTTGTTGCTGAGGTAGTGAATCAGGTTGTTGCTGAGGTTGTTACTAAGATGGTTACTGAGGTAGTTGCTCAGGTTGTTGCTAAGGTGGATGCTGAATTGGTTGCTAAGGTTGTTGCTGAGGTTGCTAAGGTGGTTACTAGGCTGTTGCTGAGGCAGTTACTCAGCATGATGCTCAGGTGGTTGCTCATATTGTTGCTGAGGTTGCTAAGGTGGTTTCTAAGGTTGTTGTTGTTAAGGTTGGTATGGTGGTTGCTAAGATGGTTGTTCAGGTTGCTAAAGTTTTGTTGAGGTTGCTATGATGGTTGCTAAGATGGTTGTTTAGGTTGTTAAGCTGATTGATGAGGTTGCTGAAGTTTTGTTGAGGTTCCTAAGATGCTGAGGTTGCTAAGATGGTTGCTAAGGTTGTTGCTGAGGTTGTTGCTGAGGTTGCCAAGATGATTGACGAGGTTGCTAAGGTGGTTGCTAAGGTGGTTGCTGAGATTGCTAAGGTGGTTGCTAAGGTGTCTAAGGTGGTTGTTGAGGTTGCTAAGGTGGTTGCTAAGGTGGTTGCTGATGTTGCTAAGGTGGTTGCTGAGATTGCTAAGGTGGTTGCTGAGGTTGCTAAGGTGGCTAAGGTGGTTGCTAAGGTGGTTTCTGAGGTTGCCAAGGTGGTTGCTGATGTTGCTAAGGTGGTTGCTAAGGTGCCTAAGGTGGTTGCTAAGGTGGTTTCTGAGGTTGCTATGGTGGTTGCTGACGTTGCTAAGGTGGTTTCTAAGGTTGTTGTTGTTGTTAAGGTTGGTATGGTGGTTGCTAAGATGGTTGTTCAGGTTGCTAAAGTTTTGTTGAGGTTGCTATGATGGTTGCTAAGATGGTTGTTTAGGTTGTTAAGCTGATTGATGAGGTTGCTGAAGTTTTGTTGAGGTTCCTAAGATGCTGAGGTTGCTAAGATGGTTGCTAAGGTTGTTGCTGAGGTTGTTGCTGAGGTTGCCAAGATGATTGACGAGGTTGCTAAGGTGGTTGCTAAGGTGGTTGCTGAGATTGCTAAGGTGGTTGCTAAGGTGTCTAAGGTGGTTGTTGAGGTTGCTAAGGTGGTTGCTAAGGTGGCTAAGGTGGTTGCTGATGTTGCTAAGGTGGTTGCTGAGATTGCTAAGGTGGTTGCTAAGGTGGTTGCTAAGGTGGTTTCTGAGGTTGCCAAGGTGGTTGCTGATGTTGCTAAGGTGGTTGCTAAGGTGCCTAAGGTGGTTGCTAAGGTGGTTTCTGAGGTTGCTATGGTGGTTGCTGACGTTGCTAAGGTGGTTGCTGATGTTGCTAAGGTGGTTGTTAAGGTGGCTAAGGTGGTTGCTAAGGTGGTTTCTGAGGTTGCTATGGTGGTTGCTGAGGTTGCTATGGTGTTGTTCACATCGTCCTCTCTCACATCTCAGATGTTCTCCAGCTCCAACATGGCGGAGGATTTAATAAGTCGACGTTTGCAGCAAAGAAGCAGAAGTTCAACCTGCTGCTGTAGTTTATTTATCTTAGTTTAGTAGGAATCTTCCTGGAGATAAACAGCCGTAACGACACCACAGCTAAATCAGCTGCTTTCACACAAACCCAGGAGCTGCAGGAAGCACCAGGAGAAGATAAATCAGGAGATTTTACCTATAAACCATGTACATATAAACCAGTAGAGACTCCACAGTGTAAATATATGGCTGCAAATGTCTTTATCCATCATTATCAAAGAGTTAAATCAGATATCAGTGTTTCACCCCCGTTTTCCAAACATGAAGGAGTCACCATGAAACCTTGTTGTTCCTGAATCGGACGGAAATCTGGGGTCAGAGGTCACAGGGTTCCCCGGCTCGATAAAAATATCAGCGAGTGCTGAGATATTTTCAGTCGGAGCCTCAGTGTCTGGCGTCAGTCCAGAAACCGCAGCCAGTTCCCATTTTTCTTCTTTTTTTAGGCCCGGTTTTGTCGTTTTTATATCAAATATGTCCCGTTCTGTACTGTACAGCAGATTTAATCATTAAAATGTGTTTTAATCTGAGATGTAAAGCGTCGTGGCTGCAGCTCTGAGTGTTTTAATGCAGCAGCTGTCCTCTGTGCTTCCATCCTGTTAATGAGATGGAAGTTTAACAGCGTCGTTCGGTTAACGACGACATCCACTAAACTCTGTTTGATTCGCACATAAAAGCTCTAAATCAGAGCCGAACCTGAAGCCTGGAACCAACCGGGGACACGACTTTAGAGACGCCTACAGGGACTCAAGGCCTCCGCTTTCCTGACGTTTCATAGATCAAACGATACAGTCAGAAAAAACTCCTGAAGGTTAATTCATCACAAAACTAGGAAAGCAAGACCTCCGCCAAGCGGGTTGTCACTCCCACCCGACGTTGTTGTTGAAGTGATCCCGAAACCAGGATTTCTTCCGGATCAGTACCAAAATTTAATCGTCTTTTCATGGTACTGTTCCAAACAGTCAATGAAAAGTTGACGAAAATCTGGCCAGAACTTTTTGAGTTATTTTGCTAACAAATAGACGGACAAATGCTGGCGAAAACAACCTGGAGCTAAACGGCAGCAGTGCTGAGTTACAGTAAAACAACATTGAAATAAACAGGGACCATTAGCATCTGGCTATGGGGCTAAGCTAACAAGTTAGCCGCTAGCTGACATCCTGTAGCTAACGTCCAAGCTAACAGTAACAGTGTAATAAGTGGTTTAGATCACATAACTTTATTATTACTGAATGTAATGATGTGATAAAACCCTTAACATTGCCAAATGCTGGTCATGATATTTTCAAAATAAAAGCCTGCAGCTTACTTCTGCACCTTGTAAGTCCTGTCCCTGTAAGTCCTGTCCCTGTATGTCCTGTCCCTGTAAGTCCTGTCCCCGTAATTCCTGTCCCCGTAATTCCTATCCCCGTAAATCCTGTCCCTGTAAGTCCTGTCTCTGTAAGTCCTGTCCTTGTAAGTCCTGTCCCCATAAGTCCTCTCCCTGTAATTCCTGTCCCCGTAATTCCTATCCCCGTAAATCCTGTCCCCATAAGTCCTGTCTCTGTAAGTCCTGTCCTTGTAAGTCCTGTCCCCATAAGTCCTCTCCCAGTAATTCCTGTCCCTGTAAGTCCTGTCCCTGTAAGTCCTGTCCCTGTAAGTCCTGTCCCTGTAAGTCCTGTCCCTGTACGTCCTGTCCCTGTACGTTCTGTCCCCGTAATTCCTGTCCCTGTAAGTCCTGTCCCCGTAAGTCCTGTCCCTGTAAGTCCTGTCCCTGTAAGTCCTGTCCCTGTGTTTCAGAGATGTGCTATGACTGGGGGGAGTCCAGTGGTCCAGCGGTCTCCATCCTGGAGGGGGAGGCCGGCTGGTTGTCTTGTCCTCTGTTCTCTCATCCCTCCGTCTACAACTACTCGTCCACCCAGAGCGCCGGACACAACCTGTTCTGGTACCGCCTCCCCGACGGCCACGACCTGGAGCAGCCAATCAAATACAGGTATGGATACACCGCATTTATTTTTTTTTTAAACATCTAAATGTGCACTAAAGTTCCCTTTTAATCTAAATATGAAATAAAGTTCCCCTTTCAACATCTAAAAGTGTATTAAAGTGTTTTTTAAACATCTAAATGTGCAATAAAATACCCTTCAAATGTCTACATTTGCACTAAAAGTGCCCTTTTTAATGTCTAAAGTTCCCTTTTAATCTAAATATGAACTAAAGTGCCCCTTTCAACATCTTAAAGTGCTCTTTTAAACATGTAAATGTGCAATAAAATTCCCTTCAAACGTGTAAATTTGTACTAAAGTGCCCTTTTAAATGTCTAAATATGCACTAGAGTTCCCCTTTAATATAAATATGAACTAAAGTGCCCCATTAAACATCTAAACGTGTATTAAAGTGTCTTTAAATGTCTAAATGTGCAGTATGGTTCCCCTTTAAACATCTAAATGTGCCATAAAATTCTCTTCAAACGTCTAAATATGCACTAAAGTTCCCTTTTAATCTAAATATGAACTAAAGTGCCCCTTTCAACATCTTAAAGTGTATTAAAGTGCCTTTTTAAGTGTCTAAATGTGCAGTAAAGTGCCCCTTTTAAACATTTAAACCTTAAGTGCCCTTTTAAACGTCCAGATTTTCACTTTCAAATCTCTAAATCTGCACTAAAAGTGCCCTTTTTAATGTCTAAAGTTCCCTTTTAATCTAAATATGAACTAAAGTGCCCCTTTCAACATCTTAAAGTGTATTAAAGTGCCTTTTTAAGTGTCTAAATGTGCAGTAAAGTGCCCTTTTAAACTTCTTAACATGCACTAAAGTGCCCTTTTGGTGGTGACAACACACCAGATACTCCACTGGGATACTTTTATGTTATTTAAGTTAAGTTCTAATAACATATAATTCATATATAATAAACATAAAATACATTCTTGGTGCCCTTTTATCTTTTCGCCCCCGCCCTCCTAATGTCTGTGAACACCACTGCTCACATTCCAGCTTCATATTGAGACTTGATCCACGTGGATCCAGTTGATAAAACCTTGTTTTTTTCAGCGTTTCCTTCACTTTGTGTAATAATGAACATCAGAGTCAGCTTCCTGGTCCTTTTATCCTAAACAGGTGCTTTTATCACCTTCTCACTGACCAACTACCTCACACCCACGGAGCTGATGCCCAGTTTTGCTTTAAAAGGATCATAAAAATCATTTTTTTTGCAGCCGCGACAACAAAAAACAACAGAAAAGGAGGAGTAGGACTGCAGGAAGAGGTGATATTTTTATGATGATGGTGTTTTTATGATGATGTGATGACGGCAGCAGCAGCAGAAATGGTGAAAAACGGTGAATCTTCATCCGTTAAACGTGTGTCATCGCTTTCAAAAAGTCGTCAAAACTGGACGTTGGAGACATTTATCCACCTTCAGACGGTAAAACGCAGACGTTTCTAGTCTCCACTGATGTTTAATCACAGCAAAGACGTAGCTTTTAGTTTCCTGCCTCTATAATAATCAGATTATTGTTATTATTGGTGCATTATGGGACAGATCGGCTGTAAAAGGGGGCGGGGCCAGCGTGGACCCTGTGTTGATTGACAGCTCAGCTCCAGACAGTTTAACAGAGTCGGAGGGTGAATTGCTGACCCCTCCCCCCCTTCTCTTCATGATACATGAGTGTCCAGACCGGCGGCTCAATTAGCCTCGTTAGCCTCGTTAGCCTCGTTAGCCTCGTTAGCCTCTGCTCTGATGTCTCAGTAATTGAATCCGTGTGATTGATCTGCTTCTCCTGCAGCTCCAGACTCAGCAAAGACAAAGAGAGGCTGTGGCTGCAGCCGGCCGCCGCCGCCGACACCGGACAGTACATCTGCATGCTGCGGTAAGAGCCGGTCACACACATCTGGAAACAACAGCTGGAAACAACAGCTGCACAAACAGCTGTTTGTCTGGAAACAGCTGTTTGTGATGGGAATCTGAGGAGATCCGTCTGTAAAATGTAAAAGCAGCAGGGAGGAAAAATGCTGCACAGTGGTTTATAGACGTTAATCATTATAAACACACACACACACACACACACACTCACACACACACACACTCACACACTCACACACACAAACACACACACACACACACAGACAGAAATACACAGAGCAGCGTTTCTCAGCTTGTTTTCAGTCAGGACTCCTTCAAAAATACATAAAATCTCACAGCATCACAGTCATAAACTTAAATATTCATACACTGCATTACATTACACACACACACACACACACACACACACACACACACACACACACACACACACACACACACACACTGCGCTTCCTATTCCTATAGATCTTCCTATTAATACACGTGAGACATATTTTAATGACCTCAGATCTCAGATAATTGCCTCTATAGCTCCTTTATGGTCCAGAACCATAGACCTGGTGCTGGTCTCAGGGCCTGGTGCTGGTCTCTTTGATCCCCTTGGCAGCTGGTCCCTGTTTTCCATCAGGGACCAGGACCAGGACCAGGACGACAGGAAGATGCTGTCGTCTTTTAACACTGAATTTCGGATAGAAGACATTTTAGCAGTGTCCCTATAAAACACATACCAGTTCCATCACTAGTCCTCAGACCTCAGTCCTACAGTCCAGCATCCATCTAGTCCTTGGTCTTTAGGAGTATCTCAGCTCTTCGGGGTCAGTCAGGTCCAGTTCTTTGATGATTCCCTGCATCACTGAACCAGCTCCAGCTCCTTTGTTGTCCAGAGTGATGAGTCCTTCAACATGAACGCCAGCGTCAGCAGAACGTCCAGCTTCTCCATGATGTATGAACCCAGGGAGGATTTCTGCAGCTCTGTCAGGATGTCGCCTCCTGTTTATTTGAAGGAAATATGATAAAACACCCGATGTCCTGTTTGTCAGATCAACCTCAGCCTTCAGATACAGCTGCACATGGAGTAATGTTCATCTTTTTTTGTTAATCAGCAGACTCTGGCTGCTGGATGATAAGTGTATAGACTCGTGTATCCCAGCTCTAGATTCCAGTGTAAAGCTCCATATCACGGCTCCTCCTCATGCTGCTTCCCAGCATAATGAAACAAGCTAACATGCTAGCAGGTTTAGCTGGAGTTTGGTAGTTAGACATTTGGTAATGAGGTGTTTGGTAGCGAGGTGTTTGGTAGCGAGGTGTTTGGTAGCGAGGTGTTTGGTGGCGAGGTGTTTGGTAGCGAGGTGTTTGGTAGCGAGGTGTTTGGTAGCGAGGTGTTTGGTGGCGAGGTGTTTGGTAGCGAGGTGTTTGGTGGCGAGGTGTTTGGTAGCGAGGTGTTTGGTGGCGAGGTGTTTGGTAATGAGGTGTTTGGTAGCGAGGTGTTTGGTAGCGAGGTGTTTGGTAGCGAGGTGTTTGGTGGCGAGGTGTTTGGTAGCGAGGTGTTTGGTGGCGAGGTGTTTGGTGGCGAGGTGTTTGGTGGCGAGGTGTTTGGTGGTGTTTGGTGGCGAGGCGTTTGGTGGCGAGGTGTTTGGTGGCGGGTTGTTTGGTGGCGAGGTGTTTGGTGGTGTTTGGTGGCGAGGCGTTTGGTGGCGAGGTGTTTGGTGGTGTTTGGTGGCGAGGCGTTTGGTGGCGAGGCGTTTGGTGGCGAGGCGTTTGGTGGCGGGTTGTTTGGTGGCGAGGTGTTTGGTGGCGGGTTGTTTGGTGGCGAGGTGTTTGGTAGCGAGGTGTTTGGTAATGAGTTAATTGATGGCGAGGGTTTTGGTGGGTCTTTGGTAATGAGGTGTTTGGTAATTAGACGTTTTATAGTGAGGTCTTTGGTAACGAGGAAGCTGTAGCTGTAGGTGTAGCTGTAGCTGTAGCTGTAGGAGAAGCTGTAGGTGTAGCTGTAGGTGTAGCTGTAGGTGTAGGTGTAGCTGTAGCTGTAGCTGTAGGTGTAGGAGAAGCTGTAGGTGTAGGTGTAGGTGTAGCTGTAGCTGTAGCTGTAGGAGAAGCTGTAGGTGTAGCTGTAGGTGTAGGTGTAGCTGTAGCTGTAGGTGTAGCTGTAGGTGTAGCTGTAGCTGTAGCTGTAGCTGTAGCTGTAGGAGAAGCTGTAGCTGTAGGTGTAGCTGTAGGTGTAGGTGTAGCTGTAGGTGTAGGTGTAGCTGTAGGTGTAGCTGTAGGAGAAGCTGTAGCTGTAGGTGTAGCTGTAGCTGTAGGTGTAGGTGTAGCTGTAGGTGTAGCTGTAGGTGTAGCTGTAGCTGTAGGTGTAGCTGTAGGTGTAGCTGTAGCTGTAGGTGTAGCTGTAGGTGTAGCTGTAGCTGTAGCTGTAGGTGTAGCTGTAGCTGTAGCTGTAGGTGTAGCTGTAGCTGTAGCTGTAGGTGTAGGTGTAGCTGTAGCTGTAGGAGAAGCTGTAGCTGTAGGTGTAGCTGTAGCTGTAGGTGTAGCTGTAGCTGTAGCTGTAGGTGTAGCTGTAGCTGTAGGTGTAGCTGTAGCTGTAGGTGTAGGTGTAGCTGTAGCTGTAGCTGTAGGTGTAGCTGTAGGTGTAGCTGTAGCTGTAGGTGTAGCTGTAGCTGTAGGTGTAGGTGTAGGTGTAGCTGTAGCTGTAGCTGTAGCTGTAGGTGTAGCTGTAGGTGTAGCTGTAGGTGTAGGTGTAGCTGTAGGTGTAGGTGTAGCTGTAGCTGTAGGTGTAGCTGTAATTGTAGCTGTAGCTGTAGCTGTAGGTGTAGGTGTAGGTGTAGCTGTAGCTGTAGGTGTAGGTGTAGGTGTAGCTGTAGCTGTAGGTGTAGCTGTAGCTGTAGGTGTAGCTGTAGGTGTAGGTGTAGGTGTAGCTGTAGCTGTAGGTGTAGCTGTAGGTGTAGGTGTAGGTGTAGCTGTAGCTGTAGCTGTAGGTGTAGCTGTAGCTGTAGGTGTAGCTGTAGGTGTAGGTGTAGCTGTAGCTGTAGGTGTAGCTGTAGCTGTAGGTGTAGGTGTAGGTGTAGCTGTAGCTGTAGGTGTAGCTGTAGCTGTAGGTGTAGGTGTAGCTGTAGGTGTAGCTGTAGGTGTAGGTGTAGCTGTAGGTGTAGCTGTATCTGTAGGTGTAGGTGTAGGTGAAGCTGTAGGTGTAGGTGTAGCTGTAGCTGTAGGTGTAGCTGTAGGTGTAGCTGTAGGTGTAGGTGTAGCTGTAGGTGTAGGTGTAGCTGTAGGTGTAGGTGAAGCTGTAGGTGTAGGTGTAGCTGTAGCTGTAGGTGTAGGTGTAGCTGTAGGTGTAGCTGTAGGTGTAGGTGTAGCTGTAGGTGTAGCTGTAGCTGTAGCTGTAGGTGTAGGTGTAGGTGTAGGTGTAGCTGTATCTGTAGGTGTAGGTGTAGGTGAAGCTGTAGGTGTAGCTGTAGGTGTAGGTGTAGCTGTAGGTGTAGCTGTAGCTGTAGGTGTAGCTGTAGCTGTAGGTGTAGGTGTAGGTGTAGCTGTAGCTGTAACTGTAGCTGTAGGTGTAGCTGTAGGTGTAGCTGTAGGTGTAGCTGTAGCTGTAGGAGTAGGTGTAGGTGTAGCTGTAGCTGTAGCTGTAGGTGTAGCTGTAGGTGTAGCTGTAGGTGTAGGTGTAGCTGTATCTGTAGGTGTAGGTGTAGGTGTAGGTGAAGCTGTAGGTGTAGCTGTAGGTGTAGGTGTAGGTGTAGCTGTAGGTGTAGCTGTAGCTGTAGCTGTAGGTGTAGGTGTAGGTGTAGGTGTAGCTGTAGGTGTAGCTGTAGCTGTAGCTGTAGGTGTAGGTGTAGGTGTAGGTGTAGCTGTATCTGTAGGTGTAGGTGAAGCTGTAGGTGTAGCTGTAGGTGTAGGTGTAGCTGTAGCTGTAGCTGTAGGTGTAGGTGTAGGTGTAGGTGTAGCTGTAGCTGTATCTGTAGGTGTAGGTGTAGGTGAAGCTGTAGGTGTAGCTGTAGGTGTAGGTGTAGGTGTAGCTGTAGGTGTAGCTGTAGCTGTAGGTGTAGCTGTAGCTGTAGCTGTAACTGTAGCTGTAGGTGTAGCTGTAGGTGTAGCTGTAGGTGTAGCTGTAGCTGTAGGAGTAGGTGTAGGTGTAGCTGTAGCTGTAGCTGTAGCTGTAGCTGTAGGTGTAGCTGTAGCTGTAGGAGTAGGTGTAGGTGTAGCTGTAGCTGTAGCTGTAGGTGTAGCTGTAGGTGTAGCTGTAGCTGTAGGTGTAGGTGTAGCTGTAGCTGTAACTGTAGGTGTAGCTGTAGGTGTAGCTGTAGCTGTAGGTGTAGGTGTAGCTGTAGCTGTAGCTGTAGCTGTAGGTGTAGCTGTAGCTGTAGGTGTAGGTGTAGCTGTAGCTGTAGCTGTAGGTGTAGCTGTAGCTGTAGGTGTAGCTGTAGCTGTAGCTGTAGGTGTAGGCGTTCGTGGTCGTCTCAGAGCAGCAGGAACCGGTGTGTGATGGTGTGATTGAGGCTGAATCTGAGTCAGATATAGAATCTGCTGTGATCTGGTCTGAATGTTCCTCTGTGGTCACGTGATGTCACTTCCTGTCTCCTGATCTTCTGTTTTATCACTCAACTAAAACGTTTGGGAGGTTGAAGCGTCACAGACTGATGTTGTTTGTTGACCTGGATTTTATTTTATCTCATTTTCTCAAGTTTCCTCTGTTCTCTGACCTGATTTACTTTACATGAAACTCTTCATCATTAGTCAGTAAAAAAGTGGAATAATGCAATTTTTTTTTGCTTATTTTTTATGTTATTTTATTCTTTTATTCATTCAAAAAACTCGTTAAATTAAAATTGGATAAATAAAAATAAATATTTAATTTATTTGGTGAAGCTGAACATAAAAGAAGAAATTATAATGAAAAGAATAAGGACAAAAATCCTAATTATTAAATAATAGTTAAATTAAAAAAAAATAAAAATTGTAAAAATTCATAGAATTAAAAAAAGTATAAAATTAGTTAAGTAAAAATAATTACAAATTTATTTAAATAGACAAATTAAAATTAGTTAAATTAAAAACATTGTGATAATTTAAAAAATAGCAATTAAAATTCGGTAAATTCAAATTATTTAGATAATTAAAAATAGTAGAAATTACAATTAGCTAAAAGAATTGTGATAATAAAAATAGTAAAATTTAATTTTGTTAAGTAAAAAGTCTAATAATTAAAATTAAATAATAAAATTAATTAAATAAAATAATAAAAATTTTAGCTATTAAAAATAGTAGTAGTTAAATTTAAAACATTGTTATAATTAAAAAAATAGTAATATTAAAATTAGTTAAATTAAAAGCTGTGTTAACTAAAAAATAGTAAAAAAAAATGTAAAAAGTAATTAAATTAAAAATTATTCAGTAAAAAAACGTGTAATAAATAAATAATGAATTAAAAAATCTGTATCTGTCATTAAGCTAAAGGAAGGTATTATACCTGTGCTAAAGCTAAGCTAGTGGCTTTTACTTTGTGAAGAAACGTGGCACCAATCCACATCCTGTTGGAGTCTGATTCTGATTGGCTGGTGGTGAAGGCGGGGCCACAGCTCCAGCCAATAGGAACAGCCGGAGTTTACTGGTGTCTCTGTTCTGTTCTGCAGCAACAAGTCGTCCTGCAGTAAAATCGCCATGCGTCTGAAGGTGCTACGACGCGACCAGGTGATGCCGCCCGACGACTGTAACCAGCCGGTTGCCGTGGCAGCGAGTCAGGCCAACATCACCCAGCAGGAGGGGAAGATCCTGGACTGTCCGGACCTGCAGGACGCCATCAGGATGAGCGATGACGGCGTGAACGTCACCTGGTACTATGTGAGACAGCTCAGCTTCACATACTTTCAGCAGTATTAAAGGGACAGTACCACGTGTTTCACAGGAACCAAACAGTGAACCATGTTTTTTTCTGGCTGTGATCAATACTCAGGGTTAATGGGGCAACTATGTCACAATAATGATACGATACATGATAGAAGTTCCTGCCTTAAACTGAAATGATGCCACTGTTTCTGAATCAAATCAACTACATTTTAGGGTCAAATACGTCGACGTTGGGGGAGTTTTCAGGTCCGTACAGGGAGGAGATTTGATGTGAAGACTAACTGTTGCTTTTCCGGTGTTTTCCTGGATCTCAGAAGTGTGACCAGTACCCGTTCTGGGACAACGACCGGCAGCAGAAAGGCGTCAGCCTGCAGTTCCACATCATGTACAACACCTACGAGGGTTCCTACTTCTGCAGGGTCCAGTACAGGAGGAGAGGCCAGAGCCTGCAGTTCACCAGGAGCATCAACGTCACCGCCATCAGTGAGTGGTCCACGCACGGCTGTGACATCACACCCGACGTCGGGTCATGGTTATAACGCCTCTGTCTCCTCCCTCCAGACTGGTCTCCTGCCACCAAGGAGCCGAGCATCATCCACCCGACCGAGGACTACGTCTTCTCCGTCCAGCTCAGTGAGTCTGGAACAAACTGACAGTGATGTTGATGAGGGAGGCGGTTGCCATGGTGACGGATTAGATTAAACTTTATTGTCATTGCACAGTCAGTAATTTAAATGCGTTTGTTTTATACGAATAATGATCAAAATGTGAAGAAATTTTACCACAAAAATCACAATTTGTGAGAAAAGCAGCGACAAAATTTGCACAAAATTTCAAAACTTGAAATCAAGAATGGCGTGCTATTACTTTTATTTGCAAAATTCCAATTTTTTCTAGAGTTTCAAACAAATTGTGCAAGATTTCTCATTGACATTGACTGGGATGAGGTCAAAAAACATTCATTTTTTGCAGAAATTTAGAGTTTATAATAGGAGTCTATGGGACGGAATGTAAAAAAAAAAATCTCGAATTTTTCTCTTTGCCACTCCTCTACCGGGCACAATTTACAACATACGCACATGATTTTTTCCAACTTTGTAGAGAAACTTGTTGTGATTCTCACGATGTTTTCAGAATATCTGAGAGATTTACTGAATTTGAATGAGCAGCTTCTAAGTTCGGCCACGTCTCGTCCCGTTTTTCGCGGGAGACCAGCGCAGAGGCAGAAAAATGCGGCTTTTCTGCTTTTAATTGCAGCCGTCGTCATGGCAACCAACTCAAGTTGCTGTGGTAACCTTTGAGGCTTGTTTCCAAATTTTCCCCAAAGGAATTGGCCCTGAAGTTCTGGTGAATTTCAAATGATTCGGCACAAATTTAATCTGAAAATATTAAACCAGTAAAAAGTGAAAATGAGTTTTATATTCAACCAACAACTGAAAGGAGGAAGCAGTTTTTCATGAAAACTAAACCATCAAACGTTTTCCTGCATCCCAGTAAAGATGCTTCAGTCTAAACCCTGAGGATCGATGAGTCCAACAGTCTGAATGTTAATGAGTGAATTAATAATTAAAGGTCATAATAATAAGAAGCTGCAGCTGCTGTTGGAGGCAGAAACGTCTGTGTCAGCATAAAACACTGCTGCTGCTAACGCTGCTGCTAACACAGCAGCTAACGGCGCTGCTGCTATTAATGCTGCTGCTAATGTTGCTGCTAACGACGCTGCTGCTATTAATGCTGCTGCTATTAATGCTGCTGCTGCTATTAATGCTGCTGCTAACACTGCTGCTGCTTTAATGCTGCTGCTAATGCTGCTGCTGCTATTAATGCTGCTGCTAACACTGCTGCTGCTTTAATGCTGCTGCTAATGCTGCTGCTGCTATTAATGCTGCTGCTAATACTGTTGCTAACACTGTTGTTGCTGCTAACACTGCTGCTGCTCACAGTACGGTTGCTGTTAACACTGCTGCTAACACTGCTGTAACTGCAGCTAACGATGCTGCTGCTATTATTGCTGCTGCTATTATTGCTGCTGCTAACACTGTTGCTAACACTGTTGTTGCTGCTCACACTGCTGCTGCTAACACTACGGTTGCTGCTAACACTGCGAACACAGCAGCTAATCACGTTGCTGCTGCTGTTAGCACATTACAGCTAATGCTGTTGCTGACACTGCTGCTGCTAACACTACGGTTGCTGCTAACAGTGCTGTAACTGCTCCTAACACTGTTGTTGCTGCTAACACTGCTGCTGCTAACACTACAGTTGCTGCTAACACTGCTGCTGCTAACACTACAGTTGCTGCTAACACTGCTGTAACTGCTGCTAACACTGTTGTTGCTGCTGACACTGCTACTGCTAACACTACGGTTGCTGCTAACACTGCTGTCGCTGCTGCTAATGCTGCTGCTGCTAATGTTGCTGCTAAAGCTGCTGCTGCTGACACTGCAGCTAACACTGATGCTGCTTTTAATGTTGCTGGTAACGCTGCTGCTGCTAACACTATTGTTAACACTGTTGTTGCTGCTGACACTGCTACTGCTAACACTACGGTTGCTGCTAACACTGCTGTCACTGCTGCTAATGCTGCTGCTGCTGCTAATGTTGCTGCTAAAGCTGCTGCTGCTGACACTGCAGCTAACACTGATGCTGCTTTTAATGTTGCTGGTAACGCTGCTGCTGCTAACACTATTGTTGCTGCTAACATTGCTGCTGCTAACACTGCTGATAACACTGCTAATAATGCTGCTGCTAACACTACGGTTGCTGCTTTAACCTGCAGTCAGAAAGTTAATTGTGCAAAGAAACAGAACCGAAGCTGCAGCAACAAGATGTTGCTGTACACACACACACACACACACACACCTGAGCCTGATTCAACACTGAATAACTTTATTGTTCTCTCCCCTCAGACACAGAGGTGCGTCTGACCTGCAGAGCTCTGTTCTACCACCTGGAGTCCTGGTGGGACATCTGGTGGACGGTGGACGGGAAGACGGTGGAGCAGCTGAGAGACGAGCGCTTCCTCAAAGTCAACAGGTGCAAAAACAACGTTTAATACGTCTGAACTCTGCTTTGAATCAGATTAAACATCTTCAGAGGAAACCTGATAGAAATCGCTGTTTCCTGATTAACGTCTTCCTCCAATTACACGAGAAAACTCAACACTTTATTAGTCTGAAGCAAAACAGCCTTTGTTTCGACTTAAAAACATTTTAAACTGAACTAAAACTGAAAATGTGAATAAGAAAAAGTGGATGGTTCTGCTGATTCTGAGTTTCACTGCATGTGTGTGTGTGTGTACATGTTTAACTATCTAACAGTGGACCACTGAGCTAATGGGGGACATTAGGTCCCCACTTAGACATCATGTTAAAAACATGTGAAAAAACATCTTTTTTTTTAAAGATTTTACTGTGGTGGACAAACCCTACACAGCTATATTATATTATGTGAAGGTCCCCACTTTGATAGGTTGACATCTATTAAAGTCCCCTCTTGGCAATTTATTAAAAAAATAATAAATTATTCAGTATTTTTTTATAGTAAAACGCCTTAATTTTATGTTAAATTTTATTTTTTTCAAAATGACCAGAAACATAAGTCCTCTGTTGGTAGTTAATACTGACAGTCCCCTGTTGGTAACGTGTGTGTGTGTGTACTTGTTTTACTATCTAACAGTGGACCACGGAGCCAAAGGGTGGACATTTCTTAGGTCCCCGCTTGGACATCATGTTACAAACATGTGAAAAAACATCTTATTTTAAAAGATTTTACTGTGGTGGACAAACCCTACACAGATCCATTATATTATGTGAAAGTCCCCACTTTGATAGGTAGACATCTATTAAAGTCCCCTCTTGGCAATTTGTTAAAAAATAATTAATTAAAAGGCACATGTTTAGTATTTTTGATAGTAAAACGCCTTCATTTTATATACAATTTTTGTTTTTTTTAAATGACCATAAACATAAGTCCTCTCTTGGCAGTTTACCTGGACAGTCCCCTGTTGGTATGTGTGTGTGTGTGTACTTGTTTAACTATCTAACAGTGGACCACTGAGCCAATGGGGGACAATTCTTAGGTCCCCGCTTGGACATCATGTTAAAAACATGTGAAAAACCATCCAATGAATTTTTTTGGTGGACAAACCCTACACAGATCCATTATATTATGTGAAAGTCCCCACTTTGATAGGTAGACATCTATTAAAGTCCCCTCTTGGCAATTTGTTAAAAAATAATGAATTAAAAGGCACATTTTCAGTATTTTTTTTATATTAAGACGCCTTAATTTTATATAAATTTTTTGTTTTTTTAAAACCTCTCAAGTCCTCTCTTGGCAGTTTACCTGGACAGTCCCCTGTTGGTAACTTGTATGTGTGTGTGTGTGTGTATGTGTACTTGTTTAACTATCTAACAGTGGACCACTGAGCCAATGGGGGGGACATTTGTTAGGTCCCCGCTTGAGCATCATGTTAAAAACATGTGAATCCGCAACAGTCCTCTGTTGGCAGTTTACCTGGACAGTCCCCTGTTGGTAACTTTAGCGTGTGTGTGTGTGTGTGTGTGTGTGTGTGTGTGTGTGTGTGTAGGCTGGTGAAGAACGACCGCGGCGACCGGACTGAGGAGAGTCAGCTGGTGATTAAAAACTTCCAGACGGACGACCTGAACAGGAAGTACAACTGTTCGGCAAAAAACAAGCGAGGAGGCGACTCCAGAGAAGCTCGGCTCCAGCTGCAGGGTGAGAAATAAACAATTAATAAAGATATTATCATCCTATTAAAATAATGGAGTCATGTGACTACTTCCTGTCACATGACGTCATCAACTTCCTGTTTCCTGAGAACACGGAGACGAATCCTCCCAGAAAGTCGTTTTATTTAGATTATTGTGGTTTTCAACCCTGATGTTTATATCTATTCTATCATTTTATACATGGGATAAATATACAACAACTATAACAGACATTAAAATGCTATTTTCTGCAAAGAAAATGGTACAAAATGGGAAAAAATAGATGCATAACATGATTGTTAGTGACTAAATTGATATAATTATATGCAGGAAATATTTGTTTAATGGGTTGAAGAATAAAACAACTCAAATTATAACAAAAAGAAAAAAATAAAGCAAAAAAACAGATAAAATAATGGACGGTTGACAGCATAAATAAATAAATCACCATTATATTCTAGTTAAATAGTAATGTTTATTTATTTAATTTTCCATTTAAATAATTTATAAAATTAATTTTTGTATTATTTTCCCATTTATTTGGTTTTGCATTTGATTTATTATTTTTTAATAATAATAATAATGTATTTATTCACTCACCCCATTCATTTTCACCTCATTATATAAAATGGAAAATAAAATATATACATAAAATATCTAAAAATAATAGAAAATAAATACAACTAAATTAAACAAATATATTTATTTATTTTAAATAATAAATAATATTAAATAAGTTTTAAATAATGGCAGTCCTCTATTAAAGTGAAAATAAATTATTCTCGTTTTCTTTGGGGGTCCCCCTGGCACCTGTTAAGGACCCCTGGAGTTCCCCGGACCCCACATTGAGCCCCCTCTGCTTTAAACCTGTATGATCCTGATGGTTTTTCTCTGGTTCTGTGGTCAGTGTCGCTGCCCTCGGTGGAGCTGGGTTGTGGTCTGGGCGTGACCCTGGTCCTGATGCTGCTCCTCTTCGTGGTCTACCACGTCTTCTGGCTGGAGCTGCTGCTCCTCTACAGATCCTGGTTCGGTACCGACGAGAGGCACACGGGTACGAACGTGATCGATCAGATCAGATTAAATATGTCTTTATTGATCCTTTGGGAGGTTCCTGTTGCTGCTGCTAACGCTATGGTTGCGGCTAACACTGCTGCTAACACAGAAGCTAATCGCGTTGCTGCTATTAATGCTGCTGCTAACACAGGTTTAAAGGATGTAGGATATAGTACAATTATATAAGTATATGTTATTATAAAATAAGAGAAGTTAAATTATTTTAAAATAAATCATTAAATAATTAACACCAAATATCCTGTGTGTGTGTGTGTGTATTCTGTGTGTACTTCTCTCTCCCTGTGTGTACTTCTTGTGTACTTCTCCAGATGATAAGGAGTACGACGTGTACATTTCTTACGCCAGGAACAGCGAAGAGGAAACGTTTGTTCTGTCGACTCTTCGTAAAGTTCTGGAGAACGAGCTCGGATACTCAGTGTGTATATTTGATAGGGACAGCCTGCCTGGAGGGAGTGAGTACTAGTACACACATGTAGTACTACAGTACTACACACACCTACATACACTCTAACTGCCTGCCTGGAGGGAGTGAGTACTAGTACACACCTCATAGTACTACTACTAGTAGTAGTACTTTTACTGCCACTACTTCACCATTATTGTTGCTAGTATTCTTGCTACTTGTACTTCTACTGTTAAAATATCTCCTGATTATTCTTCTTTTACTACTGTTCTTCCTACTTCTTACTACTTCTTACTACTACTTACTACTTCTTACTACTTCTTGTAGTACTGCCAGTACTCCAGTTACTTCTACTAGTACTACCACTACTACTGCAGCTGCTACTTCTACTAATTTCAGTACCACTGCTTCAGCTACTGCACCTTTTCCTACATGTATATGCCGTCCTCCTACATCCTCTACTACTACACTACTAGTAGTACTACTAGTATTCTACTACTACACTACTAGTAGTACTGTAGTATTCTCCTACTCCTGATGCTTCTTCAACTACAGTTTGAACTACTACAACTTCTACTACAACTACTTCAACTGCTGGATCTTCTGCTGCTGCTGCTTGTAGTACTCCTCTTAGTAATACTACTACTATTACTACTACTAGTACTGCTACTTCTACTAGTACTGCTACTTCTACTAGTACTGCTACTACTACTAGTACTGCTACTTCTACTAGTACTGCTACTACTACTAGTACTGCTACTACTACTAGTACTGCTACTTCTACTAGTACTGCTACTTCTACTAGTACTGCTACTTCTACTAGTACTGCTACTTCTACTACCACTACTACTACTTCTGCTGCTGCGAAGAACCAAAATACTCACCGACCAGAAAACACTTCATCCTCCAATCAGTAAATTGATTAACCTTCATAAATATTCATGAAACTTCATTAATATTCATTAAACTTCATTAACATTAATTAACCTTTGTTGAACCTTCGTTAACCCTTCGTTAACCTTTGTCACCCCTCATTAATCCTTCATTAACACTTTAACCCCTCGTTAACCTTCATTAACTTTCATTAACCCCTTCCTTAACCCTTCATTAACATTTTGTTAACCCTTCGTTAACTTCTCATTAACCCTTCGTTAACCTTCATTAATCCGTTGATGAACTTTCATTAACCTTCATCAACCCTCCATTAACCCTTCATTAACCTTCATTAACCTTTGTCACCTTTCTTTAACCCCTCATTAACCCTTTACCAACTCTCCATTACCCCATCGTTAACCCCTCGTTAATTCTTTGTTAACCTTCCATTAACCCTTCGTTAACCCCTTGTTAACCCTTCGTTAACCCCTCATTAACCCCTCGTTAACCCCTCGTTAACCCCTGTTCAACCCTTCTTAACCCTCGTTAACCCCTCGTTAACCCTTGTTAACCCATCGTTAACCCCTTGTTAACCCCTCATTAACCCCTCGTTAACCCTTGTTAACCCATCGTTAACCCCTTGTTAACCCCTCATTAACCCCTCGTTAACCCTTTGTTAACCCCTTGTTAACCCTTCATTAACCCCTCGTTAACCCTATCACCCTCCATCTCCCCCCGCAGCCATCACAGATGAGACTCTGAGTTTCGTGGCCCGTAGCCGGCGCCTCCTGGTGGTGGTCAGCCCCGGCTACGCCTCCCAGGGCTCCCAGGCCCTGCTGGAGCTGAAGGCCGGCATCGACGTCATGGCGCTGGGGGGTCACCTGCGGGTGATCCTGGTCCAGTACAAGCCCATCCAGAGGCACGGCTGGGTCCGGGAGCTGAGGAGGGCCCGGGTGGCCCTGGCGCTGGTCCGGTGGAAGGGGGACAAGTCCAAGGACCTGACGTCCCGGTTCTGGAAGAGGCTGAGGGTGGAGCTCCCTGTGAGGAGGCTCAGCAGCAGCAGGGAGGAGGGCGGCGGCAAGGACGTGGCTCTGATGAGGCTCAGCAGTCAGAACAGCACCAACTCCCAGACCGGACTCATCACCAACACCTGCAAAGACCCCAGCAAAGTCCTCAACTCAGAGCTTTGACCTGACGGAGGTCTGCAGCAGACCTGGTCTGAACTATGACGTCGTTTGAACGTCCCAGACGTGATGAGGAGTTCTGTGACTGCAGCTTGAACAGAAAGCTTCAACCTTTATTCTTTGAGACATTTTCATCATCCAAATACGGATTCACACGCTTCTTTTAGTTCAGTCTGTACTTAAAACCCGTCTCAACACAGTCCAAAGGCTTCACTCACACGTCTTAGCGCCTTACGAGTTTTCAGCATTTCTCTAAAACCCAAACAAAATGTAGCTAAACTTCTTCCACCACTGTTCAAAAGTTGGGGGTCACCCAGACAAGAATGATTTCTAGCTTCTCTAACCAGCTAATCTGTTTCCAGCTGTGCTAACATGTTAGCACATTAGCCTTCTGACACAATGATCAAACACATTGATCCATTAGAACACTGGACTGATAGTTGCTGGAAATGCGCCTCTATACACCTATGTAGATATTGATGCACCAAAAACCAGACATTTGCAGCTACAATAGTCATTTACCACATTAGCAATGTATAGAGTGGATTTCTGATTAGTTTAAAGTTATCTTCATTGAAAAAACAGTGTCCCCAAACTTTTGAACGGTGGTGTACATCAATGTGTGATTCCTGATTTTCTGGTGACACAAACTGTAAAAAACAATAGTTTAGAAACTATCAACATCCAGTTTGGTAAATAGGGAAAAAAATGTGTCAATCACACTTTCTCTGGACCCATTATAATCTATTCCAGGGCTCGGCGGCCATCTTGCCACAGGCAAACAGTCTGACCTGATGTATTAATGGACGTTAATGGACGTTGAATGATCTGAACAAACCCAAATACTTACAGTTCTGTTTCTTACAAATATTATAAACTTATATAATATATATATATCCTTTAACTCTGACGTACCAAAACCAAACCAATTGAAGATCGGTTGAAAAATGAGCAAGTTTCGGTCATTTAAAAGAATACGCACCATTCAAATATATTGGTATGGGTGAGCTAGCTGCTTGTGGCAAGATGGCCGCCGGATGTTCGACTCCATTGACGTCTCTTATGTAAATCTATGGCTTTGACAAGTTTCTTGATAAAGAGTTGATAATTCTACCAGTTCCAGTCAGTTGGAGTAGGGAGATTCCTAAAACCTATGGATAGTCCTTTCAGTTTAATCTTTGTTGCTAAATATTTAGCACTTGCTAGCAAGAGAGCTAATATTAGCGACATCCTGATGATACAGGGATCATTAGTCTTATCGTTTGCAGAAGGGTTAATCCTCTAGGAAGCGAGAATAAAACGCGTCTGCTTCTCAGATTAAGACCCTTTTAGATTCCTGGTATTAGTATTTTTTTCTGCCGTCAGTATTAGTCATCCTTTGATTATCAAGCTCATCGCCATAAATCTCATCAGCACACTATCCGTTCATGGTCACGCTGTATTTTATGTTAGGAGTTATGCTACAGATCATTGTGAGGCTGCAGTATTTTATATGAACTGTCTGAACCGGTACATCATTGGCGTGTTACCTTGGGTTTGGTTTTAAATCTTTCTGCTTGTGCAAAGAAGGCGGCAGCGACCAATCACAGCCGCCGATGTGTTGCCTGGAGACAGCCGTCAATCAAGGAAAAATCTAAATCTTCTTACGCCAGGAGACGCAATGGAAAACGTCAATTAAGCTGCACTTGTGGAAAAGAAGTACAAGTGTCCACCTGTGCTTTGAGCTTAATGACGACTTTAGCATGCTAGCATGTAATGTTTAGCATCCTAGCATTAGCATTCAGTGTTTGGATTATTCTCAGGACAGCAGAAGCTGAAATGCACCATTAGATTTTATTTTAATGTAACTTTTGGCCTCATGGCTAGAATGGGACATATCTATGAGTACCATATGAGTATTTGCACAAAGTTTTGAATTATAATTATTTCAGGAGTCGAGACATTTCAATCTGGACCAAAGTGGTGGACCAGGCTAATCAAATCTTCCATCCCTGTAGCTGCACCGCTAGTGTGGAAACAAATTGACTATTTTTAAAATGTCACAGAAAAACACTACAAGATTAAAGTAAAATTCTAGTTTCCTGTCGTGAAACTTGTGTTTGTATCTTTAGCAATAACTTTACTTCCAAACATTTAATAGTTTTCCTGGAGCAGCATCTTGTGGCCATTAAAGCGTTTTAGTTCACTGAAATAAAGCGGAGTGTCGTCTGCATAGAGGCAGATTAACAGGATTGCAACTCTCATTTTATAAAGTGTTAGGAGGAAACTCACTGGCACTGTGGATGGATCCATTTACTGAGATCAGAAAACTGTAACTTCCTAATCATTACCTTCAAATGTTCCTATTACTGTGCACTTTCTACGTATTTTGTCACACTTTTTGTCAGTTTTTACTTTTCTTCATTCATCGTATCAACAGCAAATAAACTATATTGTATAAATTACTACTTTTCTTTCAAGAATGACCAGTGCTATTCATCCTTAGCACTTCTTTTTTGGGGGGTTTTAAAGCAGCAGGAATTCAAAGAGTTGCACTGCTGCCATCTGCAGGACTAATACTTTATTATCCAGTATAAATATGGTCTTCTCCTCCCACTTTCACCCTTTTGTTAAAATGATTTTCAGAGATACATGAACCGCCATTACTTGTCAACATTAAGGTCACACTGTGCGACGATAAACAGGAAGTTGTATCCATGGAGACCTGTGGAGAGATCTAGCCTTGTGATTGGCTGAAATGTCCTTCCTGTTAGAGTTGCTATCGCCACCTGCTTTGAAATGTGCACGACATTGTTTGAGGCTGATTTTTCGGCTTCATCTGGTAGCAGATATATTTTTTAATGCAACAGTGGAGTGAACAGGAATTTTTTTGGGGGGAGGGGCATAAAGGTTCAGTTTCAAAAACACCTGTGCTGGTTTGGACTAGCCCTCAGTCAGAAATACCTTAAGAACCACAAGGCAGATCCATGAACTTTGGAACTAGAGGATACGTACTTTTAACTTTGATGGTAGTTTTGATTTAAGGCAGGGGTCACCATCCTGGTCCAGAAGGGACCACTTGATTCTACTAATCAACCACTAGAACCACTGCTAAGGACCTTCATTTGTAGAATCAGATGTGTTACTGCTTGGTTGGAACAAAAACCTGCACCCACACCACCCTCCAGGACCAAGATTGGTGACCCTTGATTTAAGGAAACAACTGTGTGCTACTCTTAATGGTGGTGTGGAGTTTTGTTTTACCTGTGTTCATGTGGACTAGGCCACAGTGGCTCTCCAGGACCAGGGTTGGAGATCCATTATATAGGTTATGGTCTGAGCTCTCTTCTTTTACTGATGCGATGTTGTTGTGTCGTCAGATCTGTCGGACGCCATCCTGTACTCGATGCACCGGAGCCGCCGCCTGCTCTTCGTCCTCAGCCCCAACTTCCTGGTGGAGAAGAGCTTCAGCCTTCTGGAGTGTCGCCTGGGCCTGTACGTCCACCACGGCCACCGCGCCTCCATCGTGGCCGTCACCTACCGCTCCGTCAGTAAGCTTCCCTGCGTGGAGGTGGCTCAGATCCGGCAGGCCGCCACCGCCACCGTGAGCTGGCGGGGGACTCAGTCCGAGCCGCGGCAGTCACGCTTCTGGCTTCGTTTGAGGCTGGCGCTGCCGGTGCGTCCGCTGGCGCTGGGCCGGAGGCTGATCGACAGCACGTCATCGCACTCCGACCTCGCCGCGCTGGCGCTGCAGAGGGCGCAGCACGTCCACAGCCAGAAACAGAGGGACAGAGCGGCAGCCAATCAGAGCCGGAGGAGCAAACACGCACCGCGAGGTGGGCGGGGCAAGTCGAGTAGGGCGAGGGGATCGTGCAAGGCGGAGGCGGGGCCACAGCACAGCTGCTCGGAGTGCGCTGAGGTGGAGGACGCAGGGGCGGAGCTTACGGTGGTGGTGCAGCAGCAGGTGTCACATGACCAGACTGAGATAGAACCCGCCCCGATTCCTGACTCCGCCCACGAAGCGCACGGTACTCCTAACCCCGCCCCTGGACCTGACCCGGCCTCTGATGTGGACTCGGACTCCTCCTCCCTCCATAACCACGCCCTCCATGACTCCTCCCTCCATAACTCCACCCTCTCTAACGCCTCCCTCCCTAACTCCGCCCTCCATAACCACGCCCTCCACAACTCCCCCCTCTGTAACTCCCCCATTCCTAACTCCATCCTCCCTAACCATGCCCTCTCTAACTCCTCCCTCCATAACTCACCCCTCCATAACTCCTCCCTTCCTAATTCCCCCCATCATAACTCCGCCCTCCCTAACTCCTCCCTCTCAAACCCCGCCCTCCCTAACCACGCCCTCCATAACTCCTCCCTTCCTAATTCCTCCCTTCATAACTCCGCTTGTCCTAACTCCTCCTTCCATAACTCCTACCTCCCTAACTCCCCCCTCCATAACTCCGCCCCCGCTACCTGTCAGCAGGGCGGAGTCAAACACAAACAACAGCAGATGATTGGCTCCAGGTGAAGGGGCGGGGTCTGTGGTGAAAGTCATGCATGTAGCCCCTCCCCTGACTATGACCCCGCCCCTTTTCCTGCCCAAATCAAACAGAAACCTTTCAAAAATAACACTTAATTTTATGTAATTTTGACAAATGAAATGACAGAATGGTTTTGTTGGTTTTCAGGATCAAATCGTGAATAATGTCCTGCCACTTCCTCCGTTGCCCCAGACAGAACTGAGCCACTATGGGGCGCTCTCACCTGATGCTAAAACTACTGTTTTTCTAAGATAAAGTTTAATGTTTGATCACTTCAAATAAATCTGTAAAATTTAACCAACATGTTCTGTGTCCTTCTCTCAGCCGATTAGAATGTCCTGTGGTTTACTATTAGCTATTAGCTTATCATGTTAGCTTATTAGACAAGTGATCACGGATCAGTTTGCCTATATCTAAATACTTGAAAGGGTCATGTTGCCTTATGCCGAAGAGGAAATACCCTTGAAATGTGAGTTGTAACACGACAACGACCCCAAACACACCAGTAAACCAGCAGCATCTTGGTTCTAGACCAACAAAATTAAATCCCTGGACAATCAATCCCATTGAAAACCTGTGGGCTGACATCAAAAATGATGCTTCTGAGGCAAAAACCAAGAAATGCAGAGGAATTACGAGGCTGAAACACATGTTTATAGATCAGTTTGCCTATATCAGAATACTTGAAGAGGTCATGTTGCCTTATCCAAAAAGAACAATTTTACTTTCATCAGTCCTCTAAATGTTCCTCCATTTGTCTTTAGGCCACTTTATGTTGTTCTTTGGCAAATTGTTTCCTCTTATAGCACGAAGACAAGTGATCACGGATCAGTTTGCCAGTATCAGAATACTTGAAGAGGTCTTGTTGCCTTATGCCGAAGAGGAAATACCCTTGAAATATGAGTTTCAACACGGCTAAACCAATCCCTGGACAATCAATCCCATTGAAAACCTGTGGGCTGACATCAAAAATGATGCGTCTGAGGCAAAAACCAAGAAATGCAGAGGAATTACGAGGCTGAAACACATGTTTATAGATCAGTTTGCCTATATCAGAATACTTGAAGAGGTCATGTTGCCTTATACTGAAGCTGAAATAATGATAATGACTATTTTGTGGCATAAACGCCTTTATTTTTACAGTAACCAGACAGGAAGTGATGGCAGAGAGAATCAGCTGATGAACAGGTAAGTGCTCTACCCCTACACCACACCTATGGGATTTAAACTCCTAATGTATGATGGTTTAAACATATTGTTCCACGTGCAGCTGCATCTAAAAGCAGCTCCTGGCTTCATGGATAAATGTCTGATTAAAATGCGTAAACTACCCAGAATGCACCGGTTCCTGCACGAGCCGATTATCAGAGGTTCTTCAGGTTTGTAACGGGAGTCGCTGCAGATTGATCCGTCGTTTCCTCCTCTGATCCGCCTCCTTCCTGCTGCCGACTCAGCGTTTATTAATGCGGCTGCAGCGTCGGAGCAACCATCCATCATCACTGAAGGATCAGCCGCTCGTCCGTTAAAGGCTCAGAGCAGGAGTTTTATCATCCAACAGCCCCACGCGTTATATATTTATATATAAAACATATCGAGTATTAAGACTGGAGGTAGGCAGGTGCTGCTCTGTCATTATTAACTGTTATCACCCAGGAAAAGTCTCTTTAAAGCATAAATCTGTTGATATTTCACTGGATTCAGCCACTTCCTATTTCTAACACAGGTATCATTGTTTTATTGATGCTAAAAACCTATTTATAATTGTTATTTTTAGCTGATTTAATGATAAAGATCTAAAGAATGCGAGCTGAAATAAAACAAGCTGCAGCTAAATCATCATAATCTGCTGGTGGTAAAAGATGATTTTACTCAATATTCAACAAAATTCAAGATATTTTCACTGATTTTGATCAGTTTTTGTCCAATAAAACCCTTTAGAAAACTATTTAGAGGCTGATATTTGATTATTGGAGGTGAAAAGACACTTTTTTGTCTCTGGAATCCGCGTTTTTCATTGTTCAGTAACGTGATCCGATGAGGGGGCGGAGCCTGAAACCGGATCGGCCAATAGGAACGCGAGGAATCTCAGCAGAAATATCAGATTTAACATTGAACGAGTGAAACTCGACAGGAGCCGAAACACTGGTTAGTAATTATAGAGAGGAGGGGTGTGTGTGTGTGTGTGTGTGTGTGTGTGTGTGTGTGTGTGTGTGTGTGTGTGTGTGTGTGTGTGTGTGTGTGTGTGTGTGTGTGACACCAAAGGTCGTTTACATTCCACACACACTCAGAACACACGCTGCTGCTACCTGATCCTGATCCTGATCCTGGTCCTGATCCTGGTCCTGATCCTGATCCTGCAGGAAACAACCAGATCTTTTAGGGGATTTTTAAGCATCTTTGAACTTTAAAGAGTTAAATTATATTAAAATATATTATTATTATTAAAGCAGCGTATTCTGTTTTATACTGGAAACATTAAAATGCTATTATAATGTATCAGAATATTAAGGAATAATGATTTTATTATCATTATTCATGGGAATAATACATTTCATTGATTAATCAACTGATTTAATTATAAAAATGATGAAGCTATAGATGTGTGTGTGTGTGTGTGTACCTGTGTGTGTGTGTGTGTGTGTGTGTGCGTGCATGCGCATGTTTGTTTGTATATCTGTGTGTGTGTGTGCGTGCGTGTGTGTGTGTGTGTTTGTATATCTATGTGTGTGTGTGTGTGTGTGTGTGTGTGTGTGTGTGTGTGTGTGTGAGTTAATATCTCAGCAGCAGCTTCACGTTGGTATGCAGTTACTCATCGTCACATAAAGACTCGTCAAACATTGACCAGTGGACAGACAGCGTCGCCATGGCGACCGTACGTGATGCTACCAGAGGTCAGAGGTCGTCTGAGGCGTCTGCAGCCCCGTTAACACACACACCTTCAACCAGGAAGTTATTCTGGAATGTTCCAGTTTTCCTGCGACTGTTCACACAAACTTTAATACTGGAAAAAAAATACAAGACAAAACAAGAACTCTGAAATAAAGTCTCTACAAGTCAATGATGCAGCTACAGGTGGGCGGAGTCAGCAGCAGGTGGGCGGAGTCAGCAGCAGGTGGGCGGAGTCAGCAGCTGTCCATCAGGTGGAGGTGTAACATTAACAGCACAGACTGTGACCACAGCCCCGCCCACAGAGACCATATCCCCCTATTAGCACTTAATGAGCCGCCATAGTCCCTAAACCCCGCCCCCCATGATGTCACCCTCTCCTAAACCCCGCCCCCATTAAGTCTCCCTTTCCTAAACCCCGCCCCCATGATGTCACACAACTGGACATTTTACCGTAATATCACTGTGTTTTTACCAGAAATTTCACAGAAATATCGGGACATTTTTTATGAAAATTTTACCAAAACTTTTTTACTGTAACTTTGACATTTTACCGTAATGTCAGAATATTTTTACCAGACATTTTACCGTAATGTTAAGACAATTTTACCACATGTTTTATCTGTCATTTAGGGACATTTTTACCAGATATTTCACAGAAGTATCGGAACATTTTTTATGAAAATTCTACCATAATTTTTTTGCTGTAACTTTAACATTTTTACCATGATGTCAGGGTGTTTTAAACAGTTTTCACCTGTTTTTTTATTGTAACGTTGGGACATTTTTACCATAATGTCAGTTTTTTTTTTACCATTTTCTTTTACCATAATGGTTGGACATATTACCGTAATGTCTAGACTATTTGACCAGATACTTTTACTCTTATTTAGGGACATTTTTACCAGACATTTCACAGTAGTATCGGGACATTTTTTATGAAAATTTTACCATAATTTTTTTACTGTAACTTTAACATTTTTACCACAATGTCAGGGTGTTTTAAACTGTTTTACCTGTTTTTATTACCAGACATTTCACAGTAATATTTGACATTTTTACCAAAGTGCGGGATATTTTATTATATTGTCAATTGTCACATATTGACAATTTTACTAGATGTTTTACTGTTATTTTGGGACATTTTTACCAGACATTTGTACCATAATGACAGGATATTTGTATCATAATGCTTCTAACGGATATTTATTGTAATGTTTTTACTGTAACTTTGACATTTTTTACCATAATATCAGGATATTTATAACTAACATTTTTACCATAAACTGGGACGTTTTTACCAGGTTTTAATGTAAAATTGGGACATTTTTACCTGATATTTGTACCATAATGTCAGGATATTTATAACTAACATTTTTACTATAAACTGGGACATTTTTACCATTTTTTATTGTAATATTAGAAAATATTTTTACCATAATGTCAGGTTTTTTTTTTTACCGTAATCTTGGGGCATTTTTACCACTTTCTTTACTTTAACATATGGGCCTTTTTACAGTAATATCAAGGTGATTTTACCAGTTTTTACACTAATGTTGGGTCATTTTCCTCTATCATGAGGATTTTCTGTTAATTAATGTTAATTTGTTCCATTATATCAGGATATTTTACCTGATATTTTCACCGTAACATGATAACATGACATTTTACTGCATTTTATCCAACAGTTTCCATATTTAACACACTTGATTTTCTACAAACATTAACCACATAAACCTAAATAGACATTAACCGCTGCATTTTTGGACCATAATGGAAACAATTCATTAAGATCTGGAATGTTACAGCCATATTCCACTGGTTGATGTATAATAGCAGCAGCATATAGCCCATATAAGGCTGATATAACACACATTTACTGTCCTTACAGGACATTTGATGAATTCAGGCTCTTATTTAAAGCAGCAGAACATGTAAATACGTTGGATGTGACTGAACATTAAAGGAATCCGTGCAGCTCAAATTACAAATAGCTCCATCATTTAATGTGACACGAAACCCAAATTTAATTATGTGGAGAAAAATAACCTAATTACAACTGCAACTGTACTCAGCCTCCATGCAGTGTGTGTGTGTGTGTGTGTGTGTGTGTGTGTGTGTGTGTGTGTGTGTGTACACAGACCGTATTGATTAGACTCTAACAGTAATAACAGTAAAATACTGATTGATGAGGAAGCTTCACAGTCGGAATACGTTTGCATTCACACACACACACACACACACACACACACACACACACACACACACACACACACACAGAGTTATAGTTTGATGGAGCTTCTGCTATGTTTTCACACTAATTGGTTTCGGGTAATATGTCATGAATAAGTGTGTGACCTTTGACCTCTGGATGGACGGATCAGTGATGGAGAAAAACCAGCAGCAGAGAATTTAAGTGTCTGTTTTCACTGAGGAGTTAAATTTGTTGTTACTGGATTCATTATTGTATTATTTGGCTTTTAATGTAGAGTAACTTGCATCTTGCATGAAATATTATTATTACAATGAGCAGAATTAGTAATAAATAATAATAATAAATACTATATTATAGGCGCTTGTTCACTAAAAATTTAACTTTACCAATTAATTAATCAATTAGCTTTGATTTGTTTGTTTTTCTGCATATAAAAAAGCTTAATTTAGGTTTTTGGAAGCAGGTTTATTCTGATTATCAAATAGAAACAACAAAAAAACAACCTTTTTAGCATAAAACGCCACAATATCATTGAATTATTCCTGGATTTTGTTTGAAGCTCCTAAAGGAAATCTAAGGAATTTAGGCCTGAAGCTAGCTAAATTAGCTTCCTCATGTTAGCTTTCCTTATGCTAGCATGGACACCAGTGGGTTGTGTTTAATAGTTGTTGTTGGTTTCTCTATTTCTTCTGTATTTTTCTGATTCTACTAATGAAAGTCCTTACTACTGGTTGATTAGTAGAATCAGGTGTGTAAATTCCTGCTTTAACCTGTTTCCCCCTAAGGCCTATTTATCAGCCTACCTCTCTAAAACGATACCCAGACTTAATGCAGTATATCTCCACAACTACAGGGTTTTTCTGAATGATCTTAGGTTTAAAATAAAGCTAACACCTGTTAGACAGTTGTATAAGAACCAGAATAAATTTAAAATGTACAGTGTTGAAGTACATCCAGCTAGAATAAAGCAAAAAAAAGTGAAAAAAATTAACTCCGCCCAAAAAACACCCAACTATTTAGGTTGAAAACCACCTGAAAAACATGTGTTAGTAGCCTAATTCATATATAGAGCAGTAAAGTAAAGTCTTATAAGTAATTGCACAAAATGTCAGCCTTATAAGGTGAACCAGGCTAGTTTTAGAGATGTTTTAATTTTGGCACATTTTGGTAATATTATCACAAAAATGCTAGAAATCTACAGATTTATGTTTTCTCTATATGCTCATATTATTGCTTGGGGTTGAAATTATGTTTTGTTAAGCTAATAATGTTGTAGCTGAGTTTCTTGCTGCATGTACATATTGCTGCTTGCTAGCTAGATAAATTAGCTTCGTGTTAGTAATGTTAGCTTCCCATGTTAGCCGTACAGGTCTACAGTATTGACAGGGTTGTGTTTAACAGTTGTTGTTGCTTTCTGTATTTTAACTGTAGACTTGTTCGTTGTTAGGCCTGAAGCTAGCTAAATTAGCTGTTAGCTTTCCTTATGTTAGCATGAACACCAGTGGGTTGTGTTTAACAGTTGTTGCTTTCTCTATTTCAATGGGATCTGTAGACTTGTTCTTTAAATTCAGGTGATGTTTTTTGCAGATGATAAACTGTATTTTATAAAAATCAGAGGAAAATTCATTAAACTAGTCGAGCTGCTCTGAGAATGAAAGAAGCTAACGGTGAAATCCATTGAACTGGAACCTCAGAACCATCGTTTAACCCATTTAAACCCAGATTTTGTCCAAAGATTTCATGCATGTAATTATATTACTAACAATCATGTTATCCATCTATTTTTTTCCCCATTTTGTACCATTTCCTTTGCAGAAAATATCATTTTAATGACTATTATAGTTCCTGTTTGCACAAAACTATTTATCCCAGGTACAAAATTCTTCTTTGGGGGGATTATTCTACAGATTTGAATGATTAACTTGAATAATAATTAGTTTTCTCCATGTTCTCAGGAGGAAGTCATGTGACAGGAAGTAGATGGAAACTTAAATTATTTGCTTAAAGCCTTTTGTCTAAGTCGTCTGAGTAACATTTAGCTATTTTAAGCATAAAATAACAGTAGTTTAGTGGATTAATTCAGAATTCCAAGTTCCTGACATCACATCCTAGAACATTATTCTAGCGGCTGTGGTTGCTACTACTTTGTAGGATCTGTAATCTGAGCTGTTTTCAGTCAGGTTTTAGTTATTTAACTGAGTTTCCAGGGTTTTTGTCAACCTGTAAATGCATTGAAACACAATCAGGAACACCAACTCATAATTATCCACTTCCGACTCGCTTCTAAAACCGTGAAACCCGACCTCAGCCGCCGCCGGGGGAAAAAAAAAAAGCTCGAAACAAGTTGAGAGAAACTGACTCATTAGAGCCGCCCCGTGTATTTTGAGGTGAGCCAAGCTGTCGGGTTCTGAGCGACCGTGGCGGCGAGGCCGTTCCCCACCATCAGCCGGCGGCGGATTGGGTTTCAGCCGGGCCCGGCCTCTTTAATGACGCCTTTGGCCCGGCCGGCGACAACAGACCCTGTGATCCGGAGCGGCGCTCCTTTCACATTCCCCCGCCGGGCCTCCTGCCCCGAGAACAGCCTCCAATCTGTCGGACATCTGCAGCCGGGCCTTTACCTTGTCATTAGTTCACAGGCCACTCGGACAGAGACGGATCAGGACTTTCCCTGGGCCCTGGTAGCCGTCTCTGGGGACCCGGGGAAGGGGCCGGGACCCCCTGTTGGGAGGAGAAACCCCACTATTGTTACCTGGGGGTGGGAGGCGGAGGTCTCCAGGGAGCCGCCGGCCTCCTTTTGTTCCTGAGAAGAGAAGGGATGGTCAGACTGGTTTAACTGGTAACGGAGCTAAACACGGACGGAACCTGACACCTTTTTTTTTTACCTGGAGAAAAGTTCAGATATTTTAACCTGTTCCCCGCTAGGTCCCTAGTTATCCTTCTTGTTGTCCTTCGAGTAGGAATACAGCTGATCACCTGAATTTAAAGAACAAGGCTACAGATCCCCCAAAATAATTTTGTACATTGTTTATGGGCAGATTTCTTCAAACAGCGACTATAACAACCATTAAAATGTTATTTTCTGCAAAGGAAATGGTACAAAATGGGGAAAAAATAGATGCTAACATGATTGTTAGTAATATAATTATATGCATGAAATCTTTGGACAAAATCTGGGTTTAAATGGGTTAAACGATGGTTCTAAGGTTCCAGTTCAATGGATTTCACCGTTAGCTTCTTTCATTCTCAGAGCAGCTCGACTAGTTTAATGAATTTTCCTCTGATTTTTATAAAATACAGTTTATCATCTGCAAAAAACATCACCTGAATTTAAAGAACAAGTCTACAGATCCCATTGAAATAGAGAAAGCAACAACAACTGTTAAACACAACCCACTGGTGTCCATGCTAACATAAGGAAAGCTAACATTGCTAACATGAGGAAGCTAATTTAGCTAGCTTCAGGCCTAACAAAGAACAAGTCTACAGATCCCGTTAAAATACAGAAACCAACAATAACTGTTAAACACAACCTTGTCAATACTGTAGACCTATGCAGCTAACATGGGAAGTTAACATTGCTAACATAAGGAAGCTAATTTAGCTAGCTAGCAAAGAGCAATATGCATATGCAGCACACCAAAATGTCGACAAGAAACTCAGCTACAACATTATTAGCTTAAAAAAACATCATTTCAACCCCAAGCAATAATATGAGCATATAGAGAAAACATAAATCTGTAGATTTCTAGCATTTTTGTGATAATATAATCGAAAATGTGCCAAAACTAAAACATCTCTAAAACTAGCCTGGTTCACCTTGTAATTCTGACATTTTGTGCAATTACTTATAAGACTTTACTTTACTGCTCCATATATGAATTAGGCTACTAACACATGATTTTCAGGTGGTTTTCAACCTAAATATTTGGGTGTTTTTTGGGCGGAGCTAATTTTTTCACTTTTTTTTGCTTTATTCTAGCTGGATGTACTTCAACACTGTACATTTTAAATGGATTCTGTCACTGATACAACTATCTCACAGGTGTTAGCTTTATTTTAAACCCAAGATCATTCAGAAAAACCCTGTAGTTGTGGAGATATACTGCATTAAGTGGGCATGTCATTTTAGAGAGGTAGGCTGATAAATAGGCCTAAGGGGGAAAAGGTTAAAGCAGGTATTTACACACCTGATTCTACTAATCAACCTGTAGAGCCTTAGTAAGGACCTTCATTAGTAGAATCAGGTGTGTTAATGCTTGGTTGGAACAATAACCTGCAGCCACAGCAGATCTCTAGGACCAGAGTTGATTACAACCGTGTTAAAGAGACAGATAATCAGTTAAATATCACTTTAACCCTTGTATGTTGGCTTAAAATATCCTTTATGTACGAGTATTATTATATATGACATGAGTATTTTATGTTATTTAGTTGGTGGATGAATAAACTACTGTGAATATGTCCTGCACATAAAAAAAACAAACTTAGTTAGTCATTAACTACTTTGCTGCAGAAAAAGTAGTTAATGACTGACTTAAATAAATATGAAAATATTTCTTATTGCTTATTTATTCACAGCACTAACACACTGGATGTTTCTGATGTCTGATCGCTTAGCCAGGCTAATGTTAGCCGTGTTATAGCCAAGATAACGTTAGCTGTGTTAGCTTAGCCAGGCTAACGTTAGCTATGTTAGCTTCGCTCTCCCAGCTCACAACAGCAACTTTCTCCCTTTATCTGTCTTGCTGCAGCAGGTTCAGATTATATCTGCTGTTAGCTGCTGCTATTAGTTGCTAGCTTGTTAGCTATCCAACCCAACCCAAATTCTGCAAGCTATGACAATACACGCTATGCTATGAACCTAAATGTCCATATACTTATATATATTACTATGTTAGCTATGATGTTAGCCCTGTAACATATCATAACCATACATTTATATTACTATGTTAGCTATGATGTTAGCATTGTAACATATCATGACCTTATATTTATATAAGGTCATGATAGCTTATGATGTTAGCGCTGTAACATATCATGACCTTATATTTATATATTACTATGTTAGTTATGATGTTAGCGCTGTAACATATTATGACCATATATTTTTATATATTATGTTATCTATGATGTTAGCACTGTAACATATCATGACCATATATTTATATATATTGTTAGCTATGTTGTTAGCACTGTAACATATCATGAACATGATATTAGCTATGATGTTAGCATTGTAAAATGGCATGACCATATATTTTTTATATATTATGCTAGCTATGATGTTAGCATTGTAACATATCATAATCATATATTTATATATATTACTATGTTAGCTGCATGACCTTATTGCTGATGTTCCCCTTTATGTTTCCCCCTGACCTTTAACCCTAATAGTGAAGCCATTGTTTCATGGATTCATCAACTTATAAAATAAACAGAAGACTCATGAATCAGTTTTTGTTTTCCTGTTAGTCCACAGTTTGAAGCCAGTTAAACAGTTTCCTCATTACATTCTGTACAAGTTCATATAAAAACACAAATAATTTGTTAGAACGACTTAAAACCAACAACAACATGAAACAGAATTAAATCTGTGTGGATTAAAAATATATGAATGTTCTTCACATTTAGTTTGAATATGTCTCCTCTGATTTAGACTTTTTATTTTTTTTTATATTTTATGGCAGTTAACACAAGTCCAGTGAACATCGACTCATCAAAAATATCACAAAAATCCAAAATAAAATATTAAAAATATGCAAAACAATTCACACATTCACATGTGAGTCTCAGATATCACATCAGGCATCACGTAAAAATGACAATTCCATGAAAAATACACGTTTTATATCTGAACACATGAACATTTCATGCTCATAAAGTAGTTAGCATGACGTTTAGCATGCTAACATGTTAATGTGAAGAACAAATCTGATGAAATCACACATGTGCCGTGTTTGCTAACATGATATATGCATTTATTTTATTGCATGTACCACATACAGTACATTACATGTGTTGTTTTCACAAGTGCTAACGTACTAGCTACATTACTAGCTAGCATTCTACGACATCAGAATCATTATCATCGAGAATAAGTTTCAATGCAGGAAATTACGTTTAAGAATATAAAAGAAAAATAGAATTTAATTTTGCAGATTATGTTTAGAAAAAGAGAAATGATGGCAGTTTGCTGTTAGCACGGTTAGCAGCAGCATTAGCGGCAGTGACAGTCGAGTTACTTGACTCCAATTAGTGGCAGTTTAAATCGATTAGCTTTGTTTTTCTTTAAGCTAACCTCGCTGAGTTAACGTCATTAATAAATCTACAGTTGCTGTTTTTATTCTGAGGCAGTCACCACTTTGTTGGCACCATTTTAGATCCATGTTACACGATATAAAAAGGGATCGTTAATGTTTTTATGTCATTTTAGGCAGTTACTGTTCATTTTTTAGTGTTTAATTATAAATTACAAGGTCTTTATGGCCTTAAACTGTTCTTGTAGTTCATGGGCCACATTAAGAACATTAAGAAAAAAGTCTCAGTTAAAACATTTAAATCATTTTGTCACTGAACAATGTCGTTTATATGTTTGAAACTGAACTTTTATGGCCCCTGGTTAAAAAGAAAATTCCCGTCCACACCACAGGTACGATGGAAAATATCTCCAACCACATGAAACCACAAAATCAGTGTCATACACATGACAAAGCAGTAGGTGGTTAGCAGTTAGCATTCCAAACAGGAAGGCCATTTCAGCCAATGTCAACAGGAAATCGTGGTTTTCCCGTCCACACATGACTGAAGAATTTCACCCTGGTTACAAAAAACTCAGGTTTCAGGAGCCAGAACTGTTGTTAAACTGTGGATGAAGGACCGAAACTGTTGTCATTGATTCACCATTTCTGTGAAAGAAAAGGAACTGGTCTAGGAACAGTCATCCAGTGGGCTGGATTGGACCCTTAATCAGCACCAAAACCAAGAGCCAATCAAGTCTAAGCAACAAGTCAAACGTTGACTCTCAGCCCTAAAACCTTTGTCTGGGACGGTTCTACCGCCAAAGTCTTGTTTCTATGGTCCTTGTTTGGGCACCCAGGTGAAGTTCCACCTTCCCTCCGTGTCCTTCCTGACGAAGGCTTGACCCTGGGGGAAACTGTGCGTCTTGACGCTGCTGGACGGGCTGAGGGACATGCTGAACGCCAGATCAGACCGGATGCGAGGCGCCAGAGGCGACCTTGCTGGCACCGGCGTCCAAGGTTGGTTTGCAACTGGACTCTGGAAGGACTCGGGGGTGAAGTTGACCCTTTCTTCCGGTAGGCTGAACCGGATCACGTCCTGTGATGAAGTCCGGCTGCCGCTTAGTTTCAGTGGCGGGCAGAAATCTGGCTGCGAGGTTGTGACGGAACTGATCTCTGCTTGATCCGACGACTGTTTCAGGGCAGATTCTTCGTTTGAAGGTGAACAAAAGGCAGTGAAAGAGCTGTAGCCACCGATCACAGCTGCAGGATCATCGTACTGTCCGAAGTCGGAGTGCTTATCTGGAGAATTTGCTGAGTTATTGATGGCAGGATCATCACAGCTTCTTTTAGTGTCTTCTTGGCGTTTAGTAGCATGGTAGTTATACTCAGTTTGACACGGGGAGCTTTGGCAGCAGCCGTGGACCGATGGAGGTGTAGAGGTGGCGACTGGAGAGGCGTATTGGGAGGATATTGGATGGTGTGGCGAGGTGACTGCAGCGTCATAGACTAAACCGCTGAGTCCAGTGGTGGAAGGAAAACCATCGGACGTGTCGATGGTGTCTCGATCCTTCAAGCCCAGGGTCCTCAGAACCCAGAGGTCCAGGTTCGGTTCGGAGGCGGCGGACGTCTCGGAGATATCGGAGCAGAACTCGGCGGTGAGGTTCCTGCAGACCCGCTTGGTGACCCACTGAGACCGAAGGTGGTTGTGGAAGGATCCGTCATCGACGTCCATCATCAGGTTCCTCTTCAGCCTCCTCCGCCCATCAACGGTTAGTTTCTGTGAAGAAGGAATGAGGACAGAGTGGTAAAGTAAAGTCTCTCTCTCAAATCGAATCGTAGGCACCTGGACTTGTATCTGTCCAGGACAGGAGTCGGCAACCCTGGTTCTAGAGAGCCACAGTGGTGCAGGTTTTTGTTCCAACCGAGCACCAGGGTCTAGGACAGGGTTGGGCAATCCTGGTCCTGGAGGGCCGGTGTGGGTGCAGGATTTTGTTCCAACCAAGAAGTTACACACCTGATTCTACTAATGAAGGCCTTGGCAATGGCTCTAGAGGTTGATTAGTAGAATCAGGTGTGTTACTTCTTGGTTGGAACAAAAACCTGCACCCACACCGGCCCTTCAGGACCAGGATTGCCCACCCCTGGTCTAGGAAGACATTAAAGGACACTGAGGTGGACTCACCTTAGCTTTTTCCTCCAGGTTCCTCACGAAGGACGAGTTGAGGAACTCCCTGAGTTTGTTGTTCTCCTGCTGGAGTCGGACCAGCTCCTCCTCCCTCTGCAGCAACGTGTCCTGGAGCTGAAACAACGATGAAAACCCTCAGTGAGTTAGCCTAGCTTAGCCTAGCTTAGCCTAGTTTAGCCTAGCTTAGCTTAGCTTAGCTTAGCTTAGCACAAACCCTAAGAGCAGGAGGAACTGGGACATACACCTTCACTGAGGTTGTTGCTATGGATACAGGTGAACCGTTTTATTTGGTGAAATTAAATCCAAACAAATTAAAATATCTTTAAAAGTTACAGCAACAAACTCTATAAGTTTATTTATATAAATCTGTTTTTGATGTAAAACATCTGGAGCCTCTGAATTAAAGTAATAAAACACTAAAACTTTTTTTTAACACAATTTAATTAGTTTAAAAGTCAATTTTTTTCAACTTAAATTATTTTTTCTTTTAGATATTTATTAATTTTTCATTATTTCCTAATTTTGACATTTTTATTTTATGTTTTAAAATAATTTTAATTATTTTTTTTTAAATTCAGCATTTTTTCTTAATTCTGCCATTTTTAACATAAAATAATAATATTAATAATTATTATTATTTTAATAATATTAAAATAGCTTATAAGTTTTTATTCTTGATCTTGGTTTAATCTTGTTTCTTTCTTTATGAATTTATTAATTTGATTGAATTGATTGATTTATTCATCTGCACAGCATTTTATTATATAATATTAAATTAATTAATTAGAATACACTATACAAGTGTTACTTAATACATTTAAATTTATTTTTAATACATTTTTAAGTTTTTATTAATTTTTATTAATTAACATTTTTTATTTCTAATTTTCACTTTTATAATATTTTGTTTACATTTATTACATTATTTTATTATTTATTTAATATATATATATTATTTTTTTCATAATTTTAAATATTTAATCATCATTTTTATTTTATACCATGTTTTTTATTTCTTAATTATGTAATTTTAACATAAAATAATAATAATTGTATTATTATTATTTTAATAATATTAAAATATAAGTTAATATAAGTTTTTATTCTTAATCTTGGTAGAGATTAAGACACAAAATTATTTCTTTCTTTATGAATTTTTAAATATTTTTAAAACCTTTTTTCTTTTAATATTTATTAATTTTTCATAATTAACATTTATTATTTACAAAATTTAACTTTTCTAATATTTTATTTACATTTTTAATTTTTTTTATTCATTTTATTATTTATTTATATTTATTTAATATATATTATTTTTTCATAATTTTAAATATTTAATCATATTTTTTTTATTATTTTTATACCATGTTTTTTTATTTCTTAATTATGCCATTTTAACATATAATAATAATTGTATTATTTTTTAAAATAATTTAATCATTTTTTTCTTTTATGAATTTATTAATTTGATTGAATTTATTGATTTATTCATCTGTACAGCAATTAATTATATAATATTCTATATATTATAAATATAAATTATAAATAAAATATAATAAAAATAAAATATAAAAAATATAAATATAAATGAATTAATTAGAATAAATTATTAAAATATAACTTGATAAATTTAGACTAAATCCCTATAAAACATTATAACCTTTATCTCTCACCAGTAGAAACTTGTTAAATTGGATTTTTATTGTGAATTTGGCAAAAATAAATCCATTATCCTACAGGAAATAACTTTAACTGAGGATTGAAGTGAATTTACAGCATCAGGAGATGATTTAATGTGTAATAAAGTGATGAAATCAGCTTTTATTGATCGATTATTGATAAATCTGCTGTAATACCTGTTTATTCCTCTGGAGGTGAGGGGAGAGCTGCTCTGACCACACGGAACCAGCAGGAGGAGAAGGAGTGTTCAACACACACTGAGCTGCACACACACACACACACACACACACACACACACACACACACACACACACACAGAAAGAGAGGGGAACTTTAAGTAATTCCATCCTAATGGGTTTAAGTAGAAATCTCTTGGAAAATTAAAGCACTATATACTGAAAAAGAATAAGTACAATCAACTTAATAATATATATATATATAGTTAAATAAATTAATTTATCATAATTAATGTGTGAGGAGGTGATTGACATGTATAACGAACCAAGAAGTTTAGAAATTGGTTGTAAATCGAGTAAATTATGGTTATTTTAATAGATTATAGCTTAATGCTCTAAGGGAGTGAGTGGACCTTAGCAAGATGGCCGCCGGGTGGGGACACCCTCTGATTGGTTGGGTGTGTACAGGTGTCTATAGCGTTAGATAATCTCTGAATGGACTTTAAAATGTTATGTTGGTGTTTAATGAGCATTAAATTCTCTGATGTTGGGTGTGTATTTTTTTTCCCAGCAGCCTCTAGTGGCCGTTAACAGGAAGTGCAGCGATGGCGGCGGCGGCGGCGGCGGCGGCGTGATAAATGAAACGCTGTGAACCACGAGCAGCAGCAGATTAAAAAACCAGCAGCGTTAATGGAAACAGCTCCGGGGGTTTGAGCTGAGACGGGACCAGAGAGTCTGGACTCAGGAAACCGGGACCTGGTCCTGGTTTGATGAATGAGTCCAGGATCCTGAGTCTCAGGCTGCTGAACACGGCATTTACAGGGATAAGGGGAAATAGCAGAGCTGAAATAAAAGAAGAAGAATGCTGCTGCTGCTAATAATAATGCTGCTGCTAATAATGCTGCTGCTAATAATAATAATAATGCTGCTGCTAATAATGCTGCTGCTAATAATAATAATAATGCTGCTGCTAATAATAATGCTGCTGCTAATAATAATAATAATGCTGCTGCTAATAATAATGCTGCTGCTGCTGCTGCTGTTAATCTTGTTAATGCTGCTGCTGCTATTAATGCTGCTGCTGCTGCTGCTAATAATGCTGCTGCTGTTAATGCTGCTGCTAATAATAATGCTGCTGCTGCTGTCAATGTTGTTAATGCTGCTGCTGTTAATGCTGCTGCTGCTGTTGTTAATGCTGCTGCTGCTGTTGTTAATGCTGCTGCTGCTGCTGTTAATGCTGCTGCTGTTGATGCTGCTGCTGCTGTTAATGCTGCTGCTGTTGTTAATGCTGCTGCTGCTGCTGCTGTTGTTAATGCTGCTGCTGCTGTTAATGCTGCTGTTGTTAATGCTGCTGCTGCTGTTAATGCTGCTGCTGCTGCTGTTAATGCTGCTGCTAATAATGCTGCTGCTAATAATGCTGCTGCTAATAATAATAATAATGCTGCTGCTAATAATAATGCTGCTGCTAATAATAATAATAATGCTGCTGCTAATAATAATGCTGCTGCTACTGCTGCTGTTAATCTTGTTAATGCTGCTGCTGCTATTAATGCTGCTGCTGCTGCTGCTAATAATGCTGCTGCTGTTAATGCTGCTGCTAATAATAATGCTGCTGCTGCTGTCAATGTTGTTAATGCTGCTGCTGTTAATGCTGCTGCTGCTGTTGTTAATGCTGCTGCTGCTGTTGTTAATGCTGCTGCTGTTGATGCTGCTGCTGCTGTTAATGCTGCTGCTGTTGTTAATGCTGCTGCTGCTGCTGCTGTTAATGCTGCTGCTGTTAATGCTGCTGCTGCTGTTGTTAATGCTGCTGCTGCTGTTAATGCTGCTGCTGCTGTTAATGCTGCTGCTGTTAATGCTGCTGCTAATAATGCTGCTGCTGTTAATGCTGCTGCTGCTGTTAATGCTGCTGCTGCTGTTAATGCTGCTGCTAATAATGCTGCTGCTGTAGCATCAGTAGTATTTATACTGCAGACTCACCCCATACAGACGATGGCTCGTGCTGCCTCTCTCTGAGGTCACAGGGGTCACCAAGGTCATGGAGACCATGGAGGTCATTGAGGTCACAGGGGTCATGGGGGTCATGGGCCCAAAGAGAGGCCAGGGTTTCCATGGAAACGTCAACAGTGTCAGGGCGATGGGCCAAAGTCTGGAGCATGTGGTGATGAAGATGAGGAGGAGGAGGAGGAGAGGGAGGAGGAGGAGGAGGAGGAGGAGGAGGAGGAGGAGGAGGAGGAGGAGGAGGAGGAGGAGGAGGAGGAGGAGAGGGAGGGAGGAGGAGGAGGAGGAGGAGGGAGGAGGAGGAAGAGGAGGAGGAGGAGGAGGAGGAGGGAGGAGGAGGAGGAGGAGGAGGAGGAGGAGGAAGAGGAGGAGGAGGAGGAGGAGGAGGAGGAGGAGAGGGAGGAGGAAGAGGAGGAGGAGGAGGAGGAGGAGGAAGAGGAGGAGGAGGAGGAGGAGGAGGAGGAGGAGGAGGAGGAGGAGAGGGAGGAGGAAGAGGAGGAGGAGGAGGAAGAGGAGGAGAGGAGGAGGAGGAGGAGGGAGGAGGAGAGGGAGGAGGAAGGAGGAGGAGGAGGAGGAGGAGGAAGAGGAGGAGGAGGAGGAGGAGGAGGGAGGAGGAGGAGGAGAGGGAGGAGGAAGAGGAGGAGGAGGAGGAGGAGGAGGAGGGATTCCCTAGAAAGAGACGGAGAGAGTTTGAATGAAGAGAAGGGAGTGCGTGTGTGTGCGTGTGTGTGTGTGTGTGTGTGTGTGTGTGTGTGTGTGTGTGTGTGTGTGTGTGTGCCAGCTGTGTGTTGATATGGTGATGATCAACACTTCACTCGCTTTAAAAAAGGAAAAAAAAAGAAACTTCTTTCTCTTCATTATCAACAAAATACAAAGACTAAAGAGACCAGGACCAGGTCCAGGACCAGGACCAGGACCAGGACCAGGTCCAGGACCAGGTCCAGGTCCAGGACCAGGTCCCACAGCTGGACTCTGTCTCCCTACACACCAACCACTGCTCTAATAGCCAATTAATCTACTGATTATTGATTAATTGATCAGTTGTAGATCATAAAATAATCAGAGAATTTAGACATTTTCTTCTTAAAACGATCAATCAATTATCAAAATAATTGGCGATTGATGACGTAATCGGCAACTAATCAATTAATCGATAATTGTTGCGGCTCTACTCAACAAACTGGAGAAAAACATGAAAAATCATAATTCAGATTTATTTGAACTGTGGACGGATTTTAAATTATAAAACCACCATTTAAATCAATGAAATATTAAAAATGATCATATTATACATCAGTTATCGATTCTAATGAGGTTATCGATCATTTTCTTTTGCATCTGCGCGTCAATTCTAACTTTATTTAATTCAACTCGTTCAAACAACGAGACAATAAGTGAATAAACTGCGATTTTACTCCGTTTTAAACAGTAAAATCATGAAAACTTTGACTTTCAGCGGAGGATTCCGCTGTTTTTTCTAATCCTGCTGCGAATAATTAATTTAAAGAGTCAAATATGAGTCAAATCCCGTCTGTAGATTCGTATAATTTCAGATTTTATCGCTGTTTAATCGCAGATTTAATCGCAAACTCACTGAGGAAGCGGCGCAGCTGAAAGGTCCCGGGACGCGGCGCGTCAGGCTGCGCGTAAAAGCGCAGCAGGTTCCTTCAAAATAAGAGAAAAAAACACTTTAAAAGCACCAAAGTGGTGATTTTCTGCAGGTAAAACCGGAAATGAGTCGGATTCTAATAAATCCTGAAAGAAGAGGCGAGAGGATGGAGAGCGCGTGAGCCTCAGAAGCGGAATGAAACAGAAAAACGACCTCCAGCAGCTCCACACACACACACACACACACACACACACACACACACACACCTGTGTCCTGTCTGTGTGTGTGCGCGCGTGCGTGTGTGATGACAGATTGGCTCCGTCAAATCAGCTGATTTGGTCGCGGTGACGCGCTCCGTCCTCTGACAGGATGGTGATTAAAAAGGTGACGTCACGCACAGGTAAGAAACACCTGAGCAGATAAATAAATACATAAATAAATGAATAAACTAGGAATAATTCACCTGATAAAGAATATTTGCTGATAAAAAAATTATAAAAAATATTTAAAAATAATCCTGATAAGAATAAACTTAACTAATAATAATATAATAATAATAATAATGTTTTTATCCCTGATGTGACTCATAATTATAATTATTTAATATTAATAATTTAAATATTTGTCGTCTCCTTCATATGTTTAATTTAATTTTATATATTTTAACAGTTTATTTGCTCTTTTTATTTCTGTTTTATTTCATTTCTACATGTGTTTTTAAATATGATCGATAAATACATTTAATAATAATAATAATAATAATATAATGATAATTAGTAGTAGTAGTAGTTTACTTTATTCCCTTATATATACATATATATATGTTTAATTAATACTAGTCTAACTATATATATATATATATATATATATATATATATATATATATATATATATATATATATATATATATATATATATATATATATATATATATATATATATATATATATCTTCCATGTATATTTATGATGAATAATGACAGTTTCTGATCATTTTGTGTTGGAATAATGTGATAAAATATAATTATTGAGGTTTTATAAATGTATAAATATATTTAATAATAATAGTTTTATGTATAATTATTAGATTAAAATATAGTGTTGAGTTAATTACTTCATTATAGTAAAGTATTAACAAAATAAAAGTCCTGTTATAGAAGAATCTGCAGTTTTCGTTTTAGCTTTTACATTAAAGATGAATCCGCTCACACACACACACACACACACACACACACACACACACACACACACACACACACACACACCTGTTAACCTGTAATCTGACAGCAGGTCAGTTAATGTACAGCAGCAATTATAAAACTAATTCACTACACTCACATAGCAGGAGGTGATTTATTAACAGGAGGAAAAAACGCAGCTTTATTACGTTTATTTCACTGGTTTTAGTACAAAAACAATAATAAAACATTATATTATTAATATAATAGTTTAGAAACAGATGTGAACTTTCTCCTTTTCTCCATCTTTCTACTTTTTATCTATTGGATTTTACTGGAAAACTAAATTCTCATTCAAATTAATGTATTTATCAGTTTTCTGAGCAGACCCTGAACGCATCACAATGTAATCTAACGGCGCCTCATTTAACGCTGGATTATAACTTTTAACCATTAACATTCGTGTCTATTTATCACTTTTCCTGCTATAAATGATAATAATCATTTAAAATCAATTCATGTTGATGTTTCAGAGCAAATTTAGCTGCAATACTGAGAAAAAAATAGATAAAAAAGCTTTATTTAAAACGTAAAACACAACCAAACTGACCCAAATCAATAATAATAATAATAATGTTAAAAGATCAATTATTTATCTATAAAATCATAGAGGATCATTCTAGAATATGAAGAATATATTATGTAAGATGTTTAAACAGAAGATTATACAGATTAGTAGATGAAAATCATAATAATTTGAATAAAATGACTTATTTTTTCGGATTAAAAGGTTTAATAATAAAGTTTTAGTTATATTTATTATAGTTTTCTGCTGTGACATCATTAGAAAAGACAAACACGATGAATAAGGAACATTTCAAGTGTTTATTTTAATATAAAAAGACTTAAATGCTCATAGACTTCAGGGTGATGTCAATAAAGCTTTAGCAAAGATGCTAACGTTAGCATCAACCTTTATTTAAAAACGTTAATATCAACAGGATTAGATTATTTCATTGAAATGATGCTTGTTTTTCCTCCATCTGCATCAAAGTGTCATCTCCCAGCATCGTTTCTGCTCGACCTCTGTCTCTCTCAGGGGTCAAAGGTCAGCTGCGGTTTTTAAAAAACGGCACCAGGACCAGGTCTGGTCTCGGACCGGCTCCAGCTGAGACTCTAATCCGTTTCCTCCTGTTTCTCCTCCTGCAGCAGCAGGAAAACTGGCCGTTAAATCTGACTTCTGTTAATCAGCTCTTCCAGCGGCTGCTGCTCCTCAGGCTCCTCCTCCTCCTCCTCAGGCTCCTCCTCCTCTTCCTCAGGCCCCTCCTCCTCCTCCTCAGGCTCCTCCTCCTCCTCCTCCTCCTCAGGCCCCTCCTCCTCCTCCTCAGGCTCCTCCTCCTCTTCCTCAGGCTCCTCCTCCTCAGACTCCTGGAGGGTTTAATCCAGGATTCAGGTTATATTAAACTCAGAATTTAACCCTGAGATGCAGGAAACTCTGAGTTATCTGATCCAGAAGGAGAGGGAACTGAAAATCTGACTCAGTCACCGTGGTAACAGACTCCGTCACCACGGTAACAGACTCAGAATCTTCAGAGATACTATACTGCAATACTTGAAATACATTAACTCATAATACTGTAATACTTTACTACATCTACTCATAATACTGCAATACTTTACTACATTAACTCATAATACTGCAATACTTTACTACATCTACTCATAATACTGCAATACTTTACTACATTAACTCATAATACTGCAATACTTTACTACATTAACTCATAATACTGCAATACTTTACTACAGTTACTCATAATACTGCAATACTTTACTACACATAATACTGCAATACTTTACTACATTAACTCATAATACTGCAATACTTTACTACATCTACTCATAATACTGCAATACTTTACTACATCTACTTATAATACTGCAATACTTTACTACATCTACTCATAATACTGCAATACTTTACTACATCTACTCATAATACTGCAATACTTTACTACATCTACTTATAATACTGCAATACTTTACTACATCTACTCATAATACTGCAATACTTTACTACATATACTCATAATACTGCAATACTTTACTACATTAACTCATAATACTGCAATACTTTACTATAGTTACTCATAATACTACAATACTTTACTACATCTACTCATAATACTGCAATACTTTACTACATCTACTCATAATACTGCAAGTTATTACCAAATCTGTCAACGCCATTTAAATCAAATTATTTAGGGTCATATTTCGGGTGAATTTGGTCATTTTACAGTAAATCACATACAAAATATGACTTTTCCATTAATTTAAAATTGTATTAATTAGATTTTACTCAATATATAATTCTTATATAATATATAATATAATATATAAATAATATTCTAACTCTATTTGCTCTATAACAGCAACATAATTGAATCTGACTCTTCTATCGTCACTTTTATAACCTACAGATTTTCCACATTTATTATTATTTATAGCAGCAAAACTAATAAATAAACCTTTCGGGGTTAAGTGGTTAAAGTTTTCCACATCAAAAAAATCACAATTTGCAGATAAAAGTACTGTAGTCACCTGACAAGTTGTAGATTTCTAGGTTTAACCCGATTGAAACTATAAAGGATCAACAATAGAACCCTGAGGAACGCCACAAGTGATTATTAAGAGTTTCTGCATGAAACATGTTTTCCTGCAGGTTTAAAGGAACCAGGGACGTGTTGAGGTTTGACTAATAATAGAAATGTTAGTTCAGGACGTGGTTTAGACGAAGCAGCTGCTGCTGGAGGCTACAGACGCTCGGTAATCCTCCGGCCGGTTCTGGCCCGCTACGGCAACCCGGAGGCTCTGTCTAATTAGCAGAAGCTAAATGAGGGCTCAGCGTGTTCTACCCGGCAACAACAGGACCACATGACGACCTGCTGACAGACACACCCACACACACCCCCTGAAAACACACACACACACACATCAACAGGTCACTGGACGAATACACACACACACACACACACACACACACACACACACACACACACACACACACACACACACACACACACACACACACACACACACCTTAACACACGGGAAATACTAATTATTAAGACTCTTTGTGGAAGTTACATGTTTTTATTTAATAGATTTCAATGTGTTACTGAATCAGACTTCCTGATCATTTAGGTCAATTAAAAGTAATTATGAATACGTTTCGTTAATTTACATCTTCAAAAGTAAAATATTAGTTTTTTTGTGTAAATCTTAAATATAATGAAGGTTAAAATACAGAAAAACTGCTAAAAATTATAAATACGATACTTTTTTGGACTAATTATTGACATTTTTTAGTTTTTATCTAATATTTTCTGTGTATTTATACACAGTATTATAAGTTAATGTAGTAAAGTATTGCAGTATTATAAGTAGATGTAGTAAAGTATTGCAGTATTATGAGTTAATGTAGTAAAGTATTGCAGTATTATGAGTTAATGTAGTAAAGTATTGCAGTATTATGAGTTAATGTAGTAAAGTATTGCAGTATTATAAGTTAATGTAGTAAAGTATTGCAGTATTATGAGTTAATGTAGTAAAGTATTGCAGTATTATAAGTAGATGTAGTAAAGTATTACAGTATTATGAGTTAATGTAGTAAAGTATTGCAGTGTTATAAGTTAATGTAGTAAAGTATTGCAGTATTATGAGTTAATGCAGTAAAGTATTGCAGTATTATGAGTAGATGTAGTAAAGTATTGCAGTATTATGAGTTAATGTAGTAAAGTATTACAGTATTATGAGTTAATGTAGTAAAGTATTGCAGTATTATGAGTATATGTAGTAAAGTATTGCAGTATTATGAGTAGATGTAGTAAAGTATTGCAGTATTATGAGTTAATGTAGTAAAGTATTGCAGTATTATGAGTAGATGTAGTAAAGTATTGCAGTATTATGAGTTAATGTAGTAAAGTATTGCAGTATTATGAGTAGATGTAGTAAAGTATTGCAGTATTATAAGTAGATGTAGTAAAGTATTGCAGTATTATAAGTTAATGTAGTAAAGTATTGCAGTATTATGAGTATATGCAGTAAAGTATTGCAGTATTATAACTTAATGTAGTAAAGTATTGCAGTATTATGAGTAGATGTAGTAAAGTATTGCAGTATTATAAGTTAATGTAGTAAAGTATTGCAGTATTATAAGTAGATGTAGTAAAGTATTGCAGTATTATAAGTTAATGTAGTAAAGTATTGTAGTATTATGAGTAGATGTAGTAAAGTATTGCAGTATTATAAGTAGATGTAGTAAAGTATTGCAGTATTATGAGTTAATGTAGTAAAGTATTGCAGTATTATGAGTTAATGTAGTAAAGTATTGCAGTATTATAACTTAATGTAGTAAAGTATTGCAGTATTATAAGTAGATGTAGTAAAGTATTGCAGTATTATGAGTAGATGTAGTAAAGTATTGCAGTATTATAAGTTAATGTAGTAAAGTATTGCAGTATTATGAGTTAATGTAGTAAAGTATTGCAGTATTATAACTTAATGTAGTAAAGTATTGCAGTATTATAAGTAGATGTAGTAAAGTATTGCAGTATTATGAGTAGATGTAGTAAAGTATTGCAGTATTATGAGTTAATGTAGTAAAGTATTGCAGTATTATAAGTAGATGTAGTAAAGTATTGTAGTATTATAAGTCGATGTAGTAAAGTATTGCAGTATTATAAGTAGATGTAGTAAAGTATTGCAGTATTATAAGTAGATGTAGTAAAGTATTGCAGTATTATGAGTTAATGTAGTAAAGTATTGCAGTATTATAAGTAGATGTAGTAAAGTATTGCAGTATTATGAGTAGATGTAGTAAAGTATTGCAGTATTATAACTTAATGTAGTAAAGTATTGCAGTATTATAAGTTAATGTAGTAAAGTATTGCAGTATTATGAGTAGATGTAGTAAAGTATTGCAGTATTATGAGTTAATGTAGTAAAGTATTGTAGTATTATGAGTTAATGTAGTAAAGTATTGCAGTATTATAAGTTAATGTAGTAAAGTATTACAGTATTATGAGTAGATGTAGTAAAGTATTGCAGTATTATAAGTTAATGTAGTAAAGTATTACAGTATTATGAGTAGATGTAGTAAAGTATTGCAGTATTATGAGTAGATGTAGTAAAGTATTGCAGTATTATGAGTATATGTAGTAAAGTATTGCAGTATTATGAGTTAATGTAGTAAAGTATTGCAGTATTATGAGTTAATGTAGTAAAGTATTGCAGTATTATGAGTTAATGTATATTATATATAATATAATAATAGTTAATATATATATATATATGCAGCAGCTAATTACTCCTCAGTGGGGCAGCATGAGGCTACAGGTGGGCTACCTGGTGGTCTGGGGGGGGCAGATGTTAGCACCTCCTCCTCCTCCTCCTCCTCCTCCTCCTCCTCCTCCTCCTCCTCCTGCTGGGAGCCTAATGACAGGGGGACGAACGACAGGATTTGTTGGACAACAGCGACGGCTGCCTGACACACACACACACACACACACACACACACACACACACACACACAGCGTTTTACTATAAAACCTGAAGCTGCAGCTCAAAGCTTCACTGTCATTATCGATGGGATCATAAGGAAATAACAAGGATATTCAGGTTTTATTACCAGAATAATAAGAGAAAACTGGAATAAAACCGATAAAATACAGATTAAATGATGATTAAGATGTTTTTTTAAAATCTATTTATTGACTGTGGAGCCCTGAGATGATAAAAGTCTTATTCTTTTTATTTTTTTATGTTTCTACTAAGAGTAAAAATGGAGGAAATTATTTAATAATATATATTTTTATTTTATTGGATTTTTTAATTTTTTTATTAGATTAAGAAATGATAAAAAAATAAGTAATATAATAATTAAAAGAACTATAATAATAAAAGATATGAAATAATGGAAATATTTAAACAAGATATGACATGGAATAATATAATATATAATAAATATTCAATAATAAATATTTTTTAATTTATTCGATTTTTTTAAAAATTGTATTAGATAAAAAAATGATATGTTTTATTTGATTTGATTTTTTTTTATTTTTATTAGATAAAAAATAATAAAAAATAAAATAATATTATAATAATTAAAATATTAATTAATTAAATTAATTACAAATATTAATATTCTTAATAATATTAAATTAAAAGTCACAATGTGAGATAAGAAAAATATATAATTATGAGAATATATAAATATAATATTATGAGATTAAATTGAAGGTAAAATATGATGTAAAATAGACAAAAATATGAAATTAAAAGTCACAAATATGAGATAAAAAGGAAAAATATGAGATAAAAATATAAAATACTCGCTTGGAATTAAGTTCAACTATAGATGATAATCAAATTTGACAGATTGTAGTGTGTGTGTGTGTGTGTGTGTGTGTGTGTGTGTGTGTGTGTGTGTGTGTGTGTGTGTGTTAACCTGCCTGGTTAATCTTAAATCCCCTGTGGAGATGAACTAAAGACAACAAGCTGGAGCGGCTGACTTCTGCACAGGAGGTCACTGCACACACACACACACACACACACACACACACACACACACACACACAGGTAAAATGATGATGTGTCTGTCAAGAGAATTTTACAAGACCCGTGTGTCTGTGTTTGAGGAGGGTCACTAGTGTGTGTGTGTGTGTGTGTGTGTTCATGTTCGTGTGTGTGTGTTCATGTGTGTGTGTGTGTGTGTGTGTCCATTGTCATGCAGTGAAATGAGCATTAACAGCAGAATGCATCACACTATATTTGAGGTGTGTGTGTTTGTACAGGACTGAGTGTATTTATGGCGTTATGCCAGTTATATGTCAGGTGTGTGTGTGTGTGTGTGTGTGTGTGTGTGTGTGTGTGTGTGTGTGTGTGTGTGTGTGTGCTGGTCTCGTGCTGCTAAGCTTCTTTTATGTCTACAACAGTGACCTGCTGAGAGCTCGGGGCCAATTAAAGCCCTGGGAGAGAGAGAGAGAGAAAACCCCTCAGGCCTCTAACCTCGCTCGCCCACTGATCCCAGCAACCACTGCAGCTGCTGCACATTCAGGACCACATGAAGCCTGTTCTAGTCCAGGTTCTGGTCCGGGTTCTAGTCCAGGTTCTAGTCCAGGTTCTAGTCCAGGTTCTAGTCCAGGTTCTAGTCTAGGTTCTAGTCTAGTAGCTATGTTCTAGTCCAGGTTCTAGTCCATGCTGTAGTCTATGTTCTCATCTAGGTTCTAGTCCAGGTTCTGGTCCGGGTTCTAGTCCAGGTTCTAGTCTGGGTTCTAGTCCGGGTTCTAGTCCAGGTTCTAGTCCGGGTTCTAGTCCGGGTTCTAGTTCAGGTTCTAGTCCGGGTTCTAGTCCAGGTTCTAGTCTAGGTTCTAGTCTAGTAGTCTATGTTCTAGTCCAGGTTCTAGTCTGGGTTCTAGTCCGGGTTCTAGTCCAGGTTCTAGTCCGGGTTCTAGTCCGGGTTCTAGTCCAGGTTCTAGTCCGGGTTCTAGTCCAGGTTCTAGTCTAGGTTCTAGTCTAGTAGTCTATGTTCTAGTCCATGTTTTAGTCCATACTGTAGTCTATATTCTAGTCTAAGTTCTAGTCCAGGTCCTAGTCTAGTAGCTATGTTCTAGTCTATGTTCTAGTCCATATTCTAGTCTATGTTCTAGTCCATATTCTAGTCTATGTCCTAGTCCAGGTTCTAGTCCAGGTCCTAGTCTAGTAGTCTATGTTCTAGCCTATGTTCTAGCCTAGGTTCTAGTCCAGGTTCTAGTCCAGGTTCTAGTCCAGGTTCTAGTCCAGGTTCTAGTCCAGGTTCTAGTCCAGGTTCTCATCTCTAATACAAGGTCATTTAATGAATCTATCTTTCTCTAAATATTAAATCAAAGCTTTAAAACTCTTTCCATCAAATATCCTCATATATATTAATTGATCTATATAATGTTATGTGTATTTTATTTATCTGAACTCCATGAACCTGTTTTAGTTGAATTCACCTTTAAATCTTTAAATCAGCACCTGAACCTGATCCGTCAGAGTCCTGATCCTCAACGACTGTCGGCTCCTGGCAGCAGATGAAGGCGGTTTGACGCCGTTTGAAGCCGTTTGACGTCTGATTTCTAGATATTTTAGATGTTTAGACCTGTCGACGTGGCCCCGCCCCCCGTCAACGTGGCCCCGCCCCCCACCTGAAACCCGACTCCATCAGGTTCTATACGTTCATCACACTCTTCTGTCAGATCTGTCATGTAATTGTTTCCAAGCTACAAATCTGGGCGTAGAAACAGACTCAGCCACAAAGAAGAAAATCAGAAGATTAACGGCAGCAGGACTGAAAAAAACTGCTCTAAAAGTCTGTAAATTCACTTTTATGGCTACAAATTTACAGAAAAGCAGAGAAACAACAAGAGAAAATCACAGTGAAACAGTTAAATTACAATGAAAAGTCAACAGATAATCACAAATACAGATAATTCAACTCCAATAATAGAAAATCATCTTCTGATTTTCATGATTTCACAATAAAACAAATCAAATATGTGTTTTTAATTTTTTAAAAACATTTTTAAGACAGTAAAATTCTTCAAATTGAGAGTGATGAATTAGTTTGATTGATTAATGATTAATTGATTGATTGATTCAAGTTCAACATTCACAAATGAATTAATTTTAATTCATTAATTTTATTATGTCAACATAAATAATTTATCTAACTTTATATACTCTCCATATATAAATATGCCTTTTTCCATTAATTTAAAATTTTATTAATTAAATTCTACTTATTATATAAGTAATAATAATTAATTCAATAATAATAAATAATTAGAATTTAATTAATACAATTTTTAATTAATGGAAAAAGGCATATTTTGTATGTGATTTACCATAAAATGGCCAAATTTACCTGATATTATCCTAAATAATGTGACTTAACATTTATATTATATTATAATTTATTGTACTTATATTTTTTTAGTATTTGCAGAATATTTATTTTGAATAGAATTTAATTAATAAAATTTAAGATGAATGGAAAAAGGCTCATTTTGTATGTAATTTACCATAAAATTTACCATAAAATTTACCTGATATTATCCTAAATACTGTGACTTAACATACATAACATATATATATATATATAAATTCTAATAAAACTAATTATTCTGCAAATACTGAAAGTATAACTACAACCAACTTTAATCTAAATTAGATAAATTAATTCCATGCAACCACTTGACTTAATAATATTAAGTGAACAGTAGTATAATAATATATATATTATATATATTATATATATATATTCTAATGTGATTCTTCAGTGAATTTCATGTTTAATGGAGGTGAAACGATGCTTTAAACCTGAATCTGGCTCCACTGACCCACTTCTACAAGTCTGAAGACTCAAAGAAAACCAGAAAACAAAGTGGTGAGGGGGGCATCCGTGTGTGTGTGTGTGTGTGTGTGTGTGTGTGTGTGTGTGTGTGTGTGTGTGTGTGTGTGTGTGTGTGTGTGTTATTGGCAGGTATCTGGAGGACCTGATTGATGCCAGCGACCCCCTGCGACAGGAACACTGTGGACGCCGCGTTCTGATTGGCTGATTCTACTCTGGTCTGAGTGAGCTCACTGTGGGATACTCAGGCCTCGCTCCATCGCTACGGCGACAAACAACATCACGACTGAACACACACACACACACACACACGAGAGAGAGGACTCAGATAATCCGTAACATCTCATGTTGGCATCTCGATGTCCCTGATTCTGACTTTAACCCTTAAACCGCATCTGAATCCTCAAACAACAACCTTTCTAATAACGTCCTCACGTTTCCACGTTCTAATCCCGAAAGTGCTAAATATTGCTGTTTGTCCCTCTCCTCAGTGTCTGTGGATGTGAATCTGATCCTGACTTTAACCCTTAAACCACACCTGAATCCTCAAACACTTTATAAAAAAGTCAAAACTTTTCTAATAACATCCCGATAGGTTTTCCATTTCCACGTTCTAATCCCAAAAGTGCTAAATATTGCTCTTTGTCCTTCTGCAGAATTATCCTTGAATGTTAAATACATTTATCAGTTCTGAGCTATTATCTCCGAACCTGATACTGACTTTAACCCTTAAACCGCATCTAAAACCTTAAACACGTTCTAAAAAGTCAAAACTTTTCTAATAACTTTTCCACGTTCTAATCCCAAAAGTGCTAAATATTGCTGTTTGTCCCTCTCCTCAGTGTCTGTGGATGTGAATCTGATTCTGACTTTAACCCTTAAACCACATCTGACTCCTCAGTCAAAACTTTTCTAATAACGTCCCAATAGGTTTGTTGTTTCCACGTTCTAATCCCATAAGTGCTAAATATTGCTGTTTGTCCCTCTGCATAATTATCCTTGAATGTTAAATACATTTATCAGTTCTCAGCTATTGTCTCTGAACCCTTAAACCACATCTGACTCCTCACTTTCTAAAAAGTGAAAACTTTTCTAAGAACATCCTCACTTTTCTAATAGTTTCCAATATGTTCTAATCCCGAAAGTGCTAAAAATTGCTGTTTGTCACACTGGCATCTGGTGGCGTGAATGTTATATATCATAAACATTGTTGGACAAGTACTTCAAGCCTTTACTTGAGTACATATGGAAATATTTCCTTCTAAAAAATACTCAGTAACAAGTAAAAGTTACATAAGCAAAAACGTATCAAAAGTACCCAATAAACCCATAAAATGGTTTATAAACTGTTTAGAGCCTCACAAAAACCACGAAATGACTCGGAAAACACCTGGAGAGACGAGAAGGGCTGTAAAATAAAACTATTTCAATCACATTCAACAGGAAGTAGTGTCTCCACAGACACAAGATTAAAAAGTTACAGTCTACTATTGTTTTTATAAAATGTTCTCAATTTGTTCTCAGCTGCCCTGACCTTCAAAATAAAAGCCCCAGTTTGAAATAAAAACGTTACCTCTTTCCAAACCCTCCTGAGTTTATAGGACATTCTCCCCCCATCTCTAAAATGATCCTCACTTCTCTAGAATAAATGGTGCTAGTCTCTAATCGTCCATTACTCATTTAAAGGGTTTCCAGCGTGTGATGTATTACCGACTGAGTGCCGCATCGAGCGTTTCTGTGCCATCCCTGAATAGTTCCTCGTTTACTACTACTACCGTTGCCACGGCGACCGGCGTTGTTGGCGAGCCGGCCGCCCCTTCAGGCTTGGCTGCAGCTCGGTGCCGTGGTCCAGGTCTACGCCCCCTCCTGCAGTGTTTGGATTGTAGACTCGACAGCCAGGGTCACAGTCTTTCAGAGGGTGTGTGTGTGTGTGTGTGTGTGTGTGTGTGTGTGTGTGTGTGTCGTCACCTTTAGAGTACCACAGTTTGTACCAGTACATTATTCAGGTATTCTACATAACTGTTTCCATCTAATTAGACTCATTTAGATTATTTACCTGCCACGAATTCACTGATGTTTCAGCACCAACCTGATGCTGAAAGGGGGTTAGGGGTTATAATGTTAGGGTTAGAGGTTATAATGTTAGGGTTAGAGGTTATAATGTTAGGGTTAGAGGTTATAATGTTAGGGTTAGGGGTTAGAGGTTAGGGTTAGGGGTTATAATGTTAGGGTTAGGGGTTAGAGGTTAGAGGTTAGGGTTAGGGGTTATAATGTTAGGGTTAGAGGTTAGAGGTTAGAGGTTAGGGTTAGGGGTTATAATGTTAGGGTTAGGGGTTAGAGGTTAGCGTTAGGGGTTATAATGTTAGGGTTAGGCATTAGAGGTTAGGCGTTATAAGGTTAGAATTAGGGGTTAGAGGTTAGGGGATATAGGCTTAGGGTTAGGTGTTAGGGGTTATGATGTTAGGGTTAGGGGTTAGAGGTTATAATGTTAGGGTTAGAGGTTATAATGTTAGGGTTAGGGGTTAGAGGTTAGGGGATATAGGTGTTAGGGCTTATGATGTTAGGGGTTGGGGTTAGGTGTTATAGTAAGGATTGGGGGTTTTAGGGTTAGAATTAGGGGTTAGAGGTTAGGGATTATAGGGTTAGGGGTAAAGTGTTATAGTTAGGATTATGCGTTATGGGTTATAGGGCTAGGGTTAGGATTAGGATTGAGGGTTAGTGGTTAGGGTTATGGGTTAGGTACTATAATGTTAGGGGTTGGGGTTAGGTGTTAGGTGTAAGGATTAGTGGTTTTAGAGTTAGGATTAGGGGTTAGGGTTCTAGGATTAGGGGTTAGAGGTTAGGGGTATGACGTTATAGTTAGTTCTGAGTTAGGATTAGGGGTTATAAGGTTAGGGTTAGGGGTTGTAGGGGTAGGGTTTAGGATTAGTGGTTAGGCGTTTTAGGGTTAGGAGTTAGAGGTTAGGGGTTATTGGTATATGATTAGGCGTCAGGGGTTATAGGGTTAGGATTAGGGGTTAGAGGTTAGAGGTTAGGGTTAGAAATGTTTCATTCTGGGTTTAACCATCAATTCACCATCAGAGGCTCAAATCATCAGGACCTGGAGCAGATTTATTGATCAGGTTATTGATTAAGTCGTCATATCTGAGTCAATATTCAATAGTTGACTACTTTATGGAGGCAGTTGTTATAAAACACTGTAGATATTAAAGCCTGAACACACACACACACACACACACACACACACACAGATATTTTGGGCTGTTTTGGGGACATTAACCGCTGCGTTAAACCGAGCCGTCTTAGTGCAGAGCTCTAATATGGAAGTAATGAAAAGTCGTGTGGTCAGATTTGAGATTTAGAGGCGTTAGTTTTGCTGGATTCCTGTCGGGATTAAACCAGATTAGTTTGCGGTGTGGCGGGAACCTGCTGAGACCAGAACAACAAACCTGCAGCGGCCAACAACTCCGGCCTGCTGCTGGTCCACGGGGAGGAAAATGAAGGACGGAGGTTCAGGTGGTGCCTTCAGGTCACTGGTCAATGATGGAAGCTTCAGGTTGGTCCAAAACATTAGCATCACTGACTACTAGCCGGTAGCTACTGCTAGTTAGCATCACTGCCTACTAGCCGGTAGCTACTGCTAGTAAGCATCACTGCCTACTAGCCAGTAGCTACTGCTAGTTAGCATCACTGCCTATTATCCGGTAGCTACTGCTAGTTAGCATCACTGCCTACTAGCCAGTAGCTACTGCTAGTTAGCATCACTGCCTATTATCCGGTAGCTACTACTAGTTAGCCAGTAGCTAATACTAGTTAGCACCACTTCCGACTAACCAGTAGCTACTACTAGTTAGCATCACTGCCTACTAACCAGTAGCTACTACTAGTTAGCACCACTTCCTACTAACCGGAAGCTACTACTAGTTAGCATCACTTCCGACTAACCAGTAGCTACTACTAGTTAGCATCACTTCCTACTAACCAGTAGCTACTACTAGTTAGCATCACTTCCTACTAACTGGTATATGCTACTAGTTAGCATCACTTCCTACTAGCTAGTAGCTACTACTGGTTACCATCACTGCCTATTAACCGGTAGCTACTGCTAGTTAGCATCACTTCCTATTAACAAGTAGCTACTACTAGTTAATTAATATTTATATAATATAATATTGTTAATTAATATTTATATAATATTATTTTTGTTAATTAATATTTATATAATATTATAGTGTTATTTAATATTTATATGTCCTATTTCATGAATTGTGTGTAAAGGTCTCAGGTCGTGTGGTCATGTTACAACTGAGAAGGTCACTTCATACCTCTGAGACTTAATTATACAGGTTTACTACACACACACACACACACACACACACACACACACACACACACACACACACACACACACTTACAGGATGACATATCAAATCTCTCTTTACACTTCAATAACCAGAGGGAACGCTTTGTCCACACACACAAAACAAGTTTGAAACGCTTCAATGGTGGCACACGCTCACACACACACACACACACACACACACACACACACACACACACACACACACAATCAAACACACAGGCTCACACACATAAATGATCACACAGGCTCCTCACACACACACACACACCATCACAAAAACACACACACACACACCTACGATTACACACACACACACACACTGACTTTTCCTGAGTTTCTTGTGGCCGGGCAGCCGGCCAATGGGAGGGCAGGTAGGCGGTGATGTCATCAGGTGAGTGTGGGTGTATTGTTGGTGGACAACACCTGACCCGTGTCCTGTGTTCTGGCTGCTGCTAACGTGTTATTAGCGTGTTATTAGCGTGTTATTAGCGTGTTATTAGCTGTCAATCAGCTCAGAATAAAGCTGCTGCTTCCTGTCGACACATGTAACAGAAACAATGACACGAAACTCACGAGTTATGGAGCTAAACTAAGTGATTATTGATCCTGATACTGATTATTGATCCTGATACTGATTATTGATCCTGATCATTGATCCTGATACTGATTATTGATCCTGATCATTGATACTGATACTGATTATTGATCCTGATACTGATCATTGATCCTGATACTGATTATTGATCCTGATCATTGATACTGATACTGATTATTGATCCTGATACTGATTATTGATCCTGATACTGATCATTGATCCTGATACTGATTATTGATCCTGATCATTGATACTGATACTGATTATTGATCCTGATACTAATTATTGATCCTGATACTGATCATTGATCCTGATACTGATCATTGATCCTGATACTGATTATTGATCCTGATACTAATTATTGATCCTGATACTGATCATTGATCCTGATACTGATCATTGATCCTGATACTGATTATTGATCCTGATACTAATTATTGATCCTGATACTGATCATTGATCCTGATACTGATCATTGATCCTGATACTGATCATTGATCCTGATACTGATCATTGATCCTGATTATTGATCCTGATCATTGATCCTGATACTGATTATTGATCCTGATCATTGATCCTGATACTGATTATTGATCCTGATCATTGATCCTGATACTGATTATTGATCCTGATCATTGATCCTGATACTGATTATTGATCCTGATTATTGATCCTGATACTGATCATTGATCCTGATACTGATTATTGATCCTGATACTGATTATTGATCCTGATACTGATCATTGATCCTGATACTGATCATTGATCCTGATACTGATCATTGATCCTGATTATTGATCCTGATCATTGATCCTGATACTGATTATTGATCCTGATCATTGATCCTGATACTGATTATTGATCCTGATCATTGATCCTGATACTGATTATTGATCCTGATCATTGATCCTGATACTGATTATTGATCCTGATTATTGATCCTGATACTGATCATTGATCCTGATACTGATTATTGATCCTGATACTGATTATTGATCCTGATACTGATCATTGATCCTGATCCTGATTATTGATCCTGATACTGATTATTGATCCTGAAATGTTTAAAGAAAAAATGTTAATTATGGAAAAGGAATAAATACTTTAATAATTACAAAAAATAATTAACATAATACAAAATAATTTAATTTTAAAAAATGAACTTTTAATCAAGAGAAAATAAAATGATTAAAAAATGTGAATTTTTGTGAAAAACATATTAAAATAAAAAGACAATAATGCAGAAAAAGCTGTAAAAGCTGTACTGTTTTATAGGAATTAGTGTAAATTTATCACTTTAATAATAATTTAATATAAAGTGCTGTGTAATAAATGTAATAAATCTGCTTTAATCATTAGTTTAATTTAACTCCAGGTTAATGTGAGTTTATAGTTTTAATATGGAATAAAAGGAGTTTGAATAGAATAAAATTAGAATGTTCAGGAATCGTCTGATATTTCATGTTTTAGTTTAGTTTATTAAATAAATCACCTGATAAACATCTGGTTATTTTTCCTGTTGGACTTTACTGCCTCCTGGTGGCAGCAGCTGGAACTACAGGTGTGTGTTCTCACACACTCCATCCAACTGAACTACACAGGACACAGGAAGTGTTTCCTCTGCTCTGATTGGCTGCTGTAATTAAACAGGAAATGAGGTAATGACACCTGGTTGGATCAAAAAATGTAAAATAATTATTGGCAAATTATTGGTTTCTGATTTTATATAGACTGAATATTAATCAATTAATCAGTTAAAATAATCATTTTTGTGTTTTTGTTCTTTATTGTGAAATATTCTGTTTTTATATTATTTTATTATTACAATAATTATTATTTAATATATTTTCTACATTTTATTAATATATGTTATATATATGTATGTATATAAAATTAATATAGACAATTTTACTAATTATTTTACTTTTACATTTTACTTTATTAATTTCAAATGTTTTTATTATTTTACTTTTTTTAATCATTTTTATTTCATACCATGTTTTTTTATTTCTTAATCATGATTATATTTATAATTATTAATAATAATTAATAATTATTATATTTGGCTGCAGATTTATTTAATTTATTGATATTAATTTATTAATAATTATTAATAAAGTATAACTTGTGAAATTTATTTAAATTGATTTATTTAGAATATTTTAATATAATATAATATATTATATTGTATATTATATTATATAATATATTTTAATAATATATATTTTTTTTCTCAAAATATGACAAAAAATGTCAAAATTAAGAGATAAAAAGTCCAAATAAAGATAAAAAAGTCCAACATTTGCAAATCATTTCATTTTATTTTAAGAAAACAAGATTAAATTTATTAAATTCAAGAAAAAAAATTAGATATTTAAAGATAATTCTATTAAATATTAGACTAATAATGCCAAAAACAAGAAATGTGTTTATTTAATATATGGAATAACTGGGATATTAAATTGTTAAAGTTGCACTTTTTTCTTATTTATTCACATGGAAAACATTGAGACTTATAAGTTTCATTAAAAGTAGTGTTTTTAATTATTTTATATCGTATTAGTCTGTAATATGTTGACATTTGATAATCTCATGTTCCAAAATCACTTATTTCATTTTATTTCTTTCAGGAAGCAGCAGAGGAGCCTGATAGTTGAAGGATGTGCTGCAGCGCTGCATGTAGTTCCCTCTGGTGGGGGGTCTGGGTCATACTATAGCATGTCGTCAAAAAAAAGGTCATACTATAGCATGTCGTCAAAAAAAAGGTCATACTATAGCATGTCGTCAAAAAAAAGGTCATACTATAGTATGTCGTCAAAATAAAGGTCATACTATAGTATGTCGTCAAAAAAGGTCATACTATAGTATGTCGTCAAAATAAAGGTCATACTATAGTATGTCATCAAAAAAGGTCATACTAAAGTATGTCGTTAAAAAAAAGTCATACTATAGTATGTCGTCAAAAAAAGTCATACTATAGTATGTCGTCAAAAAAAGTCATACTATAGCATGTCGTCAAAAAAAGGTCATACTATAGTATGTCGTCAAAAAAAGTCATACTATAGTATGTCGTCAAAAAAAGGTCATACTATAGTATGTCGTCAAAAAAAGTCATACTATAGTATGTCGTCAAAAAAAAGTCATACTATAGTATGTCGTCAAAAAAAGGTCATACTATAGTATGTCGTTAAAAAAAAGTCATACTATAGTATGTCGTCAAAATAAAGGTCATACTATAGTATGTCGTCAAAAAAAAGGTCATACTATAGTATGTCGTCAAAATAAAGGTCATACTATAGTATGTCGTCAAAAAAGGTCATACTATAGTATGTCGTCAAAAAAAGGTCATACTATAGTATGTCATCAAAAAAAGTCATACTATAGTATGTCGTCAAAAAAAAGTCATACTATAGTATGTCGTTAAAAAAAGGTCATACTATAGTATGTCGTCAAAAAAAGGTCATACTATAGTATGTCGTCAAAAAAAGGTCATACTATAGCATGTCGTCAAAAAAAGTCATACTATAGTATGTCGTTAAAAAAAAGGTCATACTATAGCATGTCGTTAAAAAAAAGGTCATACTATAGCATGTCGTCAAAAAAAGGTCATACTATAGTATGTCGTTAAAAAAAAGTCATACTATAGTATGTCGTTAAAAAAAAGGTCATACTATAGTATGTCGTTAAAAAAAAGGTCATACTATAGCATGTCGTCAAAAAAAAAGTCATACTATAGTATGTCGTCAAAAAAAAAGTCATACTATAGTATGTCGTTACAAAAAAAGGTCATACTATAGTATGTCGTCATAAAAAGGTCATACTATAGTATGTCGTTAAAAAAAGTCATACTATAGTATGTCGTTAAAAAAAAGTCATACTATAGTATGTCGTTACAAAAAAAGGTCATACTATAGCATGTCGTCAAAAAAAAAGTCATACTATAGTATGTCGTTAAAAAAAAGTCATACTATAGTATGTCGTTAAAAAAAAGGTCATACTATAGTATGTCGTTAAAAAAAAGGTCATACTATAGCATGTCGTCAAAAAAAAAGTCATACTATAGTATGTCGTCAAAAAAAAAGTCATACTATAGTATGTCGTTACAAAAAAAGGTCATACTATAGTATGTCGTTAAAAAAAAGTCATACTATAGTATGTCGTTACAAAAAAAGGTCATACTATAGCATGTCGTCAAAAAAAAAGTCATACTATAGTATGTCGTTACAAAAAAAGGTCATACTATAGCATGTCGTCAAAAAAAAAGTCATACTATAGTATGTCGTTAAAAAAAAGGTCATACTATAGTATGTCGTTAAAAAAAGTCATACTATAGTATGTCGTTAAAAAAAAAGTCATACTATAGTATGTCGTTAAAAAAAAGTCATACTATAGTATGTCGTCAAAAAAAGTCATACTATAGTATGTCGTTAAAAAAAAGTCATACTATAGTATGTCGTCAAAAAAAGTCATACTAAAGTATGTCGTTAAAAAAAAAGTCATACTATAGTATGTCGTTAAAAAAAAGTCATACTATAGTATGTCGTTAAAAAAAAGTCATACTATAGTATGTCGTCAAAAAAAGTCATACTATAGTATGTCGTCAAAAAAAGTCATACTATAGCATGTCGTCAAAAAAAGGTCATACTATAGTATGTCGTCAAAAAAAGGTCATACTATAGTATGTCGTCAAAAAAAGTCATACTATAGTATGTCGTCAAAAAAAGGTCATACTATAGTATGTCGTCAAAAAAAGTCATACTATAGTATGTCGTCAAAAAAAAGTCATACTATAGTATGTCGTCAAAAAAAGGTCATACTATAGTATGTCGTCAAAAAAAAGTCATACTATAGTATGTCGCTAAATAAAGGTCATACTATAGTATGTCGTCAAAAAAAAGTCATACTATAGCATGTCGCTAAATAAAGGTCATACTATAGTATGTCGTTAAAAAAAAGTCATACTATAGTATGTCGTCAAAATAAAGGTCATACTATAGTATGTCGTCAAAAAAAAGGTCATACTATAGTATGTCGTTAAAAAAAAGGTCATACTATAGTATGTCGTTAAAAAAAAGTCATACTATAGTATGTCGTTAAAAAAAAGGTCATACTATAGTATGTCGTCAAAAAAAAAGTCATACTATAGTATGTCGTTAAAAAAAGGTCATACTAAAGTATGTCGTTAAAAAAAAAGTTATACTATAGTATGTCAGTACAAAAAAAGGTCATACTATAGTATGTCGTCAAAAAAAGGTCATACTAAAGTATGTCGTTAAAAAAAAAGTTATACTATAGTATGTCAGTACAAAAAAAGGTCATACTATAGTATGTCGTCAAAAAAAGGTCATACTAAAGTATGTCGTTAAAAAAAAGTCATACTATAGTATGTCGTCAAAAAAAGTCATACTATAGTATGTCGTTAAAAAAAAGTCATACTATAGTATGTCGTCAAAAAAAGTCATACTATAGTATGTCGTCAAAAAAAGTCATACTATAGCATGTCGTCAAAAAAAGGTCATACTATAGCATGTCGTTAAAAAAAGTCATACTATAGCATGTCGTCAAAAAAAGGTCATACTATAGTATGTCGTCAAAAAAAGTCATACTATAGTATGTCGTCAAAAAAAGTCATACTATAGTATGTCGTCAAAAAAAAGTCATACTATAGTATGTCGTCAAAAAAAAGTCATACTATAGTATGTCGTTAAAAAAAAGGTCATACTATAGTATGTCGTTAAAAAAAAGGTCATACTATAGTATGTCGTTAAAAAAAAGTCATACTATAGTATGTCGTCAAAAAAAAAGTCATACTATAGTATGTCGTTACAAAAAAAGGTCATACTATAGTATGTCGTTAAAAAAAAAGTCATACTATAGTATGTCGTTAAAAAAAAGGTCATACTATAGTATGTCGTTAAAAAAAAGGTCATACTATAGCATGTCGTTAAAAAAAAGGTCATACTATAGCATGTCGTCAAAAAAAGGTCATACTATAGTATGTCGTTAAAAAAAAGTCATACTATAGTATGTCGTTAAAAAAAAGGTCATACTATAGTATGTCGTTAAAAAAAAGGTCATACTATAGCATGTCGTCAAAAAAAAAGTCATACTATAGTATGTCGTCAAAAAAAAAGTCATACTATAGTATGTCGTTACAAAAAAAGGTCATACTATAGTATGTCGTCATAAAAAGGTCATACTATAGTATGTCGTTAAAAAAAAGGTCATACTATAGTATGTCGTTAAAAAAAAGGTCATACTATAGCATGTCGTTAAAAAAAAGGTCATACTATAGCATGTCGTCAAAAAAAGGTCATACTATAGTATGTCGTTAAAAAAAAGTCATACTATAGTATGTCGTTAAAAAAAAGGTCATACTATAGTATGTCGTTAAAAAAAAGGTCATACTATAGCATGTCGTCAAAAAAAAAGTCATACTATAGTATGTCGTCAAAAAAAAAGTCATACTATAGTATGTCGTTACAAAAAAAGGTCATACTATAGTATGTCGTTAAAAAAAAGTCATACTATAGTATGTCGTTACAAAAAAAGGTCATACTATAGCATGTCGTCAAAAAAAAAGTCATACTATAGTATGTCGTTACAAAAAAAGGTCATACTATAGCATGTCGTCAAAAAAAAAGTCATACTATAGTATGTCGTTAAAAAAAAGGTCATACTATAGTATGTCGTTAAAAAAAGTCATACTATAGTATGTCGTTAAAAAAAAAGTCATACTATAGTATGTCGTTAAAAAAAAGTCATACTATAGTATGTCGTCAAAAAAAGTCATACTATAGTATGTCGTTAAAAAAAAGTCATACTATAGTATGTCGTCAAAAAAAGTCATACTAAAGTATGTCGTTAAAAAAAAAGTCATACTATAGTATGTCGTTAAAAAAAAGTCATACTATAGTATGTCGTTAAAAAAAAGTCATACTATAGTATGTCGTCAAAAAAAGTCATACTATAGTATGTCGTCAAAAAAAGTCATACTATAGCATGTCGTCAAAAAAAGGTCATACTATAGTATGTCGTCAAAAAAAGGTCATACTATAGTATGTCGTCAAAAAAAGTCATACTATAGTATGTCGTCAAAAAAAGGTCATACTATAGTATGTCGTCAAAAAAAGTCATACTATAGTATGTCGTCAAAAAAAAGTCATACTATAGTATGTCGTCAAAAAAAGGTCATACTATAGTATGTCGTCAAAAAAAAGTCATACTATAGTATGTCGCTAAATAAAGGTCATACTATAGTATGTCGTCAAAAAAAAGTCATACTATAGCATGTCGCTAAATAAAGGTCATACTATAGTATGTCGTTAAAAAAAAGTCATACTATAGTATGTCGTCAAAATAAAGGTCATACTATAGTATGTCGTCAAAAAAAAGGTCATACTATAGTATGTCGTCAAAATAAAGGTCATACTATAGTATGTCGTCAAAAAAGGTCATACTATAGTATGTCGTCAAAAAAAGGTCATACTATAGTATGTCGTCAAAAAAAAGTCATACTATAGTATGTCGTTAAAAAAAGGTCATACTATAGTATGTCGTCAAAAAAAGGTCATACTATAGTATGTCGTCAAAAAAAGGTCATACTATAGCATGTCGTCAAAAAAAGTCATACTATAGTATGTCGTCTAAAAAAAAGTCATACTATAGTATGTCGTCAAAAAAAAGTCATACTATAGTATGTCGTTAAAAAAAAGGTCATACTATAGTATGTCGTTAAAAAAAAGGTCATACTATAGCATGTCGTCAAAAAAAGGTCATACTATAGTATGTCGTTAAAAAAAAGTCATACTATAGTATGTCGTTAAAAAAAAGGTCATACTATAGTATGTCGTTAAAAAAAAGGTCATACTATAGCATGTCGTCAAAAAAAAAGTCATACTATAGTATGTCGTTAAAAAAAAAGTCATACTATAGTATGTCGTTAAAAAAAAGGTCATACTATAGTATGTCGTTAAAAAAAAGGTCATACTATAGCATGTCGTTAAAAAAAAGGTCATACTATAGCATGTCGTCAAAAAAAGGTCATACTATAGTATGTCGTTAAAAAAAAGTCATACTATAGTATGTCGTTAAAAAAAAGGTCATACTATAGTATGTCGTTAAAAAAAAGGTCATACTATAGCATGTCGTCAAAAAAAAAGTCATACTATAGTATGTCGTCAAAAAAAAAGTCATACTATAGTATGTCGTTACAAAAAAAGGTCATACTATAGCATGTCGTCAAAAAAAAAGTCATACTATAGTATGTCGTTACAAAAAAAGGTCATACTATAGTATGTCGTCAAAAAAAGGTCATACTATAGTATGTCGTTAAAAAAAGTCATACTATAGTATGTCGTTAAAAAAAAGTCATACTATAGTATGTCGTTACAAAAAAAGGTCATACTATAGCATGTCGTCAAAAAAAAAGTCATACTATAGTATGTCGTTACAAAAAAAGGTCATACTATAGCATGTCGTCAAAAAAAAAGTCATACTATAGTATGTCGTCAAAAAAAGGTCATACTATAGTATGTCGTTAAAAAAAAGGTCATACTATAGTATGTCGTTAAAAAAAGTCATACTATAGTATGTCGTTAAAAAAAAGGTCATACTATAGTATGTCGTTAAAAAAAAGTCATACTATAGTATGTCGTTAAAAAAAAGGTCATACTATAGTATGTCGTTAAAAAAAAGTCATACTATAGTATGTCGTTAAAAAAAAGGTCATACTATAGTATGTCGTCAAAAAAAAAGTCATACTATAGTATGTCGTTAAAAAAAGGTCATACTAAAGTATGTCGTTAAAAAAAAAGTTATACTATAGTATGTCAGTACAAAAAAAGGTCATACTATAGTATGTCGTCAAAAAAAGGTCATACTAAAGTATGTCGTTAAAAAAAAAGTTATACTATAGTATGTCAGTACAAAAAAAGGTCATACTATAGTATGTCGTCAAAAAAAGGTCATACTAAAGTATGCGTCAAAAAAAGGTCATACTAAAGTATGTCGTTAAAAAAAAGTCATACTATAGTATGTCGTCAAAAAAAGTCATACTATAGTATGTCGTTAAAAAAAAGTCATACTATAGTATGTCGTCAAAAAAAGTCATACTATAGTATGTCGTCAAAAAAAGTCATACTATAGCATGTCGTCAAAAAAAGGTCATACTATAGCATGTCGTTAAAAAAAGTCATACTATAGCATGTCGTCAAAAAAAGGTCATACTATAGTATGTCGTCAAAAAAAGTCATACTATAGTATGTCGTCAAAAAAAGTCATACTATAGTATGTCGTCAAAAAAAAGTCATACTATAGTATGTCGTCAAAAAAAAGTCATACTATAGTATGTCGTTAAAAAAAAGGTCATACTATAGTATGTCGTTAAAAAAAAGGTCATACTATAGTATGTCGTTAAAAAAAAGTCATACTATAGTATGTCGTCAAAAAAAAAGTCATCATACTATAGTATGTCGTTAAAAAAAAAGTCATACTATAGTATGTCGTTAAAAAAAAGGTCATACTATAGTATGTCGTTAAAAAAAAGGTCATACTATAGCATGTCGTTAAAAAAAAGGTCATACTATAGCATGTCGTCAAAAAAAGGTCATACTATAGTATGTCGTTAAAAAAAAGTCATACTATAGTATGTCGTTAAAAAAAAGGTCATACTATAGTATGTCGTTAAAAAAAAGGTCATACTATAGCATGTCGTCAAAAAAAAAGTCATACTATAGTATGTCGTCAAAAAAAAAGTCATACTATAGTATGTCGTTACAAAAAAAGGTCATACTATAGTATGTCGTCATAAAAAGGTCATACTATAGTATGTCGTTAAAAAAAGTCATACTATAGTATGTCGTTAAAAAAAAGTCATACTATAGTATGTCGTTACAAAAAAAGGTCATACTATAGCATGTCGTCAAAAAAAAAGTCATACTATAGTATGTCGTTACAAAAAAAGGTCATACTATAGCATGTCGTCAAAAAAAAAGTCATACTATAGTATGTCGTCAAAAAAAGGTCATACTATAGTATGTCGTTAAAAAAAAGGTCATACTATAGTATGTCGTTAAAAAAAGTCATACTATAGTATGTCGTTAAAAAAAAGGTCATACTATAGTATGTCGTTAAAAAAAAGTCATACTATAGTATGTCGTTAAAAAAAAGGTCATACTATAGTATGTCGTTAAAAAAAAGTCATACTATAGTATGTCGTTAAAAAAAAGGTCATACTATAGTATGTCGTCAAAAAAAAAGTCATACTATAGTATGTCGTTAAAAAAAGGTCATACTAAAGTATGTCGTTAAAAAAAAAGTTATACTATAGTATGTCAGTACAAAAAAAGGTCATACTATAGTATGTCGTCAAAAAAAGGTCATACTAAAGTATGTCGTTAAAAAAAAAGTTATACTATAGTATGTCAGTACAAAAAAAGGTCATACTATAGTATGTCGTTAAAAAAAGTCATACTATAGTATGTCGTTAAAAAAAAGGTCATACTATAGCATGTCGTCAAAAAAAAAGTCATACTATAGTATGTCAGTACAAAAAAAGGTCATACTATAGTATGTCGTCAAAAAAAGGTCATACTATAGTATGTCGTTAAAAAAAGTCATACTATAGTATGTCGTTAAAAAAAGTCATACTATAGTATGTCGTTAAAAAAAGTCATACTATAGTATGTCGTTAAAAAAAAGGTCATACTATAGTATGTCGTTAAAAAAAGTCATACTATAGTATGTCGTTAAAAAAAGTCATACTATAGTATGTCGTTAAAAAAAAGTCATACTATAGTATGTCGTCAAAAAAAGGTCATACTATAGTATGTCGTTAAAAAAAAGTTATACTATAGTATGTCGTCAAAAAAAGTCATACTATAGTATGTCGTTAAAAAAAAGTCATACTATAGCATGTCGTTAAAAAAAGGTCATACTATAGTATGTCGTCAAAAAAAGGTCATACTATAGTATGTCGTTAAAAAAAAAGGTCATACTATAGCATGTCGTCTAAAAAAAGGTCATACTATAGTATGTCGTTAAAAAAAAGGTCATACTATAGTATGTCGTTAAAAAAAAAGTCATACTATAGCATGTCGTTAAAAAAAGGTCATACTATAGTATGTCGTCAAAAAAAAGGTCATACTATAGTATGTCGTTAAAAAAAGTCATACTATAGCATGTCGTCAAAAAAAAAGTCATACTATAGTATGTTGTTAAAAAAAAGGTCATACTATAGCATGTCGTCTAAAAAAAGGTCATACTATAGTATGTCGTTAAAAAAAAGGTCATACTATAGTATGTCGTTAAAAAAAGTCATACTATAGCATGTCGTCAAAAAAAAAGTCATACTATAGTATGTCAGTACAAAAAAAGGTCATACTATAGTATGTCGTCAAAAAAAGGTCATACTATAGTATGTCGTTAAAAAAAAGTCATACTATAGTATGTCGTTAAAAAAAGTCATACTATAGTATGTCGTTAAAAAAAGTCATACTATAGTATGTCGTTAAAAAAAAGGTCATACTATAGTATGTCGTTAAAAAAAGTCATACTATAGTATGTCGTTAAAAAAAGTCATACTATAGTATGTCGTTAAAAAAAAGTCATACTATAGTATGTCGTCAAAAAAAGGTCATACTATAGTATGTCGTTAAAAAAAAGTTATACTATAGTATGTCGTCAAAAAAAGTCATACTATAGTATGTCGTTAAAAAAAAGTCATACTATAGCATGTCGTTAAAAAAAGGTCATACTATAGTATGTCGTCAAAAAAAGGTCATACTATAGTATGTCGTTAAAAAAAAAGGTCATACTATAGCATGTCGTCTAAAAAAAGGTCATACTATAGTATGTTGTTAAAAAAAAGGTCATACTATAGCATGTCGTCTAAAAAAAGGTCATACTATAGTATGTCGTTAAAAAAAGGTCATACTACTTCACATGGAAAACATTGAGACTTATAAGTTTCATTAAAAGTAGTGTTTTTAATTATTTTATATCATTGTATTAGTCTGTAATATGTTGACATTTGATAATCTCATGTTCCAAAATCACTTATTTCTTTTTATTTCTTTCAGGAAGCAGCAGAGGAGCCTGATAGTTGAAGGATGTGCTGCAGCGCTGCATGTAGTTCCCTCTGGTGGCCACCAGATGGCGCCAGTTCACCAGAAAAATACCTCATCTAATATATTTTTTAAATAAATCTGAGTAAATACGATTTATAGCTGCCTGACTAAATATCCACCTTCACTGAGTTCACAGCGTCCAGGGTCCAAAGTGAAGAGGATGAATGTAGAAGTGGCCTCAGTGAGACGAGGACTCGTGGTTTGGTGGTTTAAGTTGCTGCTCTTATATGTTGGTGCTGACAGTGAAACCGGGTTCAAAACCGTCTCTGGACAAACACCAGAAGACGTTGGTCAGTTTTTGAGTCCATCATCCATAGAGAAGATGATAAATGCACCTGGAGAACGTCCTGTGGTCTGATCAGGACTCGTAGTGTGATGGGTTCAGTTGTGATGATGAGGTGATGAAGGCTGCTGGTTCAAATCCACCTGCAGTAAAAAACTTTTGAGGGTTTGGGCTTCACTGACTTTATGAAGGACAGTTCTCAAAGTGAAGATGATAAATGAGCAGAGAGAAGTGGAGTTGCTGTGTTGATGACTGGTGGAGTTGTGGGTTAAGCTTCAACCATAAAGAGCCAACGGTGTCAGAGTCTGTTGGTTCAAACCCACCTGTGAATTTAACGTGTTCTAGTAAATTCTTTAATGTGCTTCTTCTTAAAGGAAACACAAATAGGAGAACGAGCAAACACATGACTAAATGTGGAATTAGCTCAACAGGTTGAGCTGCTGCAAAGATCAAAACACAACCAGTGGGATGTTGGTTCAACTCCTCCTGTAGACGTAAAGGTACGAGAGAGTTTTGAGACTGACTTTAAAAAGTCTAACATCCAAAGTGAAGATGATAAATGTACCTGGAGAACATGTCTGGGTTTGAAGGGGACTGGTGGTGTAGAGGGTAGATGTTAGTGACTGTAAGATGTCACCAATGTATTGTGCGGTTCCGACCTGGATAAGAACACGTGTGGAAGGTAGAATCATGAACGAGTGAAATTTTACTGCTTTTAATAGTGTTTATCCAACTAGTTTAACATTAGCTACATGGCTACAACATTAGCTAATTAAAATGCTTGGCTGAAGACCTGGATCATTAAGGTACAGGAGGTTAAAGGTGGTTGGTAAAACACTTGGAACACTCTTAAAAAAAAGTCATACTATAGTATGTCGTCAAAAAAAAGTCATACTATAGTATGTCGTCAAAAAAAGGTCATACTATAGTATGTTGTCAAAATAAAGTCATACTATAGTATGTTGTCAAAATAAAGTCATACTATAGTATGTCGTCAAAAAAAGGTCATACTATAGCATGTCGTTAAAAAAAGGTCATACTATAGTATGTCGTCAAAAAAAAGGTCATACTATAGTATGTCGTTAAAAAAAAGTCATACTATAGTATGTCGTCAAAAAAAAGGTCATACTATAGTATGTCGTCAAAAAAAAGGTCATACTATAGCATGTCGTCAAAAAAAGGTCATACTATAGCATGTCGTTAAAAAAAAGGTCATACTATAGCATGTCGTCAAAAAAAAGGTCATACTATAGCATGTCGTTAAAAAAAAGTCATACTATAGTATGTCGTTAAAAAAAAGGTCATACTATAGTATGTCGCCCAAAAAAGGTCATACTATAGCATGTCGTTAAAAAAAAGTCATACTATAGCATGTCGTTAAAAAAAAGGTCATACTATAGCATGTCGTCAAAAAAAAGGTCATACTATAGTATGTCGTCAAAAAAAAGGTCATACTATAGCATGTCGTTAAAAAAAAGTCATACTATAGTATGTCGTCAAAAAAAATGTCATACTATAGCATGTCGTTAAAAAAAAGTCATACTATAGCATGTCGCCCAAAAAAGGTCATACTATAGTATGTCGTCAAAAAAAAGTCATACTATAGTATGTCGTCAAAAAAAGTCATACTATAGTATGTCGTCCAAAAAAAAGGTCATACTATAGCATGTCGTTAAAAAAAAGTCATACTATAGCATGTCGCCCAAAAAAGGTCATACTATAGTATGTCGTCAAAAAAAAGTCATACTATAGTATGTCGTCAAAAAAAGTCATACTATAGTATATCGTTAAAAAAAGGTCATACTATAGTATGTTGTTAAAAAAAGGTCATACTATAGCATGTCGTCAAAAAAAAGTCATACTATAGCATGTCGTCAAAAAAAGGTCATACTATAGTATGTTGTTAAAAAAAGGTCATACTATAGCATGTCGTCAAAAAAAAGTCATACTATAGTATGTCGTCAAAAAAAAGTCATACTATAGCATGTCGTTAAAAAAAAGTCATACTATAGCATGTCGCCCAAAAAAGGTCATACTATAGTATGTCGTCAAAAAAAAGTCATACTATAGTATGTCGTCAAAAAAAGTCATACTATAGTATGTCGTCAAAAAAAGTCATACTATAGCATGTCGTCTAAAAAAAGTCATACTATAGTATGTCGTCAAAAAAAGGTCATACTATAGTATGTCGTTAAAAAAAGTCATACGATAGTATGTTGTCAAAAAAAGTCATACTATAGCATGTCGTCTAAAAAAAGTCATACTATAGCATGTCGTCAAAAAAAGGTCATACTATAGTATGTCGTTAAAAAAGGTCATACTATAGCATGTCGTCAAAAAAAGTCATACTATAGTATGTCGTTAAAAAAGGTCATACTATAGCATGTCGTCAAAAAAAGTCATACTATAGTATGTCGTCAAAAAAGGTCATACTATAGTATGTCGTCAAAAAAAGTCATACTATAGTATGTCGTTAAAAAAAAGTCATACTATAGTATGTTGTTAAAAAAAGGTCATACTATAGCATGTCGTCAAAAAAAAGTCATACTATAGTATGTTGTTAAAAAAAGTCATACTATAGTATGTCGTTAAAAAAGGTCATACTATAGCATGTCGTCAAAAAAAGTCATACTATAGTATGTCGTCAAAAAAGGTCATACTATAGTATGTCGTCAAAAAAAGTCGTACTATAGTCAGTCAGTCATTTTCTATACCTGCTTATTCCTCATTAGGGTCACATGGTCTGCTGGAGCCTATCCCAGCACGTTACGGCGAGAGGCAGGGATACACCCCAGATGGTCGCCAGCCAATCATGGGGCACACACACCATTCACTCACACACTTACACCTATGGGGAATTTAGAGTCTCCAATTAACCTCAGCATGTTTTTGGACTGTGGGAGGAAGCTGGAGTACCCGGTGAAAACCCACACAGACACGGGGAGAACATGCAAACTCCACACAGAAAGGTCCCAGACCCAGGACCAAGGAGGTCTTGAACCTGCGACCTTCTTGCTGTGAGGCAACAGCGCTAACCCCTGAACCACCGTGTCGCCCTCATACTATAGTATGTCGTTAAAAAAAGGTCATACTATAGTATGTCGTTAAAAAAAAGGTCATACTATAGTATGTCGTTAAAAAAAAGTCATACTATAGTATGTCGTTAAAAAAAAGTCATACTATAGTATGTCGTTAAAAAAAAGTCATACTATAGTATGTCGTTAAAAAAAAGTCATACTATAGTATGTCGTTAAAAAAAGTCATACTATAGCATGTCGTCAAAAAAAAGTCATACTATAGTATGTTGTCAAAAAAAAGGTCATACTATAGTATGTCGTCTAAAAAAGGTCATACTATAGTATGTCGTCAAAAAAAAGTCATACTATAGTATGTTGTCAAAAAAAGGTCATACTATAGTATGTCGTCAAAAAAAGGTCATACTATAGTATGTTGTCAAAAAAAGGTCATACTATAGTATGTCGACAAAAAAAAGTCATACTATAGTATGTTGTCAAAAAAAGGTCATACTATAGTATGTCGTCAAAAAAAGGTCATACTATAGTATGTCGTCAAAAAAAGGTCATACTATAGTATGTTGTCAAAAAAAGTCATACTATAGTATGTCGACAAAAAAAAGTCATACTATAGTATGTTGTCAAAAAAAGGTCATACTATAGCATGTCGTCAAAAAAAGGTCATACTATAGCATGTCGCTAAAAAAAGGTCATACTATAGCATGTCGCTAAAAAAAAGGTCATACTATAGCATGTCGTCAAAAAAAGGTCATACTATAGCATGTCGTTAAAAAAAAGTCATACTATAGTATGTCGTCAAAAAAAGTCGTACTATAGTCAGTCAGTCATTTTCTATACCTGCTTATTCCTCATTAGGGTCACATGGTCTGCTGGAGCCTATCCCAGCGTGTTACGGCGAGAGGCAGGGATACACCCCAGATGGTCGCCAGCCAATCATGGGGCACACACACCATTCACTCACACACTTACACCTATGGGGAATTTAGAGTCTCCAATTAACCTCAGCATGTTTTTGGACTGTGGGAGGAAGCTGGAGTACCTGGTGAAAACCCACACAGACACGGGGAGAACATGCAAACTCCACACAGAAAGGTCCCAGACCCAGGACCAAGGAGGTCTTGAACCTGCGACCTTCTTGCTGTGAGGCAACAGCGCTAACCCCTGAACCACCGTGTCGCCCTCATACTATAGTATGTCGTTAAAAAAAGGTCATACTATAGTATGTCGTTAAAAAAAAGGTCATACTATAGTATGTCGTTAAAAAAAAAGTCATACTATAGTATGTCGTTAAAAAAAAGTCATACTATAGTATGTCGTTAAAAAAAAGTCATACTATAGTATGTCGTTAAAAAAAAGTCATACTATAGTATGTCGTTAAAAAAAAGTCATACTATAGTATGTCGTTAAAAAAAAAGTCATACTATAGTATGTCGTTAAAAAAAAGTCATACTATAGTATGTCGTTAAAAAAAAGTCATACTATAGTATGTCGTTAAAAAAAAGTCATACTATAGTATGTCGTTAAAAAAAAGTCATACTATAGCATGTCGTCAAAAAAAAGTCATACTATAGTATGTTGTCAAAAAAAAGGTCATACTATAGTATGTCGTCTAAAAAAGGTCATACTATAGTATGTTGTTAAAAAAAAGGTCATACTATAGTATGTCGTCTAAAAAAGGTCATACTATAGTATGTTGTTAAAAAAAAGGTCATACTATAGTATGTCGTCTAAAAAAGGTCATACTATAGTATGTCGTCTAAAAAAGGTCATACTATAGTATGTCGTCAAAAAAAGGTCATACTATAGTATGTCGTCTAAAAAAGGTCATACTATAGCATGTCGTTAAAAAAAGGTCATACTATAGTATGTCGTCAAAAAAAAGGTCATACTATAGTATGTCGTTAAAAAAAAGTCATACTATAGTATGTCGTCAAAAAAAAGGTCATACTATAGTATGTCGTCAAAAAAAAGGTCATACTATAGCATGTCGTCAAAAAAAGGTCATACTATAGCATGTCGTTAAAAAAAAGGTCATACTATAGCATGTCGTCAAAAAAAAGGTCATACTATAGCATGTCGTTAAAAAAAAGTCATACTATAGTATGTCGTTAAAAAAAAGGTCATACTATAGTATGTCGCCCAAAAAAGGTCATACTATAGCATGTCGTTAAAAAAAAGTCATACTATAGCATGTCGTTAAAAAAAAGGTCATACTATAGCATGTCGTCAAAAAAAAGGTCATACTATAGTATGTCGTCAAAAAAAAGGTCATACTATAGCATGTCGTTAAAAAAAAGTCATACTATAGTATGTCGTCAAAAAAAATGTCATACTATAGCATGTCGTTAAAAAAAAGTCATACTATAGCATGTCGCCCAAAAAAGGTCATACTATAGTATGTCGTCAAAAAAAAGTCATACTATAGTATGTCGTCAAAAAAAGTCATACTATAGTATGTCGTCCAAAAAAAAGGTCATACTATAGCATGTCGTTAAAAAAAAGTCATACTATAGCATGTCGCCCAAAAAAGGTCATACTATAGTATGTCGTCAAAAAAAAGTCATACTATAGCATGTCGTCTAAAAAAGGTCATACTATAGCATGTCGTTAAAAAAAAGTCATACTATAGCATGTCGCCCAAAAAAGGTCATACTATAGTATGTCGTCAAAAAAAAGTCATACTATAGTATGTCGTCAAAAAAAGTCATACTATAGTATATCGTTAAAAAAAGGTCATACTATAGTATGTTGTTAAAAAAAGGTCATACTATAGCATGTCGTCAAAAAAAAGTCATACTATAGCATGTCGTCAAAAAAAGGTCATACTATAGTATGTTGTTAAAAAAAGGTCATACTATAGCATGTCGTCAAAAAAAAGTCATACTATAGTATGTCGTCAAAAAAAAGTCATACTATAGCATGTCGTTAAAAAAAAGTCATACTATAGCATGTCGCCCAAAAAAGGTCATACTATAGTATGTCGTCAAAAAAAAGTCATACTATAGTATGTCGTCAAAAAAAGTCATACTATAGTATGTCGTCAAAAAAAGTCATACTATAGCATGTCGTCTAAAAAAAGTCATACTATAGTATGTCGTCAAAAAAAGGTCATACTATAGTATGTCGTTAAAAAAAGTCATACGATAGTATGTTGTCAAAAAAAGTCATACTATAGCATGTCGTCTAAAAAAAGTCATACTATAGCATGTCGTCAAAAAAAGGTCATACTATAGTATGTCGTTAAAAAAGGTCATACTATAGCATGTCGTCAAAAAAAGTCATACTATAGTATGTCGTTAAAAAAGGTCATACTATAGCATGTCGTCAAAAAAAGTCATACTATAGTATGTCGTCAAAAAAGGTCATACTATAGTATGTCGTCAAAAAAAGTCATACTATAGTATGTCGTTAAAAAAAAGTCATACTATAGTATGTTGTTAAAAAAAGGTCATACTATAGCATGTCGTCAAAAAAAAGTCATACTATAGTATGTTGTTAAAAAAAGTCATACTATAGTATGTCGTTAAAAAAGGTCATACTATAGCATGTCGTCAAAAAAAGTCATACTATAGTATGTCGTTAAAAAAGGTCATACTATAGCATGTCGTCAAAAAAAGTCATACTATAGTATGTCGTCAAAAAAGGTCATACTATAGTATGTCGTCAAAAAAAGTCGTACTATAGTCAGTCAGTCATTTTCTATACCTGCTTATTCCTCATTAGGGTCACATGGTCTGCTGGAGCCTATCCCAGCACGTTACGGCGAGAGGCAGGGATACACCCCAGATGGTCGCCAGCCAATCATGGGGCACACACACCATTCACTCACACACTTACACCTATGGGGAATTTAGAGTCTCCAATTAACCTCAGCATGTTTTTGGACTGTGGGAGGAAGCTGGAGTACCCGGTGAAAACCCACACAGACACGGGGAGAACATGCAAACTCCACACAGAAAGGTCCCAGACCCAGGACCAAGGAGGTCTTGAACCTGCGACCTTCTTGCTGTGAGGCAACAGCGCTAACCCCTGAACCACCGTGTCGCCCTCATACTATAGTATGTCGTTAAAAAAAGGTCATACTATAGTATGTCGTTAAAAAAAAGGTCATACTATAGTATGTCGTTAAAAAAAAGTCATACTATAGTATGTCGTTAAAAAAAAGTCATACTATAGTATGTCGTTAAAAAAAAGTCATACTATAGTATGTCGTTAAAAAAAAGTCATACTATAGTATGTCGTTAAAAAAAAGTCATACTATAGCATGTCGTCAAAAAAAAGTCATACTATAGTATGTTGTCAAAAAAAAGGTCATACTATAGTATGTCGTCTAAAAAAGGTCATACTATAGTATGTCGTCAAAAAAAAGTCATACTATAGTATGTTGTCAAAAAAAGGTCATACTATAGTATGTCGTCAAAAAAAGGTCATACTATAGTATGTTGTCAAAAAAAGGTCATACTATAGTATGTCGACAAAAAAAAGTCATACTATAGTATGTTGTCAAAAAAAGGTCATACTATAGTATGTCGTCAAAAAAAGGTCATACTATAGTATGTCGTCAAAAAAAGGTCATACTATAGTATGTTGTCAAAAAAAGTCATACTATAGTATGTCGACAAAAAAAAGTCATACTATAGTATGTTGTCAAAAAAAGGTCATACTATAGCATGTCGTCAAAAAAAGGTCATACTATAGCATGTCGCTAAAAAAAGGTCATACTATAGCATGTCGCTAAAAAAAAGGTCATACTATAGCATGTCGTCAAAAAAAGGTCATACTATAGCATGTCGTTAAAAAAAAGTCATACTATAGTATGTCGTCAAAAAAAGTCGTACTATAGTCAGTCAGTCATTTTCTATACCTGCTTATTCCTCATTAGGGTCACATGGTCTGCTGGAGCCTATCCCAGCGTGTTACGGCGAGAGGCAGGGATACACCCCAGATGGTCGCCAGCCAATCATGGGGCACACACACCATTCACTCACACACTTACACCTATGGGGAATTTAGAGTCTCCAATTAACCTCAGCATGTTTTTGGACTGTGGGAGGAAGCTGGAGTACCTGGTGAAAACCCACACAGACACAGGGAGAACATGCAAACTCCACACAGAAAGGTCCCAGACCCAGGACCAAGGAGGTCTTGAACCTGCGACCTTCTTGCTGTGAGGCAACAGCGCTAACCCCTGAACCACCGTGTCGCCCTCATACTATAGTATGTCGTTAAAAAAAGGTCATACTATAGTATGTCGTTAAAAAAAAGGTCATACTATAGTATGTCGTTAAAAAAAAAGTCATACTATAGTATGTCGTTAAAAAAAAGTCATACTATAGTATGTCGTTAAAAAAAAGTCATACTATAGTATGTCGTTAAAAAAAAGTCATACTATAGTATGTCGTTAAAAAAAAGTCATACTATAGTATGTCGTTAAAAAAAAAGTCATACTATAGTATGTCGTTAAAAAAAAGTCATACTATAGTATGTCGTTAAAAAAAAGTCATACTATAGTATGTCGTTAAAAAAAAGTCATACTATAGTATGTCGTTAAAAAAAAGTCATACTATAGCATGTCGTCAAAAAAAAGTCATACTATAGTATGTTGTCAAAAAAAAGGTCATACTATAGTATGTCGTCTAAAAAAGGTCATACTATAGTATGTTGTTAAAAAAAAGGTCATACTATAGTATGTCGTCTAAAAAAGGTCATACTATAGTATGTTGTTAAAAAAAAGGTCATACTATAGTATGTCGTCTAAAAAAGGTCATACTATAGTATGTCGTCTAAAAAAGGTCATACTATAGTATGTCGTCAAAAAAAGGTCATACTATAGTATGTCGTCTAAAAAAGGTCATACTATAGTATGTCGTCAAAAAAAAGTCATACTATAGTATGTCGACAAAAAAAAGTCATACTATAGTATGTCGACAAAAAAAAGTCATACTATAGTATGTTGTCAAAAAAAGGTCATACTATAGCATGTCGCTAAAAAAAGGTCATACTATAGCATGTCGCTAAAAAAAAGGTCATACTATAGCATGTCGTCAAAAAAAGGTCATACTATAGCATGTCGTTAAAAAAAAGTCATACTATAGTATGTCGTCAAAAAAAGTCGTACTATAGTCAGTCAGTCAGTCATTTTCTATACCTGCTTATTCCTCATTAGGGTCACATGGTCTGCTGGAGCCTATCCCAGCGTGTTACGGCGAGAGGCAGGGATACACCCCAGATGGTCGCCAGCCAATCATGGGGCACACACACCATTCACTCACACACTTACACCTATGGGGAATTTAGAGTCTCCAATTAACCTCAGCATGTTTTTGGACTGTGGGAGGAAGCTGGAGTACCTGGTGAAAACCCACACAGACACGGGGAGAACATGCAAACTCCACACAGAAAGGTCCCAGACCCAGGACCAAGGAGGTCTTGAACCTGCGACCTTCTTGCTGTGAGGCAACAGCGCTAACCCCTGAACCACCGTGTCGCCCTCATACTATAGTATGTCGTTAAAAAAAGGTCATACTATAGTATGTCGTTAAAAAAAAGGTCATACTATAGTATGTCGTTAAAAAAAAGTCATACTATAGTATGTCGTTAAAAAAAAGTCATACTATAGTATGTCGTTAAAAAAAAGTCATACTATAGTATGTCGTTAAAAAAAAGTCATACTATAGCATGTCGTCAAAAAAAAGTCATACTATAGTATGTCGTCTAAAAAAGGTCATACTATAGTATGTCGTCAAAAAAAGGTCATACTATAGTATGTTGTCAAAAAAAAGGTCATACTATAGTATGTCGTCTAAAAAAGGTCATACTATAGTATGTTGTTAAAAAAAAGGTCATACTATAGTATGTCGTCTAAAAAAGGTCATACTATAGTATGTTGTTAAAAAAAAGGTCATACTATAGTATGTCGTCTAAAAAAGGTCATACTATAGTATGTCGTCTAAAAAAGGTCATACTATAGTATGTCGTCAAAAAAAGGTCATACTATAGTATGTCGTCTAAAAAAGGTCATACTATAGTATGTCGTCAAAAAAAAGTCATACTATAGTATGTTGTCAAAAAAAGGTCATACTATAGTATGTCGTCAAAAAAAGGTCATACTATAGTATGTTGTCAAAAAAAGGTCATACTATAGTATGTCGTCAAAAAAAAGTCATACTATAGTATGTCGACAAAAAAAAGTCATACTATAGTATGTTGTCAAAAAAAGGTCATACTATAGCATGTCGTCAAAAAAAGGTCATACTATAGCATGTCGCTAAAAAAAGGTCATACTATAGCATGTCGCTAAAAAAAAGGTCATACTATAGCATGTCGTCAAAAAAAGGTCATACTATAGCATGTCGTTAAAAAAAAGTCATACTATAGTATGTCGTCAAAAAAAGTCGTACTATAGTCAGTCAGTCATTTTCTATACCTGCTTATTCCTCATTAGGGTCACATGGTCTGCTGGAGCCTATCCCAGCACGTTACGGCGAGAGGCAGGGATACACCCCAGATGGTCGCCAGCCAATCATGGGGCACACACACCATTCACTCACACACTTACACCTATGGGGAATTTAGAGTCTCCAATTAACCTCAGCATGTTTTTGGACTGTGGGAGGAAGCTGGAGTACCTGGTGAAAACCCACACAGACACAGGGAGAACATGCAAACTCCACACAGAAAGGTCCCAGACCCAGGACCAAGGAGGTCTTGAACCTGCGACCTTCTTGCTGTGAGGCAACAGCGCTAACCCCTGAACCACCGTGTCGCCCTCATACTATAGTATGTCGTTAAAAAAAGGTCATACTATAGTATGTCGTTAAAAAAAAGGTCATACTATAGTATGTCGTTAAAAAAAAGTCATACTATAGTATGTCGTTAAAAAAAAAGTCATACTATAGTATGTCGTTAAAAAAAAGTCATACTATAGCATGTCGTCAAAAAAAAGTCATACTATAGTATGTTGTCAAAAAAAAGGTCATACTATAGTATGTCGTCTAAAAAAGGTCATACTATAGTATGTCGTCAAAAAAAGGTCATACTATAGTATGTCGTCTAAAAAAGGTCATACTATAGTATGTCGTCTAAAAAAGGTCATACTATAGTATGTCGTCAAAAAAAAGTCATACTATAGTATGTCGTTAAAAAAAAGGTCATACTATAGTATGTCGTCTAAAAAAGGTCATACTATAGTATGTCGTCTTAAAAAGGTCATACTATAGTATGTTGTTAAAAAAAAGGTCATACTATAGTATGTCGTCTAAAAAAGGTCATACTATAGCATGTTGTCAAAAAAAGGTCATACTATAGCATGTCGTCAAAAAAAAGTCATACTATAGTATGTCGACAAAAAAAAGTCATACTATAGTATGTCGACAAAAAAAAGTCATACTATAGTATGTTGTCAAAAAAAGGTCATACTATAGTATGTCATCAAAAAAAGGTCATACTATAGCATGTCGCTAAAAAAAAGTCATACTATAGTATGTCATCAAAAAAAGGTCATACTATAGCATGTCGTCAAAAAAAGGTCATACTATAGCATGTCGCTAAAAAAAGGTCATACTATAGCATGTCGTCAAAAAAAAGTCATACTATAGTATGTCGTCAAAAAAAAGTCATACTATAGTATGTTGTCAAAAAAAGGTCATACTATAGTATGTCATCAAAAAAAGGTCATACTATAGTATGTCGCTAAAAAAAAGTCATACTATAGTATGTCGTTAAAAAAAAGTCATACTATAGCATGTCGTCAAAAAAAAGTCATACTATAGTATGTTGTCAAAAAAAAGGTCATACTATAGTATGTCGTCTAAAAAAGGTCATACTATAGTATGTCGTCAAAAAAAGGTCATACTATAGTATGTCGTCTAAAAAAGGTCATACTATAGTATGTCGTCAAAAAAAAGTCATACTATAGTATGTTGTTAAAAAAAAGGTCATACTATAGTATGTCGTCTAAAAAAGGTCATACTATAGTATGTCGTCTAAAAAAGGTCATACTATAGTATGTTGTTAAAAAAAAGGTCATACTATAGTATGTCGTCTAAAAAAGGTCATACTATAGTATGTCGTCAAAAAAAGGTCATACTATAGTATGTCGTCTAAAAAAGGTCATACTATAGTATGTCGTCAAAAAAAAGTCATACTATAGTATGTTGTCAAAAAAAGGTCATACTATAGTATGTCGTCTAAAAAAGGTCATACTATAGTATGTTGTCAAAAAAAGGTCATACTATAGTATGTCGTCAAAAAAAAGTCATACTATAGTATGTCGTCAAAAAAAGTCATACTATAGTATGTCGTTAAAAAAAAGTCATACTATAGCATGTCGTTAAAAAAAGGTCATACTATAGTATGTCATCAAAAAAAGGTCATACTATAGTATGTCGCTAAAAAAAAGTCATACTATAGTATGTCGTTAAAAAAAAGTCATACTATAGCATGTCGTCAAAAAAAAGTCATACTATAGTATGTTGTCAAAAAAAAGGTCATACTATAGTATGTCGTCTAAAAAAGGTCATACTATAGTATGTCGTCAAAAAAAGGTCATACTATAGTATGTCGTCTAAAAAAGGTCATACTATAGTATGTCGTCAAAAAAAAGTCATACTATAGTATGTTGTTAAAAAAAAGGTCATACTATAGTATGTCGTCTAAAAAAGGTCATACTATAGTATGTCGTCTAAAAAAGGTCATACTATAGTATGTTGTTAAAAAAAAGGTCATACTATAGTATGTCGTCTAAAAAAGGTCATACTATAGTATGTCGTCAAAAAAAGGTCATACTATAGTATGTCGTCTAAAAAAGGTCATACTATAGTATGTCGTCAAAAAAAAGTCATACTATAGTATGTTGTCAAAAAAAGGTCATACTATAGTATGTCGTCTAAAAAAGGTCATACTATAGTATGTTGTCAAAAAAAGGTCATACTATAGTATGTTGTCAAAAAAAGGTCATACTATAGTATGTCGTCAAAAAAAAGTCATACTATAGTATGTCGTCAAAAAAAGTCATACTATAGTATGTCGTTAAAAAAAAGTCATACTATAGCATGTCGTTAAAAAAAAGGTCATACTATAGTATGTCGTTAAAAAAAGTCATACTATAGCATGTCGTTAAAAAAAAGGTCATACTATAGTATGTCGTTAAAAAAAGGTCAAAGGTTAATATATCTATCCATGATACTTATGTACTTTACTGCAGTACTTTAACTAGCCAACTTATTATTGTAATGTACCTTTACTGCATTATTTTAATATTGATGTACTTTTACTGCACAACTACATTAACCCATAATACTTATGTACCTTTACTGTAGTACTTAACTATGCAGCATCAATGTACATTTACCTCATTACTTTGATATCTGTGTACTTTTACTGCAGTATTTTAACAAGGCAGCATCAACTTATAATACTGATCTACCTTTACTGCGTTACTTTAACACGTATGTACTTTTACTGCAGTTCTACTACATCAATATATTTATATATTCTAATAAATTGTCTCTTTTATTTGTTTTTCAGGGCAGTAATGACATTGAAGGCATCACAGAGACAATAACTGGCTTTATACACTTCTCTGATCACACTGTAATTAAAAGATAATCAATTTATATCCAATAAAGATCAGATTAACCAATAGATCAAACTCTGCAGAGCAAACTGAATGCATGGACTGGATGAAGTGGGAACTCCATGGTTTCTCTAGATGCTGTGGTTGGTTTGAGGGTGTTGTAGAATGCAGGGAAAATATTAACAGACAAATTTGTGATTGATCCAGTTGCTGTGGCAGAGAAGAGCCTGTGGGCCAGATGGGATTTCAGCTTTGATTTTAAACCCTTTTCTGATGATTTAACACCAGCTCAGACTCCTGGTTCCAGCAGCACATGCCATTCCTGAAGTGTGGAAAACAGCTGTCAACCCAATTCACAAATAAGGAACTTTATACTGTGATGGAGGCACTTGAACGCATCACGGCTCTGAAGACACTTTTAATAAGACACATTTAACCCCTTGACCTCCAGCCCTTTCTTAGGTTTAGGACATACCCATATTAAGTAGGGTACATCTCAGATGTTGGTCGACACTAATCGACCATTTATTGATCTCAAATAAACATTTTCATCCCAAAACAGCAACAAAAAAACACATTTTTTGTTCGTCGCTTCAAACAAGCGACTTTTTCCTGTAGTGTTTCTTGGCTGCTAGTTTACTGAGTTTTTGTCATAAAGCTACACTGATGGTACCGTTGGACTCGTCAAAGTCTCAGCTTTCATATGAGATGTCATTTGTTTGTATAACATGAAGTATCAGAGGGCTAGCCATCAAAATGTGGCGAGTGGGTTGGCTTTATGATCGTATACCGATTTTCATATTTGTTAATTAATTAGCTTGGTGTTGGAGTTGTGTTTGGTGTGTGTAAATATGACTTATATGTGCTTGTAGTGGAGTTTCTCCTGTTTAATTTGATGTATAGCTTCACTATATTTGTACATGATTAGTGCAGCAATCTCCAAAATCCCCTGTGGGGGAACCTGGAGTTTAACTCACATTCTGTTAAATAAAGCACTTAGAGGTGAATCTCCATAGAAACCTCTACTAAACCTCTACAGTTTCTGCTTTACATTCATTTTGCGATTAAAAATAGCACTTTTTAAATGAACTGAACATGATTCTCTGCATAAAACACGTTAGAAAACACATTGTTCATGTTTTATATTTCTTTTTGTTTGTGCGCGTTTTTCCAGCATTTAACTTGTAATATTTGTTTTATATTTCAGTTAAATTATTTACAACATGGATAAAACAAACAAACACACACTTAATGTTAAGTTATATAAGTTTATTGGTTTCATTTTGTTCATCAGTTCATCATTTTTCTTTCAAATCAACTCATACTTTACCACACGGCTCTGGATAAAAGGAGAAACTGTGTTTTACTACCTGCTTTCGAACCCTTGAAGGCATCATCCCTGATTGGATGATACCAATAATGAGGAGAAGGGGAATTAAAGTAAGTTTGTCTGTTGTTTTGATATTTTTTAGTGAATTTCTTTCAGAAAAGAAGATACGTTGAGTCTTTTAAATGATGAACATGTCTTGTTCTTACTTATAGAAATAAATATCTGTTATTTGCTGATTTGCAGTGAAGTGAACCCCCCCCCCCCCCCGGCATCGTGGTTTAGTCCAGGTGGATTCCTGTTATAAAGGATTTATTTATGCATTTATGCAGTAAATGTTACAGTAAATGTGTGTGTTCTGAGTATAAAAACTCAATTTTACAAGTATTTTACAACACACTTATGTAAAAATAACGTTTAGCAAGTTTTACAACACACTTATGTAAAAATAACGTTTAGCAAGACGAGATTGAAAAAAATACTGTTTTAAAAGCATCTATTGGGTCAAAAATCACAAATAAAATGCAATTTTAGAATAGAATAGAAGATAAAACTAGTTGATATCATGCTTTTTTATTTTTAAAAACATTTTTAAGAGAGTTAAACTAACTGGTACCAGGTTTTTAGGGTTAAACCATGTGACATATTTTGATTTTATCCCATTTACTGTGTGTAGTTGATATAAAACTGAATAAAAAACAAGTCAAACACAGTGAGAACCTCAGTATTAAACTGATTCTTATAAATATTTGTTCATATGATGTTTCAGGTGTGTCATTTGAAACTAAAATAGCCTTTTGGGGAATAAATAAGATGTTTTTAATGTAATTTAATCTCGTTTTTTTTATCTATAATTAGACGTAGAAACATGATTCTTTTCCTTTTATAGTAAAATGTCTAAATTTGATTAAAAGGGCGGAAAAATAATCACATGATAAAGAAGATTCAGACGTGAACAGGTTTAAATTAGTTCCACTATTAAGGCCAGTTTATAGGTGATTAAACAGTGGATTAAAAAGGGGAAGTATCTAAAATTATTAATTAATTGACATTAAATAAGATTAAAAATCTAAAACATTTAAATTAAAAACAAAAATAAAATTCCGTTGCTTTGAAAAATAGTGAAGAATGTTAATTTATAACACTGATGTACCTTTACTGCATTATTTGATGTACTTTTACTTCAGTACTACATCAATTCATCATACTTATATATTTAAATGTAGTACTTTAATTACATAACCTAATAACTCATTATACTTTAATTGTAGTAATTTAATTAGGCGTACTTTTACTGTAATACTACTTATGTTTTCCTGTTTCAAAGTAAAAGTACTGCAAAATGTACTTTCTCCTCTTCATATATATTAGTTCCTGTAAGAATATTTAAATTAATACAAATTAAATATTCTATTAAATATTAAATATGTACTTTTACTGAAGTAATTGTATTTTTTAGACAGTAGTACTTGTACTTTTAATCAATTAAAGTACCTGAGTACTGAGTAAAGTACAAATACCTTTAATTTTTTCTTCGTTTGGTTTGTTTTGACCTGTTCCGGCCGCTGATTGGCTCCTCGCAGGCTCGACGCGGTGACGTAGGAGGGTCGATTACGTCACACGTACAGCCTGAAGTCCGACGGTCGGAGCACAGCTGAGCGAAGCAGCTGAGTGTGTGTGTGTGTGCGTGCGTGTGTGTGTAAGAGAGAGAGAGAGAGAGTGTGTGTGTGTGTTTCCTCCATCATGAGGTGAGTTTCTCTCTGCATCTGATTATTGCTGCTTTATTGATCAGTAACTCATTGATCGCGTGAGACGCGCATCGATCATCGATTATGAATCATCATTCGATCAGAAGTTGATCCTGACAACAACACGTGAAGTTTCAGCCTCTGAACTTTAACACTGAACCGATCGGATCGATCTGATCGACACGATCGATGATCAGAAATCAGCCGCGTGCTCGCTGCTATTCATTCATACGAATCTGATAATAAATCAATACAGAACTGATCAATAAAGTGTTTGAATGATGCGTTTTATTCACAAAACCACAACGAAATGTTTTAAATTATGAGATTTGCTTAAGTTTTGTCACTTTCCTGTTTTCTCTTATTTAAAGCTGCAGCATTTCATTGATTAGTTGAGAACTATTTAATCAATCGACAAGTATTTTGATAAATTATTGATTAGTTGTTTATGCCTGTTACAACCTTCTTTATAGAATAAAAGCACATTTAATGGTTTAAATGTTCATTATTGTGTTGATTTAGTTTAGTTAAAGTGAAGCAGAAACAACTAAAAACTTATTTCATTTGGATTTAAAGTGAATTTGTATTTTTGTCAGTGTTAACTGTAGATTATTGATTATTACCTCATGGAGGTTATGTTTTAACCTGTTTGTCTGTCTGTTTGTTAGCAAAATATCTTAAAAAGTTTTGGTCAGATTTTCATCAAATTTTCAGCAAATATTGTCAATGGTATCATGAACAGGTGATTAAATTTTGGTAATGATCCGGAAGAAATCCTGGTTTCTGGAGCAATTTTTTTGACATGAAATATGAAATGGTGTAACCGAAAAAATAAAATATTTAATCAACCTAGGATATAAAACTAATTGATAGCATTTTGTTTTAAAAAAAACTTTATAAGAGAGTTAAACTATCTGGTACAAAGTTTTTGTGGTTATAAATGTCTGTTCATATGTTTTAACCAGCGTTTTTCTGTCTGTTTGTTAACAAAATATCTCAAAAAGTTTTGGTCAGATTTTCATCAGATTTTCAGCGAATGTTGGGGAAGATACCATGAACAGATGATTAAATTTTGGCAATGATCCGGAAGAAAACCTGGTTTCTGGATCACATTTCATGTTGATAACATGTGAAAAAAATGTTAAAAGTGCAGGAAATGTGCAATTTCAAATGGTGAAACAGAAAAAGAATGATAAATTTAAATATTTAATCCACCTAGATTATATAACTAGTTGATAACATGTGTTTTTACTTGAATGAAGAAGATGTGTTTTCTATTCAAATTGGTCAACTGATTCTTATAAATGTCGTTTTAACCAGCGTTTGTCTGTCTGTTTGTTAGCAAAATATCTCAAAAAGTTTTGGTCAGATTTTCATCAAATTTTCAGCGAATGTTGGGGATGGTACCATGAACAGGTGATTAAATTTTGATAATGATCCAGAAGAAATAGTGGTTTCTGGATCCGCCAAATGAATGAATCTGGACATTTTCCTCCTGCAGGTTCTTCTTCCTCTCGCTGGTTTTCTGCTCCCTGGTCGACGCTCAGCAGAATTCAGAAATGTACGGCAGCCTGCAGTCACCAAACTTCCCGGAGCCGTACCCCCGAGAGACGGAGCTGCACTGGAACGTCAGCGTTCCCGACGGATTCCAGATCAAACTCTACTTCAGCCACTTCGACCTGGAGCCCTCCTACCTGTGTGAGTACGACTACGTCAAGGTAAGAAGAAGGAGACCAGAGGTACTTTTAGAGATGCAGAACCAGAAGCTGCTATTTTAGTTAGGGGTTAGAGGTTAGGGGTTATATTAGGGGTTAGGGGTTATATTAGGGGTTAGGGGTTATATTAGGGGTTAGGGGTTAGGTTAGGGGTTATATTAGGAGTTATATTAGGAGTTAGGGGTTATATTAGGGGTTATATTAGGGGTTAGGGGTTATATTAGGGGTTAGATTAGGATTTAGGGGTTAGGTTAGGGGTTATATTAGGGGTTAGGGGTTATATTACGGGTTAGGGGTTATATTAGGGGTTATATTAGGGGTTAGGGGTTATATTAGGGGTTATATTAGGGGTTAGATTAGGGGTTAGGGGTTATATTACGGGTTAGGGGTTATATTAGGGGTTAGATTAGGGGTTGGGGTTATATTACGGGTTAGGGGTTATATTAGGGGTTAGGTTAGGGGTTATATTAGGGGTTAGGGGTTATATTACGGGTTAGGGGTTATATTAGGGGTTAGGTTAGGGGTTATATTAGGGGTTATATTAGGGGTTAGGGGTTATATTAGGGGTTAGATTAGGATTTAGGGGTTAGGTTAGGGGTTATATTAGGGGTTAGGGGTTATATTACGGGTTAGGGGTTATATTAGGGGTTATATTAGGGGTTAGGGGTTATATTAGGGGTTATATTAGGGGTTAGATTAGGGGTTAGGGGTTATATTACGGGTTAGGGTGATATTTGGGGGTTAGGTTGTTACGGGTTTGGGGGTTAATTTAGGGTTAGGGTTATTTTAGGGGTTTAGGTGGGTTATTACGGGGTTAGGGGTTATATTAGGGTTAGGGGTTATTATGGGGTTAGGTGAGGGTTAAGGGGTTATATTATGGGGTTAGGGTGTTAGGGTTTGTTTGGGGTGTGGTAGGGCGTGGTTTGGGGTTTAGGGTAGGGGTTATATTGGGGTTAGATTAGGTTTGAGGGGTTAGGTTTGGGGTTTTTTAGGGTGGGGGTTTATTAGGGGTTGGTTAGGGGTGGGGTTGATTTAGGGTTAGGGGTTTAGGGGTGGTGGTTGGGTTAGTTAGGGGTTGGGGTAGTTTTAGGAGTTAGGGGTTAGGTTAGGGGTTAAATTAGGGGTTAGATAGAGGTTAGTGTTTAGGGTATAGGGGTTAGAGGTCACGGGTTAGTGGTTAGGGTATAGAGGTTAGTGTTTAGGGTATAGGGGTTAGAGGTCAGGGGTTAGTGTTTAGGGTATAGGGGTTAGGTACAAAGCAGGAACATCGTTTTGCTCCTGAACAGAAACATGACTCAGATTTGGTTTGTTACCAAACTTCACTTCACTGGATTTAAAAAAAATATATATTTATTTAAAATTAAAATTAAAATAGTTTAATATGAACAAAAGATGCTAAACTCTGAACTCTGCAGTGTTTTGGTGCAACAAGAAAACACAGTTTAGACTAATTACTGATCGTTGTAGAGACATTTACTCGATTTCATTCCCATAAAAACACACGGCACTAATCCACTATACAGGATTACAACAGTAAACCAAAGAAAGGCTGGTATAGTTATAGTGAGCATGTTAAAAACACTGATGAAACATAACTAAACAATCCAAGCACATTTAAAACTGAATAGATTCAGTCCTGTTATAATTAAGATGAAGCTAGTAGCAGCAATTTTTCTGTTATAGCGTCGTAGTTGGTAATAAGCAAGAAGCAACTGGTGCTAATGAGAGGATATGCTACACACACACACACACACACACACACACACACACACAGAAACATTCTTTGTTTAAATGAGACCCTTAGTGTGTGTGTGTGTGTGTGTGTGACCTGCTGTTCATTGACTCTCAGTGTAAACTGCTGCTGAATGTCAGATAACGCCTGCAGGCGCCTGAACTGAATGTTAAACACTGAGCTGAATGTAAAGCTGCAGCGTTTCTACCTTCTCCCTGCAGCCAATAAATAAATACACACCACGGAGTAAAGGACCAGTTCGAGGGAAGATTTGCCTTAAAACAACCAACCAACGTGTTTGTTGCTGTTGTTTAGAGGCCAAATCTTTTAGTTTCTAATCTTCCACCAGAGCTAAACTCTGTTTTAGCCCCTCCCCCTTTCTGTTATATACAATAAATGGAATATCTTCTATAGCTATCAATAAAAAATAAAATAAAAAAATACAAAAAATTGCAAAAAAAATAATAAATCAATTAATCTATGACTTACTAATCTTATTACCTATAGATTAAATGTCATAAATAACAACATTTAATAAATTAATAATTATCCAGGATTATTTTTTGATGAATCTGCAGATTATTTCATTGATTAGGTGTTTAATTAATAAATGTCACGTAATGAAAAATGCTCGTTTTAATTATCGTTCACAAAAATCTTCATTCGCAGCTAAAAAGAAATAATTTATTTTCATTTATGTCATTTTGTTATATCTCATACAGCTCCCGTTGTTTATAATACTCACAAAAAACGGTCTTTTATAATTAATATTAAAAATGATGATCTATTTGATCTATTTCTAGAAGTTGTATTTATTTGTATTTTATATCTTTTAATCATAAAACCTATTGATTCTGATTCTGTCTAATCTCCTCTGTAGTGTAGCTGAACACGAGCCGTTTAGAAAAAGCCCCCGTTGTGATGTCACAACAGTCCGGGGGCAGGGTTTCCTAATGAGATTTTCAGAGTGAGTGTGTGAGAAGGCCGACTGTATTGCTACTACGGGATGATAGACCACAGGAATTAAATTATGAGACATTTCCTCCGTATTTCGAGGTGATTCGTGCTGCGTTACCTGTGTCCAGGTGGAGGCGGAGGGGGAGGTGCTGGGGCTGTTTTGTGGGCGGGAGGACACGGACACGGAGGTGGTCCCGGCTCAGCAGGTCATCACCTCCCCCAGGAACTCCCTCAGCCTCCTCTTCTCCTCCGACTTCTCCAACGAGGAGAGATACAGCGGATTCATGGCTCACTACAGCGCCGTGGGTGAGGGAGCAAAGCTATTTCCTTTCTGAAACCAGCATCTCTACATGTTTCTGTTTGAATTCCAACACATGAACACCTCATTCTGCTTAAAGAGGAACCAGGAGTGGAATAAAACCACCCAGTAACAATGGTAAAGACTGTGGAAAGCATGAAAACTGGGATTAAAATAAGGGTTAATGCACCAAATACTGATTTCTGAACTCTTCTTAAGTGTAAATATTAGTATTATGTTGTTTTATAATGAATTGTTTGTCATTTTCTGCTAAATAAAAGCTCTAAATTATCATATTTTTATTTGGAATTTAGGGGAAATGTTGTCACTAGTTTATAGACTCAAACTAAAATGTAGTCTCTTATTTTTACCATATATATATATATAAAGAAATTGTCCCATTATATCTATTTATTGGCCAAACTAAATCAACATTTGAGTATTTTTACATCAACATGGATTAAAACGAATATTTGGTGAAGCTCCGCCCACTTTATTGGCATCCAATCAAACGTGAGGATTTGATTTAAATCCTTCTTTGCAACTTCAAACCTCAAGTACTTAGTTTTCACAGGAAATGTACAAAACTTCAATTTCGCAAGACCTTTAAAAACTCTTAACTTAAAAACAGCGGAAATATACAGAAATGTGTTTTTAGTAATGAAAAGCTCCCACAGAGTTAAAGACACACACACATCATGCTTGGGCCCATAGCAACCGCCGTAGCAACCGCCGTAGCAACCACCGTAGCAACCACCTTATTAACCACAAAGCACAAACACCCTAATAACCAACTAGAAACATCTTCAGAAAACCACAAACCAACACCACGCTGAGCGCCACCTAGCAACCAGCTAGCAACACACAAACAGCTGCCTGGTAACACCATAGCAACCGTCACCATAGTGACTGACTGGGCAGGGCGCTATGGGCTGTTTTCATCCCCTCACTTCATCTCCATGTTCTGGTTCAGATGTGGATGAATGCGGTGACCAGACTGACGAGGATCTGCTCTGTGACCACTTCTGTCACAACTACATCGGAGGATACTACTGTTCCTGTCGCTATGGTTACCTGCTGCACTCTGACAACCGCACCTGTAAAGGTGAGTCTGAGCTGGGTCGCCAAAATGTTAAGTCGGGTTATCCTTAGGGTTTAGAGGTTAGGTTCATGGTTTAGGGGTTAGGTTTACTGTTTGGAGTTTAGAGGTTGGGTTTAGGGGTTGGAAGTTAGGTGTAGGGGTCAAGGTTTAGGGTTTATCCTTAGGGTTTAGAGGTTAGGTCCATGGTTTAGGGGTAAGGGGTTAGGGATTACGTTTAGGGCCTAAGGTTTTGGGGTTGGAAGTTAGGTGTAGGGGTCAAGGTTTATGGGTTATCCTTAGGTTTGTAAGGAGTTTAGGGTTTAGGTTTAGGGGTTAAGGTTTGGGGGTTAGGGGATAGAGTTAGGGTTCAGGGTTAAGGATTAGGTTTAGGGGTTAGGTTTAGTGTTTGGGGTCAAGGTTTAGGTTTTTATCCTTAGGGTTTAGAGGTTAGGTTCATGGTTTAGGGGTAAGTGGTTAGGGATTACGTTTAGGGCCTAAGGTTTTGGGGTTGGAAGTTAGGTGTAGGGGTCAAGGTTTATGGGTTATCCTTAGGTTTGTAAGGAGTTTAGGGTTTAGGTTTAGGGGTTAAGGTTTGGGGGTTAGGGGATAGAGTTAGGGTTCAGGGTTAAGGATTAGGTTTAGGGGTTAGGTTTAGTGTTTGGGGTCAAGGTTTAGGTTTTTATCCTTAGGGTTTAGAGGTTAGGTTCATGATTTAGGGGTAAGTGGTTAGTGGATAGGGGTTAAGGTTTAGTGGTTAGAGGCTAGAGTTAGGGTTTAGGATTAGGAATTAGGTTTAGGGGTTAGGTTTAGTGTTTAGGTTTAAAGGTTAGGGTTTAGGGGTTAGGGTTAAGGTTTAGGGGTTAGGTTTAGGGTTTAGGGTTTAGGTTTAAAGGTTAGGGTTTAGGGGTTAGGTTTAGGGTTTAGGGGTCAGGGTTAAGGTTTAGGGGTTAGGTTTACTGTTTGGAGTTTAGGGGTTAGAGGTTGGGTTTAGGGGTTAGGGTTTAGAGGTTGAAAGTTAGGTGTAGGGGTCAAGGTTTAGGGTTTATCCTTAGGGTTTAGAGGTTAGGTTCATGGTTTAGGGGTAAGGGGTTAGGTTTAGGGGTTAAGATTTGGTGGTTAGGGCCTAGAGTTAGAGTTTAGGGGTTAGGTTTAAAGGTTAGGGTTTAGGGTTAAGGTTTAGTGTTTAGGGGTTAGGGTTTAGGGGTTGAGGTTTAAAGGTTGGGGTTTAGGGTTCAGGTTTAGGGGTTTAGGGTTCAGGTTTAGGGGTTTAGGGTTCAGGTTTAGGGTTTAGGGTTCAGGTTTAGGGTTTAGGGTTCACCAGGGAACATAACATCACAGAACAAAGTGGGAACATAGGTTCACTACCATATATTCTTGAGTGAGGAAATCAAAGGTTATAACTCTACTTGCCAAATTAATTAGGTTAAATAAGAACCTAAAACTTAAACACGTGTCTGCTGACCAATCAGAAACAAGGATCCACCCAGGAAAAAAAAGAAAGTGAGTTTTACAAACAACATCAACAACTCTTGCGAGAACCTGCTACCTCTGAGGTTCAGTGACTTTCTGACAGCAGATTCTAAAGAGGATCAAGCTGCAGGAATTCAGATCTGCTGTGAAACTCCGCTCACACACAGACGTCTAAGCTCTTTACGTCTGAAAAGCTCCAACACACAGTCTGAGGTCAACTCACATCCAATACAGCTCCATACAAACACAACAGCACATTCATATCCACATCCACTAAGCCCTTCATCCTTTATTTGTGTTAAAATTGATCTGCAACAATCGTTCTTTCAAGAATTAAGAGCCACAGCCAGTAAACACGGCACCTCAGGAAGAAAAGAAGCTTTATATATTTATGTTTCTATTTCCTGGGCCACTCATTAGTCCGGACAGTCGTCCAGATTGGACCCTTTCTGACCCAATTCTGACCCCTGGGCCACATGTTTGACCCCACTGGTCTAGAGCCTGATGGACTCAGCAGTTTACAATTTAAAAACCATCCATACTGAAGCGTATGTGTCTGACTGGAGTCTCCTGGTTAGTGAACAGAACCAACATGGCTGCTACAGCAGAATTAATGCATGGAAACGTGGAGGAGTGTGTGTGTGTGTGTGTGTGTGTGTGTGTGTGTGTGTGTGTGTGTGTGTGTGTGTGTGTGTGTGTGTGTGTGTTCTAACCTCTGTCTGACTGATAGTGGGGGCTGATTGGTGGTAAATATTTACATGCTTGGCATGTTTCTGTGTGTAGGAGGCTCTCTCTCTCTCTCTCTCTCTCTCTCTCTCTGTGTGAATGTTGTTCTCTGTGACCTTTGAACTCATGAGTTGTTGGATATGAGCAGCAAACATGTCATACAGTCTGCTACGTAACACTGTGTGTAACATTATGTGTAACTGCCTGTAACACTTGTGTAAAACTGTGTGTAACTGAGTAACACTGTGTGTGAGACATTTATTAATTTAGATTACACTGTAACTGTGTGTAACAGTATTTGAAAATGTGTGTAAAACTGTGTGTAACGTGTGTAAGTGTGTGTTACATGTGTGTAACACTGTGTGTAACTATGTAACACTGTGCATAACACTGTGTGTAACTGTTTTAACCCTGTAACACTTTGTGTAACCGTGTGTAAGAGTGTGTTACATGTATGTAACATTGTGTGTAACTGTGTGTAACATGTGTGTAAGTGTGTGTTACGTGTGTGTAACACTTCGTGTAAAAGTGTGTGTAACACTGTGTGTAACATGTGCGTAAATGTGTGTGTAAGACTGTGTGTAACTGTTTTAACCCTGTGTGTAACACTGTGTGTAACTACATAACACTGTGCGTAACATATGTGTGTGTGGTACATGTGTGTAACACTGTGTGGAACTCTTAACTGTGTGTAACACTGTGTGTAACGTGTGTGTGTGTTACATGTGTGTAACACTGTGTGTGTAACTCTGTAACTGTGTGTAACACTGTGTCAAATTGTGTGTAACACTGTGCGTAACACTGTGCGTAACACTGTGTGTAATGTGTGTGTGTTACATGTGTGTAACACTGTGTGTGTAACTCTGTAACTGTGTGTAACGCTGTGTGTAAATGTGTGTAACACTGTGTGTGTGTGTTACATGTGTGTAACACTGTGTGTAACTCTGTAACTGTGTGTAACGCTGTGTGTAAATGTGTGTAACACTGTGTGTAACAATGTGTGTAATGTGTGTGTGTTACATGTGTGTAACACTGTGTGTGTAACTCTGTAACTGTGTGTAACGCTGTGTGTAAATGTGTGTAACACTGTGTCAAATAGTGTGTAACACTGTGTGTAACACTGTGTGTAACTTGTTGTGAAAAGATGGTGGATAAATGTTTAGTGTCTTTAATTTACCTGCAGTAAATAAAACAACAAGCTTTGTTATCTCAAGATAACTAAATCTATGTTGATCATTAAAATATTAATATTTATATGTGTGTGTGTGTGTGTGTTTAGTGGAGTGCAGCGATGGTGTGTTCAGGGAACGCTCCGGCGTTCTGAGCAGCGTGGACTTCCCTGCTCCGTACCCTAAGAGCTCCGAGTGTCTCTACCTGATCCAGGTGGAGCCGGGATTTAGGCTCCGCCTCCAGTTTGACCCCAGCTTCGACGTGGAGGATCACCCTGATGTCAGCTGTCCCTACGACTACGTCAAAGTCAGGACCACACACACACACACACACACACACACACACACACACACACACACACACACACACACACACACACACACACACACACACACACACACACACACACACACACACACACACTAATATGATTGAGTAGTCTTAAATTACAGAATGTGTGTGTGTGTGTGTGTGTGTGTGTGTGTGTGTGTGTGTGTGTATGTGTGTCAGATCGATGCAGGCAGCAGTGGGTTTGGTCCATTCTGTGGTCATCAGTCTCCAGGAATCATTGACACCAACAGCAACGTCGTCAAGATCTTCTTCCACAGCGACAACTCAGGAGAAAACCTCGGCTGGAGACTCACATACACATCTATAGGTTAATGTTACACAATATACACACACACACACACACACACACACACACACATACACATCTATAGGTTAATGTTACACAATACACACACACACACACACACACATACACATCTATAGGTTAATGTTACACAATACACACACACACACACACACACACACACATCTATAGGTTAATGTTACACAATATACACAACTACACACACACACACACACACATCTATAGGTTAATGTTACACAATATACACACACACACACACACACACACACACACACATCTATAGGTTAATGTTACACTATATACACAACTACACACACACACACACATCTATAGGTTAATGTTACACAATATACACACACACACACACACATCTATAGGTTAATGTTACACTATATACACAACTACACACACACACACCTATAGGTTAATGTTACACTATATACACACACACACACACACACACACACACACATCTATAGGTTAATGTTACACTATATACACAACTACACACACACACACACCTATAGGTTAATGTTACACTATATACACAACTACACACACACACACACACATCTATAGGTTAATGTTACACTATATACACAACTACACACACACACACACACACACACACACACACATCTATAGGTTAATGTTACACAATATACACAACTACACACACACACACACACACACATCTATAGGTTTATGTTACACTATATACACAACTACACACACACACACACACACACACACATACACATCTATAGGTTAATGTTACACAATATACACAACTCCACACACACACACACACACACACACATCTATAGGTTAATGTTACACAATATACACACACACACACACACATCTATAGGTTAATGTTACACTATATACACAACTACACACACACACACACACACACATACATACATACACATCTATAGGTTAATGTTACACAATACACACACACACACACACACACACACACACACACACACACACATCTATAGGTTAATGTTACACTATATACACAACTACACACACACACACACATACATACACATCTATAGGTTAATGTTACACTATATACACAACTACACACACACACACACACACACATACATACACATCTATAGGTTAATGTTACACTATATACACAACTACACACACACACACACATACATACACATCTATAGGTTAATGTTACACTATATACACAACTACACACACACACACACACATACATACACATCTATAGGTTAATGTTACACAATACACACAACTACACACACACACACACACACACATACATACACATCTATAGGTTAATGTTACACAATACACACAACTACACACACACACACACACACACACACATACATACACATCTATAGGTTAATGTTACACTATATACACAACTACACACACACACACACACACACACACATACACATCTATAGGTTAATGTTACACAATACACACACACACACACACACACATCTATAGGTTAATGTTACACAATATACACACACACACACACACACACACACACACACACACACACATCTATAGGTTAATGTTACACTATATACACAACTACACACACACACCCATCTATAGGTTTATATTAAATATACACACTCACAACTATACACACACACACTCCATGTAAACGGATGTGCTTTTATTTTGTTGACAGGAAGTAAGTGTCATGTACCTGAGAGTCCGCCCAACGCCCTGCTGACTCCCGTCCAATCAGAATACTCCTTCAAAGACCACATCCTGTTCACCTGTGAGGCTGGTTACAGGCTGCTGAAGGTCAGAGAAGATGCACTTTAAAATGTTCATATATTCAGCTGCACATCAATTTATATTATTAAAATGAAATTAAAACACAATGAAAGGATCAGTACAGATAAAACAGGGTTCTAATCTGCTTAATTCTGTGTAAAATTAGGATTTCCTTGATGAAATGATCCATATTTGATATTGTGGGAGCAGCAGGAAGTGATGTTTAACAGCTGTTGCTGTGTCTCTAAACCAGGACGATCAGTATCTGGATCATTATCAGATCAGCTGTCAGGCTGATGGGATGTGGAGCAGCAGCCCTCCTCACTGCAAGAGTAAGAAATATCTATGTAAATATTTATTAATGTGTTAGAAGCTGTCAAATAAAGTAGCTACAGACACAAACCTGGTTACAACCTAATGATCTGAACTCACATGAGAGACAAAGAGATGTTAAAATGTCTAAAGTTACCAGTTATAATCAATCAGGTTATAACCAATCAGGTTATAATCAATCAAGTTATAATCAATCAAGTTATAACCAATCAAGTTATAATCAATCAAGTTATAATCAATCAAGTTATAATCAATCACGTTA
>CM060468.1:1781973-1816973 GCA_030544235.1 Lepturacanthus savala
CTGATCAATGTTTATTTTTGTTTACTGAATGACTTGTTTTTTGTTGACTGACCTATGTTTGTTGTTGTTTACTGAATGACATGATTGTTGTTTATGGATCAATATGTTTGTTATTGTTTACTAAATGACATGTTTGTCGTTTACTGAATGAGATTTTGCTGTTGTTTACTGATCAATATGTTTATTTTTGTTTACTGAATGACTTGTTTTTTGTTTACTGAATGACGCTTGTTGTTGACTGACCTATGTTTGTTGTTTACTGAATGACATGTTTCTTGTTTAATATATGACATGTTTATTATTTACTGATCAATGTTTGTTGTTTACTGAACAACATGTTTGTTAGTGTTTACTAAATGACATGTTTGTTGTTTACTGAATGAGATTTTGTTGTTCACTGATCAATATGTTTGTTATTTACTGAAGGACATGTTTCTTGTTTACTGATCAATATGTTTGTTGTTTATGACATTTTTGTTGTTGTTTACAGAATGACATGTTTGTTATTGTTTACTGAAATATATCTGTTGTTGTTTACTGAAGGTTCTTACAGCTGTGGGCAGACCGGTAAATGGATCAGTCCAGGATCAGGATCCACGCTGCCGACGTGTCTGCCAGGTATCACATGACCTCACACATCAATAACAATAACAACAACAACAACAACAACAGCCGCCTCCCTGTGTGTCCAGCCTGCGGTCTCCCCGCCCGGCCCCTCCCCCCTCAGGTGAAGCGGATCGTGGGGGGTCGCAGCGCAGAGCCGGGCCTGTTCCCCTGGCAGGTCCTGCTCAGCGTGGAGGACCTGTCCCGGGTCCCCGAGGACCGCTGGTTCGGGTCCGGGGCCCTGCTGTCCGAGTCCTGGGTCCTGACGGCGGCCCACGTGCTGCGGTCCCAGCGGAGGGACACCAGCGTGGTCCCCGTGGCCCCCGAACACGTGAAGGTCTGAGGACGCATAGTCCCTGTTAGTCACCCCCCCCCCCCCCCACAGGGTCCCCCGTTCACACCGGCTGACGGTCTCTGTGTCCCAGGTCTTCCTCGGTCTCCATGACGCCCGCGACAAACGGCTGGCGACCAACCGCTCGGTGTCCGACATCATCCTGCATCCAGACTTCCAGCCCGACAACTACAACAACGACATCGCCCTGGTGAAGCTCAGGGAGAAGGTGGAGCTCAGCGACGTCATCCGGCCTGTCTGCCTCCCCACGGCCCCACAGCAGGTAATCTGATTACTCCTATAATACTACAGCAGGTAATCTGATTACTCCTATAATACTACAGCAGGTAATCTGATTACTCCTATAATACTACAGCAGGTAATCTGATTACACTCTACTTCTATAATACTACAGCAGGTAATCTGATTACTCCTATAATACTACAGCAGGTAATCTGATTACTCCTACAATACTACAGCAGGTAATCTGATTACTCCTATAATACTACAGCAGGTAATCTGATTACTCCTATAATACTACAGCAGGTAATCTGATTACTCCTATAATACTACAGCAGGTAATCTGATTACTCCTATAATACTACAGCAGGTAATCTGATTACACTCTACTTCTATAATACTACAGCAGGTAATCTGATTACTCCTATAATACTACAGCAAGTAATCTGATTACTCCTATAATACTACAGCAGGTAATCTGATTACTCCTATAATACTACAGCAGGTAATCTGATTACTCCTATAATACTACAGCAAGTAATCTGATTACTCCTATAATACTACAGCAGGTAATCTGATTACACTCTACTTCTATAATACTACAGCAGGTAATCTGATTACTCCTATAATACTACAGCAAGTAATCTGATTACTCCTATAATACTACAGCAGGTAATCTGATTACTCCTATAATACTACAGCAGGTAATCTGATTACTCCTATAATACTACAGCAAGTAATCTGATTACTCCTATAATACTACAGCAGGTAATCTGATTACACTCTACTTCTATAATACTACAGCAGGTAATCTGATTACTCCTATAATACTACAGCAGGTAATCTGATTACACTCTACTTCTATAATACTACAGCAGGTAATCTGATTACTCCTATAATACTACAGCAAGTAATCTGATTACTCCTATAATACTACAGCAGGTAATCTGATTACTCCTATAATACTACAGCAGGTAATCTGATTACTCCTATAATACTACAGCAAGTAATCTGATTACTCCTATAATACTACAGCAGGTAATCTGATTACACTCTACTTCTATAATACTACAGCAGGTAATCTGATTACTCCTATAATACTACAGCAGGTAATCTGATTACTCCTATAATACTACAGCAGGTAATCTGATTACTCCTATAATATTACAGCAAGTAATCTGATTACTCCTATAATACTACAGCAGGTAATCTGATTACTCCTATAATACTACAGCAAGTAATCTGATTACTCCTATAATACTACAGCAGGTAATCTGATTACTCCTATAATACAACAGCAAGTAATCTGATTACATTTTCACAGTGAATACTGCAAGAAGTAATCTGATTACACTCTACACAGTGAATACTACAAGAAGTAATCTGATTACACCTATAATACTACAGGAAATAATCTGATTACACTCCACCTATAATACTACAGCAAGTAATCTGATTACACTCTACACCTATAATACAACAAGAAGTAATCTGATTAAACTACACCTATAATACTACAGCAAGTAATCTGATTAAACTACACCTATAATACTACAGCAAGTAATCTGATTACACTGGACACAGTGAATACTACAGGTAGTAGTGATTACACTGTATACCATAAATACTACAGGAAGTAATCTGATTATACTATATGTTCTAAATACTACTACATTTCAGAGGATATTACTTAGAAATGTTTAGAAAACAGGATTATTTTTTAGGTGAAGACATTAAAGGCAGTTGTTGAGAAAACAAGGACCATAATCCCCAAGTAGTGAAACAATCATGCAAACATTTTCTTGACCTTTGACCTCTCTGTGTCGCCCAGGACGACGCCCCGACGCCTCTGCCCAACTCTCTGGGTGTGGTCGCCGGTTGGGGCATCTCCAACCCCAACACCTCCTACCCGCCCACCCTGACCTCTGACCCCGCGGTTGCCGCCGACCTGGGGATGACCTCTGACCTCCTGCAGTACGTCAAGCTGCCCGTGGTGTCCCAGGACGAGTGCCAGGACAGCTACACCTCGCGCTCCGTCAGCTACAACATCACCGACAACATGTTCTGCGCCGGGTTCTACGAGGGCGGCAGGGACACGTGCCTGGGGGACAGCGGGGGGGCGTTCGTTATGGAGGACGAGGTCACCCGGAGGTGGGCGGTGTTCGGGCTGGTGTCCTGGGGCGGGCCGGAGGAGTGCGGGAGTCAGAGGGTCTACGGGGTCTACACCCGAGTGGTCAAATACGTGGAGTGGATCCAGAACCAAAGGCGGCTGAGCAGCAGTAACCCGTCGTTCAATTAGAGGTCAAAGGTCAAAGGTTTCGTCGTCATTAAGCAGCTTCGATCAATGGCCATGTTCAAACTCTTTGGCGAAACGCCAAACTTGAAGCGTTTTTCTGCGTTTCTCTGTGTATCACTTTGACTTTCATTCATATTCTATCGATTATTTCACCTGAAATACTTTGAATACAGTAAATATTGAGTTAAACATTAAAGGGACTATTTTAATATTTAAATTTTCGTGGCCTATCTATAAAAAATTAGCATGTTTTTATAGTCCAAAAGCAGCTATTTAGACTTGTAGCAGCAATACAGTCTGCCTTCCCTATATACAAGCACTCCAAAAAGGGGCGGGGCTACATGGATTCTAGGGGAAGCTACTATTAACTCCCACTCCTATTGTGACATCACAACAGGAGCCATTTCTAAGACCACAACAGAATGAATGTCAGTGTTTTTTCACAGTTTGACCTTCTTTTCACCTTTAATGCTTAGTGTAAATCTTTTTCTGACAATATACAGCATTTGTAAATGTATTTGTTATATTGGTTTTATTTTGAAATCTTCATACCTCGCTGTCCAAAGCTGCTTTTATTTGCCATGATACAAGTGTACATGTTACGATTTGGTTAAATGTCTGTTTTTTGGTTTTCCGTCATGAGTCAGCAGGTGGAAATCTGCATAGTGTTTTATTTTGAAAATCGACGGGTTGAATTGTGCCTTTCCCGTCTGACTTCCTGTCTTATTCTTGCTTTAGCATGGCTCCCTGGAAAATAGAGCCGGTGCGTATGTTTAGCGTCACCTATTGCTATGACTATGGGAATCAGAATTTTCAAAAATGTTGAACTATCCCTTTAACCAGCTTCATATTGTGGGTGTAATAACCTCTACATCCTCTGGGGGCGCTCATAGGACAGGAAAACATGCTCTATTGAATATCTTTTATATAACAATAAATAAATAAGAGAAATGGAGACATGAGACTCCTACATGTGACTGTATTCTCTCCCCACACGTATCTGACACTGATTCGATGATATTTTACACCGACATGTATGAATTATATGAAATAAACACGTTTTCTGACAGCGTTTCTTTTGTTTTGTCAGAACTAACTGTGAAAATAAAATAATCAAAAAGCATTTTACACATGGCTTTACACGTTAGTAAGAGAATGGAACCAAACGGGGACTTTAAGCAGCGTGAACCTGGACCTGGACCTGGACCTGGAGTCAGGGTTCAGTCCTGGGTGATGGTCCGGTTCAGGTCCGGTCTGTCCATAGTGTCCCTGATCCAGCTCAGGAAGTTGCCGACTCGTGTGTAGACGCCGTACTTCCCCCTCGCGGCACACTTCTCTCCCCAGCTGACCACGCCGGTCAGGAACCAGGTCCCCCTGTAGTGGACCACGAAGGGTCCACCGCTGTCCCCGTCACACGCGTCTTTACTGGTCTGAAGGAATCCTGCACAGAACATGTTGTCTGTGATCACCTGCAGAAACACATACAATGAAGATACTACAAGATACGATGATGATACTACAAGATACCATGATAATACTACAAGATACGATGATAATACTACAAGATACGATGATAATACTACAAGATACGATGATGATACTACAAGATACCATGATAATACTACAAGATACGATGATAATACTACAAGATACGATGATAATACTACAAGATACGATGATGATACTACAAGATACCATGATAATACTACAAGATACGATGATGATACTACAAGATACGATGATAATACTACAAGATACGATGATGATACTACAAGATACGATGATGATACTACAAGATACCATGATAATACTACAAGATACGATGATAATACTACAAGATACGATGATAATACTACAAGATACGATGATGATACTACAAGATACGATGATAATACTACAAGATACCATGATAATACTACAAGATACGATGATAATACTACAAGATACGATGATAATACTACAAGATACGATGATAATACTACAAGATACGATGATAATACTACAAGATACCATGATAATACTACAAGATACGATGATGATACTACCAGATACGATGATAATACTACAAGATACGATGATACTACAAGATACGACGATAATACTACAAGATACGATGATAATACTACAAGATACGATGATAATACTACAAGATACCATGATAATACTACAAGATACGACGATAATACTACAAGATACGATGATAATACTACAAGATACGATGATAATACTACAAGATACGATGATAATACTACAAGATACGATGATGATATTACAAGATACGATGATAATACTACAAGATACGATGATAATACTACAAGATACGATGATAATACTACAAGATACGATGATAATACTACAAGATACAATGATAATACTACAATATATGACAATACTATAAGGTATGACGACAATACTACAAGATACAATGACAGTACTATAAGATACAAAGACAATACTACAAGATATGAAAATACTACAAGGTATGTTGACAATACCATAAGATACTATGAGGGTACTACAAGATACGACAGGACTATAAGATATGATGGCAATACTACAAGATACTACAAGAAGATAGTACTACAAGATATAATGACAATACTACAACATACGCTGACAGTACTATAAGATATGATGGCAATACTACAAGATACAATGATAGTACTATAAGATATGACAATACTATAAGATACGAAGACGGTACTATAAGATACAATGACAATACTACAAGATATGACAGTACTACAACATACGCTGACAGTAGTACAACATACGACAGTACTACAACATACGCTGACAGTACTACAACATACGCTGACAGTACTACAACATACGACAGTACTACAACATACGCTGACAGTACTACAACATACGACAGTACTACAACATACAATGACAGTCACCGTGTGCACATGGACGAACTCTATCAGACATGGAAATGTCAAACGATACCACGGCTTCAAAGAAACCAACAACTCTCTTTTTGAACGGATGTAGTTAAGTAGCCATCAACAGGAAGTAGTTCTAACACCACTTGTTGAAGGAGCTACAGCGCCACCTAGCCAGATCTCAGAACATTATCCCAACTAAACGAACCCCATGTGAACTTGGACCACCTGCCGAGTTGCAACACTGAGTTTGGTGAAATCCACTATGATCCTACCATGTGACCGCAGTGACTGTGTTTTCATAGCAGCATTCCCTTGATAAATATATTTCTTTGCTGTAACGTGAATGATACGGCGGCTGCTCACCTGAATCGTGGTCGCCGTGCAGTCGCTGTAGCCGACCACCGGCAGCGTCACCTTCCTGAGGAACCGGGAGGACCTGCCCAGATGGTACGTGGTCCCCCAGCCCGTCACCACGCCGTAGTTCTTCTTCTGAACACACAGAAACACAAGCTGTTGGCTCTGTCGGCAACACTCAAGACGTTCTGGTCAGACCTTGGTCAACGTTTACCTGCAGCAGGTACTTGGACAGGTGGGCGTCCGGCAGGCAGGCGGGGATGGCGGTGGGGCTCATGACGACGGGCCGGGCCAGGTAGAGCAGAGCGATGTCGCTGTCTAAGGTGTACGGGTGGAAGTGGGGATGGACCACCACCTCCTGAATCTTGATCACCTGCTCACCTGGATCCGGACGCTTCTTATCGAAGTCTCCTGCACACGGATAACACCAAACCAGGACCACCGGCAAAAACATACACAGGTGTGAGTCAAAGAGAAGTTTCTATACCTGCTTATTCCTCAGTAGAGTCACAAGGGTCTGCTGGAGTCAATCCAACCAGCCAATCAGGAACAAGTACCAGCCTGTCATGGGGTACACCAGAGTCTCTAAATAGCCGGGAAACCCCAAGAAAACCCACATAGACATGGAGGAAACATGCAAACTCCACAGAGATAAGTCCCAGCCCAAGGTGTTGAACCTGCGACTCTCTCATTGTGAGGCAACAGCACCACGGTGTTGCCCTCAAACAGAAGTCAGGCTTATTCCTCATAAGGGTCACATGGTCTGCTGGAGCCAATCCCAGCGCGTTACGGCGAGAGGCAGGGATACACCTCAGATGGTCGCCAGCCAATCATGGGGCACACACACCATTCACTCACACACTCACACCTACGGGCAATTTAGAGTCTCCAATTAACCTCAGCATGTTTTTGGACTGTGGGAGGAAGCTGGAGTACCCGGTGAAAACCCACGCAGACACGGGGAGAACATGCAAACTCCACACAGAAAGGTCCCAGACCCAGGACCAAGGAGGTCTTGAACCTGTGACCTTCTTGCTGTGAGGCAACAGCGCTAACCCCTGCGCCTCAAACAGAATTTGAAAGTCCAGATTAACATCCAATCCAAAGATCATGTTTCTGGTACCTTGTCGACACTTGATCCTTTATTGAGTGTATTCATTCAAATCCAGTCTTTAGAGTCTTTAGAGCAGCGGCCACCAATCCTGGTCCAGAAGGATGGGTGCAGGTTTTTGTGCCAACCAAGCAGGAATGAAGGTCATTAGCGATGGCTCTAGTGGTTGATTGGTAGAATCAGGTGTTACTGCTTGGTTGGAACAAAAACCTGCACCCACACCGGCCCTTCTGGACCAGGATTGGTGACCCCTGCTCTAGAGTTTATAGTCACAAACTCATAACATTTCATTTTTGCTTTCCAATTTCTAATACCAGACTTTTTTAAATCAGAGCGTGTAGCATGGATGAGACTGATCAGTAGAGTCACCTCCCATGATGCTTTTTAGGTCGCATGGGATTTTTGTTGCAGTACCACGAGTGGCCATCGGGAAAAATCTGCACCATATCCAGGTCTATAATACATCCATGGGGTGCACTGTAAACTGCGCCTTCTGCTTTAGGCCTTTATGGTTATTGTGGGAACAAGACTGAATAAAATGATTCTGTTTTTGAGAAGGCGGAACAGTTTGATGAACCGGTAGCATTACCGATAGTAACGTGGTCTGCACTCCCCTTTTTCTGGAAGCAGTGAGCAGCAGAGATGACCCAGCGTTCAGAAACCAGAGTCCCCCCACAGAAACCGTAACCATCAGACCTGCGGATCAGAACCTGAACACACCGCACACGTCAATCAACTCAACATCGGATGATGGAAAACTAGATCGCAGACTTAATCCAAAACGTCTCCCGCACCTGCCAGGGACTGCCCCCTCGTTTCTCCAGGTTTCCGCCCACTATCCGAGTCAACGGCAGGTTTCCTGTGTCTGGAGATTCACCTGCTCCTGGCTCCGCCTCCTCCTCCCTCAGCTCCGTGGTGTTGTCTCTTTGTTGAGATGCGTTGGTTGCTGTCGTCTCCCACGCTAACGCTTCTGTAACGTTAAACCAGCTCTCTGTGATGTTGCCGTCTGCCATGGCGTCTGTTTCCATGGCGTCCGTTTCCATGGTGACGTTGGCCTCGTCATCAGGAGTCCATAAGGAGCGGACTAGGTAGAGCGACGCCATCTGCTGGCGGCCGCAAGGAAACGCCACTACACAGATGGAGGGAAACAAATCAGTAGAGTTCTTAAATATTTTAATTTTCTACTACTTTATATGTACTAACAGTAGTAGTAACTGTACTACCATGGAGGGTAGTTATTGTAACATATGCAGTAGTAATTGTAGTAATATGTGCAGTACTAATATAATTAATGTGCAACAGTAATATGAGTGGTTGTAACAGTAGTAATATATGCAGTAATTATATATACATGAAGTAGTAACAATAGTACTATATGCAGTAGTAAAAGTAGAATTATGTGCAGTAGTAAGAGTAGTATTATATGCAGTAGTAACAGTATTATAATATGCAGTAGTAACAGTAGTATTATATGCAGTAGTAACAGTAGTATAATATGCAGTAGTAACAGCAGTATTATGTGCAGTAGTAACATTAGTACTAGTATACAGTAGTAGCAGTAGTACTAGTATACAGTAGTAACAGTAGTACTAGTATACAGTAGTAACAGTATTACTAGTATACAGTAGTAACAGTAGTACTAGTATACAGTAGTAACAGTAGTACTAGTATACAGTAGTAGCAGTAGTACTAGTATAGAGTAGTAGCAGTAGTACTAGTATACAGTAGTAACAGTAGTACTAGTATACAGTAGTAACAGTAGTACTAGTATACAGTAGTAGCAGTAGTACTAGTATACAGTAGTAGCAGAAGTACTAGTATACAGTAGTAGCAGTAGTACTAGTATACAGTAGTAACAGTAGTACTAGTATACAGTAGTAACAGTAGTACTAGTATACAGTAGTAGCAGTAGTACTAGTATACAGTAGTAGCAGTAGTACTAGTATACAGTAGTAACAGTAGTACTAGTATACAGTAGTAGCAGTAGTACTAGTATAGAGTAGTAGCAGTAGTACTAGTATACAGTAGTAGCAGTAGTACTAGTATACAGTAGTAGCAGTAGTACTAGTATACAGTAGTAACAGTAGTACTAGTATACAGTAGTAGCAGTAGTACTAGTATACAGTAGTAACAGTAGTACTAGTATACAGTAGTAGCAGTAGTACTAGTATACAGTAGTAGCAGTAGTAGCAGTAGTACTAGTATACAGTAGTAGCAGTAGTACTAGTATACAGTAGTAACAGTAGTACTAGTATACAGTAGTAACAGTAGTACTAGTATACAGTAGTAGCAGTAGTACTAGTATACAGTAGTAGCAGTAGTACTAGTATACAGTAGTAGCAGTAGTACTAGTATACAGTAGTAACAGTAGTACTAGTATACAGTAGTAGCAGTAGTACTAGTATACAGTAGTAGCAGTAGTACTAGTATACAGTAGTAACAGTAGTACTAGTATACAGTAGTAGCAGTAGTACTAGTATAGAGTAGTAGCAGTAGTACTAGTATACAGTAGTAGCAGTAGTACTAGTATACAGTAGTAACAGTAGTACTAGTATACAGTAGTAGCAGTAGTACTAGTATACAGTAGTAACAGTAGTACTAGTATACAGTAGTAGCAGTAGTACTAGTATACAGTAGTAGCAGTAGTAGCAGTAGTACTAGTATACAGTAGTAGCAGTAGTACTAGTATACAGTAGTAACAGTAGTACTAGTATACAGTAGTAGCAGTAGTACTAGTATACAGTAGTAGCAGTAGTACTAGTATACAGTAGTAACAGTAGTACTAGTATACAGTAGTAGCAGTAGTACTAGTATACAGTAGTAGCAGTAGTACTAGTATACAGTAGTAACAGTAGTACTAGTATACAGTAGTAGCAGTAGTACTAGTATAGAGTAGTAGCAGTAGTACTAGTATACAGTAGTAACAGTAGTACTAGTATACAGTAGTAACAGTAGTACTAGTATACAGTAGTAGCAGTAGTACTAGTATACAGTAGTAACAGTAGTACTAGTATACAGTAGTAGCAGTAGTACTAGTATACAGTAGTAGCAGTAGTACTAGTATACAGTAGTAACAGTAGTACTAGTATACAGTAGTAGCAGTAGTACTAGTATAGAGTAGTAGCAGTAGTACTAGTATACAGTAGTAGCAGTAGTACTAGTATACAGTAGTAACAGTAGTACTAGTATACAGTAGTAGCAGTAGTACTAGTATACAGTAGTAACAGTAGTACTAGTATACAGTAGTAGCAGTAGTACTAGTATACAGTAGTAGCAGTAGTACTAGTATACAGTAGTAACAGTAGTACTAGTATACAGTAGTAGCAGTAGTACTAGTATACAGTAGTAGCAGTAGTACTAGTATACAGTAGTAACAGTAGTACTAGTATACAGTAGTAACAGTAGTACTAGTATAGAGTAGTAGCAGTAGTACTAGTATACAGTAGTAGCAGTAGTACTAGTATACAGTAGTAACAGTAGTACTAGTATACAGTAGTAACAGTAGTACTAGTATACAGTAGTAGCAGTAGTACTATTATACAGTAGTAGCAGTAGTAGCAGTAGTACTAGTATACAGTAGTAGCAGTAGTACTAGTATACAGTAGTAACAGTAGTACTAGTATACAGTAGTAGCAGTAGTACTAGTATACAGTAGTAACAGTAGTACTAGTATACAGTAGTAGCAGTAGTACTAGTATACAGTAGTAGCAGTAGTACTAGTATACAGTAGTAACAGTAGTACTAGTATACAGTAGTAACAGTAGTACTAGTATACAGTAGTAGCAGTAGTACTAGTATAGAGTAGTAGCAGTAGTACTAGTATACAGTAGTAGCAGTAGTACTAGTATACAGTAGTAACAGTAGTACTAGTATACAGTAGTAGCAGTAGTACTAGTATACAGTAGTAACAGTAGTACTAGTATACAGTAGTAGCAGTAGTACTAGTATACAGTAGTAACAGTAGTACTAGTATACAGTAGTAGCAGTAGTACTAGTATACAGTAGTAGCAGTAGTACTAGTATACAGTAGTAACAGTAGTACTAGTATACAGTAGTAGCAGTAGTACTAGCATACAGTAGTAGCAGTAGTACTAGCATACAGTAGTAACAGTAGTACTAGTATACAGTAGTAACAGTAGTACTAGTATACAGTAGTAGCAGTAGTACTAGTATACAGTAGTAACAGTAGTACTAGTATACAGTAGTGACAGTAGTACTAGTATACAGTAGTAGCAGTAGTACTAGTATACAGTAGTAGCAGTAGTACTGTGAGTGTACCAGTCTTGGAGCACCTCTGTCCATCAGCCTCCAGTTCGTATCCTTCAGCGCATCCACACTGAACTCCAGCGTCGCCCTGCAGGTCTCTGCAGTACTGCATGCAGCCGCCGTTTCTATAGTGACACGCCAACACCTCTACACACACACACACACACACACACACACACACACACACACACACACACACACACACACACACACACACACACACACACACACCAAACCAATGTAAAGGTGCATCACTGCCACCAACTGTTGCGGAAATGTTACCAAGCAACAAAAAATTCAAACTGATCCAGAAATCAGGATTTCTTCCGGATCATTACCGAAATTGAATCAGCTGTTCGTGGTACCCTTCACAAAATTCACTGAAAATTTTACGAAAATCCAGCCAAAACTTTTTGAGATATCTTGCTAACAAACAGACAAACACCAGCGAAAACATAACCTTCTTGGCAAATGTAAAGATCAGTGGCCCCCGGATACTTTCCTGAGGGACACCGCAGGACTAGAAAGCATCACCTGTTGAAGGTTTTGGACTCATGAGTTAAGGTGGAGCCTTGACTCTTACACAGTAACCATGGTAACCTGAGTGTCTGGTGCCGTTTACCGGTTTCACAGGTCTTGCCGTGGTACTGAGGTGGACAGAGACACAGGAAGTCTCCTCGTTCCATGGTGCAGATCCCTCCATTCAGACAGGGGTTTACCCAGCAGTGGTTTAAATCTACGACACACAGAGGAGGCACTCGAACGCAACACGGCTCACTCAGCCAGGTACAATAAGGTGAATTAACTCATTATTTTATTTACAGGACATAGAACAAGATTACAAAAAGCCAAACAGTTTTAAATTCATCTAACTTATATCATGATAGCGATGTACTCACTTATGTATTTGTACCAGAACTCCAGCTGTGGGACAACAAAACATAAACTTAATATCTAAAGTTCTCCACGATCCCAAGACATTTGTCACTGCCCAGAGGTGGACCTTCCCAATATGGCCGCCTTTGAGGGACGTCAGCATGTAGCCGGCTCCGCCCCCTTTGGTTCTTACCATCTTCTCCCGTGTCTGGAAGATCTCTCCGGCCTCCTCCTGGGAGCACCGCTCCTCGTAGCACTCCCTCTCCAGGTTCCCCGGTAGCATCTCCTCCAGGAACTTGGAGTTGGCTCGACGCCTCCTGGAGGCGGAGCGGAGGACCTGCCCCGCCGCCGACTGCTGCAGGAACACTGAACACCACATCCGGGTCACATGTCAGCAGGCGGAAGGTTACACCTGTCGGCCTGTGCTGCAGTCAGCCTCACCTGTGCACTCCATCAGTGCAGCGAAGAGCAGCAGACAGCTGAGGGTCCTGGTCAGAGCTCTGGACCAAAGCATGGCTGACAGGAAGTCAGGAGAATAAAACTCAACAACACTGACAACCACAGAAACACGGAGGCTCTGAAGCTAACGTTAAACTAGAATCTCTGAAGCTAACGTTAAACTAGAATCTCTGAAGCTAACGTTAAACTAGAATCTCTGAAGCTAACGTTAAACTAGAATCTCTGAAGCTAACGTTAAACTAGAATCTCTGAAACTAATGTTAACCCAGAGACTAAAGTTTACATTAACCTAGAATCTCTGAAGCTAACGTTAACCTGGAGCCTCTGAAGCTAACGTTAACCCGGAAACTAAAGTTTACATTAACCTAGAATCTCTGAAGCTAACGTTAACCTGGAGCCTCTGAAGCTAACGTTAACCCGGAGACTAAAGTTTACATTAACCTAGAATCTCTGAAGCTAACGTTAACCCGGAGACTAAAGTTTACATTAACCTAGAACCTCTGAAGCTAACGTTAACCCAGAAACTAAAGTTTACATTAACCTAGAATCTCTGAAGCTAACGTTAACCCAGATTAAAGTTTACATTAACCTAGAATCTCTGAAGCTAACATTAACCTGGATCCTCTGAAGCTAACGTTAACCTAGAATCTCTGAAGCTAACGTTAACCTGGAGACTAAAGTTTACATTAACCTAGAATCTCTGAAGCTGACGTTAACCTGGAGCCTCTGAAGCTAACGTTAACCCAGATTAAAGTTTACATTAACCTAGAATCTCTGAAGCTAACGTTAACCCGGAGACTAAAGTTTACATTAACCTAGAATCTCTGAAGCTAACATTAACCCAGAGACTAAAGTTTACATTAACCTAGAATCTCTGAAGCTAACGTTAATCCAGAGACTAAAGTTTACATTAACCTAGAACCTCTGAAGCTAACGTTAACCCGGAGACTAAAGTTTACATTAACCTAGAACCTCTGAAGCTAACGTTAACCAAGAGACTAAAGTTTACATTAACCTAGAATCTCTGAAGGTGACGTTAACCTGGAGCCTCTGAAGCTAACGATAACCCAGAGACTAAAGTTTACATTAACCTAGAATCTCTGAAGCTAATGTTAACCCAGATTAAAGTTTACATTAACCTAGAATCTCTGAAGCTAACGTTAACCCGGAGACTAAAGTTTACATTAACCTAGAATCTCTGAAGGTAACGTTAACCCAGATTAAAGTTTACATTAACCTAGAATCTCTGAAGCTAACGTTAACCCGGAGACTAAAGTTTACATTAACCTAGAATCTCTGAAGCTAACGTTAACCCAGATTAAAGTTTACATTAACCTAGAATCTCTGAAGGTAACATTAACCTGGATCCTCTGAAGTTAACGTTAACCTAGAATCTCTGAAGCTAACGTTAACCCAGAGACTAAAGTTTACATTAACCTGGATCCTCTGAAGCTAACGTTAACCCAGAGACTAAAGTTTAGGTATAGCATTTCCAATCAATATCTCTATTGATGCAGTACCAACGGACCCTGAGTGGGCCCGCAACCCACAGGTTGAGAACCCGTTCTGCTGGTCCTGGTCCTGGACCTACCTGTGGTCTCCTGTGAGTTTATTGTTGAAATGGAGGACAGAGACCAGCTGATGGACTGATCCTTCACCACAGTTCAAATATTGACTCACACACGTCACATTACGGAGGCTTTAAAGAGACGGAATCCATAAACACTGTTAAATATTCTAATGACGTCAACACATTTTAGATATTTAGGAATAAATTCACATTGAGAGTCTTGTATATTATTATTTTTTGGCTTTTATTTGTCTTAAACATCATTTTCTCGCATGTAATAAAGACACTAATCTAACTTTATATCCCCTTAGAAATAAAACGCAGAGGTTTTCACCTGTAACGACCCTAAAACCCTCAAAAACACCCAAGATTTGGAATCTGACCTTTGACCTACAGCTCAGAAAACTGTCAATAGATCATTAATACGATTAAAACATCTCCTCTGATTTGTGTTACGGGTCAAATTGACCCGTTTGAGGTAGTATTTAATTAGTATTAAATTAAATATTTTCCCCTTTTAAACAACTGTTTAAATTATATCTTAACGTTTTTTAATGTTTTATATGAAGCAATGTTCTATATAAATTAATTAGCTTTGCCTTAATCAACATATAATTAAAAAAAAGGCTCAAAATGTAAAGTAATAAGTGACGAAACAGGTGAATTATCCTAATTAAACCATCATCTGTTAGCATTGCATTAACTACTGATATTAATGGAGGTAATAATGAAATATTAACAATGATTATTAGGTTTTTTGGGGCGTTTTGCATAATTAAACATGCAGAATTTCTCATTCTCATTAAAACCAAAGAACTGGACGAGTCCAGACATCAAGTTTATTCGTGGTCGGTGGCTTCTCTGTACAGAACAGCATGTATTTACACTGCCGGCCCTGCGGGGGGCGTATGTACAAACAGAGGTATGACAGAGTACAGTATCAGTATTAATGCATAAATTATCCAATAAATACACAGGAGGGATCAGAGACGACCACGTCTCCATGGAAACAAACAGTCTGTGGATGAGTGAACGGAAACGACGAGTGAGGAGGGGGCGGGGCCTTTCTGACGCCGGCCAATTAAAAAAAAGGGGGCGGTCCTAAATCAATGAGTCGAATCTTATTCCACTGGCAGATTATTATAGACTATTTCAAGTTTTCTTCTCTGTATTTGAGACATAAGACAAAGAAATATTGAACAATTTGTCTAAAATAAAGAATAAATTCTAATTTTTATTAATTTTTGAGCTGCGTCAAGTTGTTTATATTTCACAACAGTTGTCTCCAGATCAATTTAATCTTTGTTTAAAGACATTTTTTGGCTCAAATCAGGAAAAAAAGGCTTGAAATAAGCTAAATTATCTGCCTCAATATTGGACTAATTGTACCAAAAACAGGATATTAATGATAAATGACTTTGCACATTAGTTGCATCAGTCCTGACGATAGAAATGATGATGTTGCTTCGTATATTTTAATGTTAATCTCTGGATTTAATCATATCACGTCGTGCAGAAGCACCAACAACAAGTTCTTCTGCAAGACGCGAGTCTAAATCCGTGAAATCCACGAATAGATATCGTCGATATTTAACGCCAGGGACCGCCCGCCGCCTCCGAACTCCAAAAAACCGCGTTGGGTTGCCATGGCGATCCACGTACATTCAAGTTTACCATGTGCACACGACGTGGATCGGCAGACGGACTCGGCTTCAGCTGCTGTTTCACAAGAGATTTTAATAATAATTAACAACCGACAATGAAAAAACACACACACACACACATAGAAATATCTGCTGATGTGATAAAAGCTGAACAACAACAACCACAGACGTGAACAGAAACTGCTTTATTTTCAGCCGGGACCCTGAACGCACCGCGGGCGACTTCGGACCGCGTCCGCCTGAAATGTTCAGTCTGAGAATCGGCGAAACGCGGCGAAGAGTCTGATCGACGGAAGGTTTAAGGCATCGTTAGCATCTTTTTGGTCCGTGTGTGTGTCAACTTCCTGTTTATCCAATAATAAGAAGAAGAAGAAGAAGAAAAAAAGACCTTTAAACTACCAATCGTTTCGTTTTTTCCTGCTGTCTTTTCGACAAAAGATAAAATATTTCTCTACAGTTCTAATCTTCATACACGTTTCCAATATATTTACTGATTATTTTGTCTCATATCTACAAACTAAATTAATCAAAGGAGGAGGAAACTCCCCTAAAAAGCTGGATTCTCGTGGGAAAAAGCGGGAGAAATGCCCATCGCTACGCTTCAACCGGTCGATATGAAACGTGTGGATAAAAAGCCGAAGCTGCTGCTGCTGCTGATGAAGGAGTTTCACCGTTTTTAAGGCCGTTTCGTGAACAAAACGCCGCCGTCGGACAAACGGACGACGCGTCGAAACCTTGTTTTATCTTCATTTGACACAAAAATACATCTGGAGTCTCCGTTGGTCCCTTCAAACGTTTATTCTTTGGACCCACGACTGTCGACGGATCTGCGGTTTCTACAGTGAAAACTGAAGGTCAGCGTCGGGGTCACCTGACCCCCGTGACCACTTCCTGTTTACAAAGACGCGGCTGAACTCTAAATAGCATTTATAGAAGAAATAAATATGTTTTAGTATAAAAAACTAAAATAAATCTAGAATCTTCAGTCTCTGAGCTGCTGGTCCAGGAGGTTTTAAAGGGTTCTGCTGCTTCCTGGATCCACGGAGGCTTCTGATTGGTCGGCCGGTCCGATATTTGTTTTTTTTCCTGGACTCGGGAGTCCAGGTCCTGAGACTCGCCTGGAGTCTCTGCTGGACTGACCCGGTGATCCGGTCCAGTTTTAGTCTCTTTGAGCTGCGGGGACGTTGTGGTCCGGAGGTTTTTGGGGGGAAACGTGGACTCGAGTTAGTTCATTGGATAAAACAAATAAAAACATCCTGAATCTTAAATGAGGAGCTCGATGTCGACTTTGTACACTGTAAAAAAAATGTATCTCAATAAAGAAAAAAAAGATGATTTTCTTAATAAAATATCCCCAAACTTTACAGATTTTATTGTGAAATATGAAGAAGAAAAGCAGGAAGTCTCCACACGTGGGAGGAGGGGTCAGGAGGGGTCAGGATGGGGTCAGGATGGGGTCAGGATGGGGTCAGGATGGGGTCAGGAGGAGTCAGGATGGGGTCACGATGGGGTCAGGAGGAGACAGGATGGGGTCAGGAGGGGTCAGGATGGGGTCAGGATGGGGTCAGAATGGGGTCAGGTGGAGACAGGATGGGGTCAGGATGGGGTCAGGATGGGGTCAGGAGGAGACAGGATGGGGTCAGGATGGGGTCAGGAGGAGTCAGGATGGGGTCAGGATGGGGTCAGGAGGAGTCAGGATGGGGTCAGGATGGGGTCAGGATGGGGTCAGGAGGAGACAGGATGGGGTCAGGAGGGGTCAGGATGGGGTCAGGATGGGGTCAGGAGGAGTCAGGATGGGGTCAGGATGGGGTCAGGAAGAGTCAGGAGGGGTCAGGAGGAGTCAGGAGGAGTCAGGATGGGGTGAGGATGGGGTCAGGATGGGGTCAGGATGGGGTCAGGATGGGGTCAGGAAGAGACAGGAGGAGTCAGGATGGGGTCAGGATGGGGTCAGGAGGGGTCAGGATGGGGTCAGGATGGGGTCAGGATGGGGTCAGGAGGAGTCAGGATGGGGTCAGGATGGGGTCAGGATGGGGTCAGGAGGAGTCAGGAGGAGTCAGGATGGGGTCAGGATGGGGTCAGGATGGGGTCAGGATGGGGTCAGGATGGGGTCAGGATGGGGTCAGGATGGGGTCAGGAGGAGTCAGGATGGGGTCAGGAGGAGTCAGGATGGGGTCAGGATGGGGTCAGGAGGAGACAGGAGGGGGTCAGGAGGGAGTCAGGATGGGGTCAGGATGGGGTCAGGATGGGGTCAGGATGGGGTCAGGAGGAGTCAGAAGGGGGTCAGGAGGAGTCAGGAGGAGTCAGGATGGGGTCAGGAAGAGACAGGAGGAGTCAGGATGGGGTCAGGATGGGGTCAGGAGGGGTCAGGATGGGGTCAGGATGGGGTCAGGATGGGGTCAGGATGGGGTCAGGAGGAGTCAGGAGGAGACAGGATGGGGTCAGGAGGAATACGAAGTATCAAGTCTCCACACGTGTTATTTTTGGACTTCTTCCAATTAATCGTAATTTTCAGTCGATCAGAAATTGATCTGAAACTTTACTCGATGGACGTTTACTGATCGGACCTCGTCAGGTTCTATTCAGGAGCTTTTCAGTCATTTTTAATTGTTTATATTTATAAAATCACTGTGAATTTGTTTGAACAGACACGGAAATAAAATATATATATATTATATAATATAAAATATAAAAAAGCTTAACACCTTTAATTTAACTACATCTGCTCTAAAGATAAATAGATCTATTTCTATTTTACTGTCTATTCTAATTTAAAAATATTTAAATATTTGTAAATAATAAACACATATGGGTTAAATGCTTTTGTTTTGGGAGAATCAGCTGATTTATCAGCTGCTGGAGTCCTACATGTGATAAAAACTACAAACATGGCCGCCGTCAGTTCAAACACGGAGATGATGAGATTTTTTATTTTTTTTTACAGTGTACAGGAAGTCTTATCTGACAGTCCGTCACCATGGCGACGACCGGACCAGCCGACGCGCTCCATCGTCTCCAGTGGTCTGCTGTAGGTAGATAAATGTTTTGGCTCCGCCTCCTGAAAGCTGATTGGTCAGCGGGTGAGATGATGAAAGGCACTGGCGGGTCCTGTGATTGGTTCCCCGTGTCGCTGAGAGGAGCTTCCTGGTTCGGGTGTGATGTCACGGGGATGGCTGGTTCTGGTCGGGAGGAGGTCGGAGGTCAGAGGTCAGGTCAGGCGGCTGAGGTCGTCGGTAGCAGCAGAGGTAGGAGGAGAGCAGGCAGCGGTTGCTAGGCAACAGAACAACGAGGAGTCAGACAAGATTAGGATGACGAGTTAAACTTCACTGTTATATTTAACAGGAGGAGTCAGGAGGAGTCAGGAGGAGACAGGAGGAGTCAGGAGGAGACAGGAGGAGACAGGAGGAGTTAGGAGGAGTCAGGAGGAGTTAGGAGGAGTCAGGAGGAGTTAGGAGGAGTCAGGATGGGGTCAGGAGGAGACAGGAGGAGACAGGAGGAGACAGGAGGAGTCAGGAGGAGACAGGAGGAGACAGGAAGAGTCAGGAGGAGACAGGAGGAGTCAGGAGGAGTCAGGAAGAGTCAGGAGGAGACAGGAGGAGTCAGGAGGAGACAGGATGGGGGCAGGAGGAGACAGGAGGAGACAGGAGGAGTCAGGAGGAGACAGGAGGAGACAGGAGGAGTCAGGAGGAGACAGGAGGAGACAGGAGGAGACAGGATGGGGGCAGGAGGAGACAGGAGGAGACAGGAGGAGTCAGGAAGAGTCAGGACGGGGTCAGGAGGAGACAGGAGGAGTCAGGAGGAGACAGGAGGAGGCAGGAGGAGACAGGAGGAGGCAGGAGGAGACAGGAGGAGTCAGGAGGAGACAGGAGGAGGCAGGAGGAGACAGGAGGAGTCAGGAGGAGACAGGAGGAGACAGGAGGAGACAGGAGGAGTCAGGAGGAGACAGGAGGAGGCAGGAGGAGACAGGAGGAGTCAGGAGGAGACAGGAGGAAACAAAAGGAGTCAGGAGGAGACAGGAGGAGGCAGGAGGAGACAGGAGGAGGCAGGAGGAGACAGGAGGAGTCAGGAGGAGACAGGAGGAGGCAGGAGGAGACAGGAGGAGTCAGGAGGAGACAGGAGGAGACAGGAGGAGACAGGAGGAGTCAGGAGGAGTCAGGAGGAAACAGGAGGAGACAGGAGGAGTCAGGAGGAGACAGGAGGAGACAGGAGGAGTCAGGATGGGGTCAGGAGGAGACAGGAGGAGACAGGAGGAGTCAGGAGGAGACAGGAGGAGACAGGACGAGTCAGGAGGAGACAGGACGAGTCAGGAGGAGTCAGGAGGAGACAGGATGGGGGCAGGAGGAGTCAGGAGGAGACAGGAGGAGTCAGGAGGAGTCAGGAGGAGTCAGGAGGAGACAGGAGGAGTCAGGAGGAGTCAGGAGGAGTCAGGAGGAGACAGGAGGAGACAGGATGGGGGCAGGAGGAGTCAGGAGGAGTCAGGAGGAGACAGGAGGAGACAGGAGGAGTTAGGAGGAGTCAGGAGGAGACAGGAGGAGACAGGAGGAGTTAGGAGGAGTCAGGAGGAGTTAGGAGGAGTCAGGAGGAGTTAGGAGGAGTCAGGATGGGGTCAGGAGGAGACAGGAGGAGACAGGAGGAGACAGGAGGAGACAGGAGGAGTCAGGAGGAGACAGGAGGAGACAGGAAGAGTCAGGAGGAGACAGGAGGAGTCAGGAGGAGTCAGGAAGAGTCAGGAGGAGACAGGAGGAGTCAGGAGGAGACAGGATGGGGGCAGGAGGAGACAGGAGGAGTCAGGAGGAGACAGGAGGAGACAGGAAGAGTCAGGAGGAGACAGGAGGAGTCAGGAGGAGTCAGGAAGAGTCAGGAGGAGACAGGAGGAGTCAGGAGGAGACAGGATGGGGGCAGGAGGAGACAGGAGGAGACAGGAGGAGTCAGGAGGAGACAGGAGGAGACAGGAGGAGTCAGGAGGAGACAGGAGGAGACAGGAGGAGACAGGATGGGGGCAGGAGGAGACAGGAGGAGACAGGAGGAGTCAGGAGGAGTCAGGAGGAGACAGGAGGAGACAGGAGGAGTCAGGAAGAGTCAGGACGGGGTCAGGAGGAGACAGGAGGAGTCAGGAGGAGACAGGAGGAAACAAAAGGAGTCAGGAGGAGACAGGAGGAGGCAGGAGGAGACAGGAGGAGGCAGGAGGAGACAGGAGGAGTCAGGAGGAGACAGGAGGAGGCAGGAGGAGACAGGAGGAGTCAGGAGGAGACAGGAGGAGACAGGAGGAGACAGGAGGAGTCAGGAGGAGTCAGGAGGAAACAGGAGGAGACAGGAGGAGTCAGGAGGAGACAGGAGGAGACAGGAGGAGTCAGGATGGGGTCAGGAGGAGACAGGAGGAGACAGGATGGGGTCAGGAGGGGTCAGGAGGGGTCAGGAGGAGACAGGAGGAGACAGGAGGAGTCAGGAGGAGTCAGGATGGGGTCAGGAGGAGTCAGGAGGAGTCAGGAGGAGACAGGAGGAGACAGGAGGAGTCAGGAGGAGACAGGAGGAGTTAGGAGGAGTCAGGAGGAGACAGGAGGAGACAGGAGGAGTCAGGAGGAGACAGGAGGAGTCAGGAGGAGTCAGGAGGAGTCAGGAGGAGACAGGAGGAGTCAGGAGGAGTCAGGAGGAGACAGGAGGAGACAGGAGGAGTCAGGAGGAGACAGGAGGAGACAGGAGGAGTCAGGAGGAGACAGGAGGAGTCAGGAGGAGTCAGGAGGAGACAGGAGGAGACAGGAGGAGTCAGGAGGAGACAGGAGGAGACAGGAGGAGTCAGGAGGAGTCAGGAGGAGTCAGGAGGAGACAGGAGGAGACAGGAGGAGTCAGGAGGAGACAGGAGGAGTCAGGAGGAGTCAGGCTCCTCCTGTCTCCAGATGTGCTGCAGCTGATGTAGTGGACCAGTCTAAACCCTGGACTCTGACTGTCAGGCAGCATTTTTACTGTTGCTGACTCATTAAATCAGACTCACTCCCCCCTCCCCTCCCTGAAATATTCAGCCTGGACATCTGACTCAGCACATTCTCAGTTTTACAGACGCGGGTTAAAGAACAAACATAAAGAGAATAAAATGCAGTTTAATACCAGGATGTCACATGGTTTCAGTCGTCAGGCTTCGCTGGCGCTGCTGTTCCTGTTGAGCTCTCTGATCCCCTGAAGGATCCTCTTCATGTGACCCACCTTAGTCACCCCCAGGTCCTACACACACACACACACACACACACACACATTAACATTAACATTACTATCAACCTGCTGTCAAAGACTAAAACTAGACTAAAACAGCCGACTGCACCTTCAGGTCCCTCCTCTCCAGGTGGATGAGCTCAGCGCCGCGGACGTCGTGTCCGATGAAGATGTCTTTATACTCCGTGAGACACAGGAAGTCCAGCCACGCCCCCACCTCCTCCGTCCCCCACTGGTGAACTGAGACGGACAGGAAGTGGGTTTTATTCAAACGCACCGTGAGGATGTCGTGGTATAAAGAAGCAGAAGCTAAATCAAGGCCAAAAAGTTTGGATTCTAATATTTTAAAATAAAAGCTAGAAAAGGACTAAAATGATTCCCCACAATGTTACCGAGCAAGAAATTCAAAGTGATCCAGAAACCAGGATTTCGTACCGATCATTACCAAAATTTAATCATTTGTTCGTGGTACTATTCCCAACATTCGCTGAAAATTTGAAGAAAATCCGACCAAAACTTTTTGAGTTACCTTGCTAACAAACAGACAGCAAGTGAAAACTCCTTGGCGGATATTTGGTATAGGGGGCGTGGCTTCAATCGTTGTGGAGTGGAATCATGATTGACAGCTGTTCAAGTGTCATGTTGCCTTCAGGATTCAACACTTCACATGATTACCAGTGGAAATTAGTGACACTGGTGACACATTTCTGTAGAAAGAGCTGTTTTAGATGGTACTTGGCACCAATTGCAGTCCATCAAGTATCAAAATATACATATATGGCCTTGATTTAGCTCCATAAAACTGGCGGCAGCGAGCCGGGTCGGACCTGAACCAGGTAGGACCTGAACCAGGTCGGACCTGAACCGATCCGCGACCTGAGAATGGCCGATCTTACCGGGCAGAGACAGCGTCGCACACGTCTCCTTGTTCTTGTTGTTTTTGTCTTTCTTGAACTTCGGCACGAGGCGGAACTTGGCGCTCCGGCTACGCTTGGAGAAGTCGGTGAGAGGACCCTGAAGACACCAAGACACCACAAACGAAATGGAATTTTTATTATTAAAGGAGACGAACCCAAACCTACACGGCCCTGTGTGAAAAACTGATTGTTCCCCCTTTGGTAAAATACAACTTAACTGTAGTTTTTTACACTCCAGTTCAATTTCTGGCCTGATTACTGCCACACCTGTTCTCAATCAAGGAATCTCTTCAATAGAACCTCAATAGGACAAAGTGAAGTAGACCAAAAGAAGGGTTGTAAAGCCGTTTCTGAAGCTTTGGGACTCCAGTGAACCACAGTGACACATTATCCACAAATGGAGAAAACAGGAAACAGTGGTGAACCGTTGGTTGGTCCAACAACCAAAAATACCCCGAGAGCAGCGACGACTCATCACGACAGACCCCGAAAAAACATCCAAAGAACCGCCGGCCAGTCCACCGCTGACCAAAAAGGACGTTAAAGTGGTCTAAATTTTACCAGAAAACATCTTAATGACCCAAAACCTTTGGGAAAATACTCTGTGGTCTGCCGAGACAAAGGTCGATCTGACATCTGGTGAAAAAGAACGTCATACCACCAGTAAAACATGGTGGTGGTAGCGCGACGGTCTATTTCCAGGACCCGGGAGACTCGCTGTGATCAACAGAACCGCGAAATTCTGTCGTCTACAAAAATATCCCGGAGGAGGACGTCCAGCCATCCGTTCCTGACCTCAAGCCCAAACCAACTTGGGTTCTGCAGCCGGACAACGATCCAAAAACACAGCAGCAAATCCACCACCGAACGGCTGAATAAAGGCAAAATGAAGACTTTGAAGTGGCCGAGTCGAAGTCCTGACCCGAATCCTGTTGAGATGCTGTGGCATGACCTTAAAAAGGAAGTTCATGCTCCAAAAACACTCCAATGTGGTTGAATTACGACAATTACATCGCTGTAAGAGACTCGTTAATTCAAGTTATTGCCTTTTTAAGACCCACCATGAGTTATAAAATGAATAGAAAATGTAGTCAAGACATTGACAAGGTTAGAAATAATGATTTGTATTTGAAATAATATTCGCTTTCTTCAAGAAAGGTCAGTTTTCTAGCTTCTCTAAGCAGCTAACATGTTAGCATCCATTAACCTTCTGATGCAATGGTCAACATTGTGCACGTTGACTGATAGTTGCTGGAAATGCGCCTCTATACACCTATGTAGATATCGATGCACCAAAAACCAGACATTTGCAGCTAGAATAGTCATTTACCACATTAGCAATGGATTTCTGATTAGTTTAAAGGTAGTACTAGTAGTACTACCGCTGCTACAGGTAGTATTAGTACTGCAGTGCATACCTCGTGGTCTGAGGGGTCGATGACGGGACAGAGCCAGGAGACGTCGGCCAGGCGTCGGAGCTGCTGAGCTACAGAACTCAGAGCAGCGTTGAGCTGTTCCTGCTGAGGAGGATCCAGCTGCTGCGAAACACATCACCACTGGTTATTAGCCGTCGATTCACATAGCTATAAGGAAAGTAGCTTTATGTTTTTGCAGTGTGCATTGAGATTCAGGCTCCTGGAGCTCAGATTAGTTTGGAAAATTAACGGGAATTAACAGGAATATATGTGAATTGAGGTGAGTTGCGGCTAAGGTCAGGTACCATGGACATCCTCCCAGCCAGCAGCAGCTCCGTCTCGCTGAGCAAAGCTTTGACGTTACTGACCATGTGGAGGACGACGCTGCAGCTTAAAGCCTGCGGAGACAGAAAGGAGGACGGTGTTACCATGGTAACACTGGTTGGGGTACCTAGAACACAGGACCGGTACCGATCCGTAGGCTAGAGATGTGGTCTTCGTACCTCGGAGGTGTTGGCGTTGGCGAAGACCACGTCCATGGCCTTGGAGCTGGCGTTGACAGCGTGGGCCAGTTCCTGCTCCATGCTGTGGTGGGACTGAGCCACCTCCCGGATGCTGAAACACAGACCCACGTCAGTCCCTGGTACAGAGGTCTCAGGTTTAAAGGGACAGTTACTGGACATTTGACGGAATGTTACTGAGACACTAAAGGTCCTGATCTATAGACCTGATCAATAGACCTGATCTCTAGACCTGATTTATATAACCTGATCTCTAGACCTGACCCACAGACCTGATCTCTAGACCTGACCCATAGACCTGACCTATAGACCTGGACCTATAGACCTGACCTATAGACCTGGACCTATAGACCTGACCCATATAACCTGACCTATAGACCTGCTCTCTAGACATGACCCATAGACCTGATCTATAGACCTGATCAATAGACCTGACCCTTAGACCTGACCTATAGACCTGGACCTATAGACCTGGACCTATAGACCTGGACCTATAGACCTGGACCTATAGACCTGACCCATATAATCTAATCTATAGACCTGATCTCTAGACCTGATCTATATAACCTGATCTCTAGTCCTGACCCATAGACCTGATCTACAGACCTGATCTATAGACCTGACCCATAGACCTGACCTATATAACCTGACCTTTAGACCTGACCTATATAACCTGACCTTTAGACCTGACCTCATCAATGAATAAAAAAAAAAAGTTGACAAATGAGATCCAGATCCAGACTGAGATCCTGGTCCTGACTAAATGGACACATGTGCTTGGTGTGCGTCTAGATGCGAGTCTGGACTGGGACTAGGACCCTGACTAGGACTGGGACTAGGACTAGGACTAGGACTGGGACTAGGACTGGGACTAGGACTGGTCACCTGTGGATGAGGGCTCCTGCTGCCTGACCGAACTCGCTGATGAGTGAGGCCTCTTCCTCGGAGAGGATCTCTGGCTGGGAGGACAGGGGGGGCTGAGGGGGCTGGGGGGGCTGGGGGGGGCGGAGTCCGGGGGAACTCACACTTCTGTTTGTCCTCCCAGGACTTCAGGGTGCTCTCGAACGCCTGAACACACACACACACACACACACACGGACATGTTCAACTCCCCTGGTCCAGAGTCTGGTCTTCAGTCAGGTTCTGGTCCCAGTACTCACCCGGTCCCTGGTCAGGGTCTGGGTCCGGTTCTTGTGGATGATCTTGATGTAGCCGGGGGGCTGGATCCAGGCCTCCCCGTCCACCTGCACCGGGACGCCCTCGTCTCCCAGGATGGTGATTTTCACTGTCCGACACTGAGAGAGACAGACAGAGAGAGAGAGAGAGAGACAGGTTTACACAGAATGACAGGAAGGAGGACAGACAGGTGGGTGAACGGACAGGGAAGATGGACAGAAAGACAGGTAGAGAGACAGGTGGACAGGCAGACAGACAGATGAACAGAGACAGGTGAACAGACAGTAAGACAGACAGGTGGAGAGACCACCAGGGGGAGAGACGGGTAGACAGACAGAGAGGTAAGCAGACAGACAGGTAGAAAGACAGACAGATGGACAGAGACAGGTAGATAGACAGGAGGACAGACAGACAAGTGGACAGACAGATAGACAGGAGGACAGACAGGTGGAGACAGACGGGGATAGACAGGTGGAGAGACAGATAAACAGACAGATAGACAGACAGGGGGAGAGACGGGTAGACAGACAGAGAGGTAAGCAGAGAGACAGGTAGAAAGACAGACAGATGGACAGAGACAGGTAGATAGACAGGAGGACAGACAGGTGGACAGACAGACACATGGACAGACAGACAGGGGGATAGACAGACGGTGGACAGACAGGAGGACAGACAGAGAGGTAGACAGGTGGACAGACAAGTGGACACACAGACACATGGACAGACAGGTACACAGAGAGACAGAAAGATAGGAGGACAGAGACGGACAGACAGATAGACAGGAGGACAGACAGGTGGACAGACAGGAGGATAGACAGACAGGTACACAGACAGACAGAAAGATAGGAGGACAGAGACGGACAGACAGATAGACAGGAGGACAGACAGGTGGACAGACAGGATAGACAGACAGACAGGAGGATAGACAGACAGGTGGACAGACAGGAGGACAGACAGGTGGACAGACAGACAGGAGTACAGACAGGAGGACAGATAGACAGGTGGACAGACAGGTGGACAGACAGACAGGAGGACAGGCAGGTGGACAGACAGACAGATAGACAGGAGGAGGACAGACAGACAGGTAGACAGGTTGACAGACACACAGACAGGAGGACAGACAGACAGGTAGACAGACAGACAGACAGGTAGACAGACAGACAGACAGGTAGACAGACAGACCTGTGCGATGCGGTGGTGCTGCAGGTTAATGACTCTGGACACAGCCATCTGCATGCTGCCAAACACCGCCACCACCTCCAGGATCTTATCATCGAAGGACGGGGCCGTGAACGTCTAAGAGAGAGAGAGAGTGAGACAGGAGACGTGATGATGTCACTCATCACCTGACAGACAGACAGACAGACAGGTAACAAGAGGACAGCAGCAGCCTTACGTCGTCCTCCTTGGTTCCTCCCCAGAAGTTGGTTCCTCCAGCGTAGCTCGGGATGTTCAACACAGCGATGCCCTGCAGGCTGGGGAGGGGGATGGGCCGCCCGTCACACTGCAACACACACACACACACACACACACACACACACACACACACACAGTTAGTGTACCTCCAGTACCCGTGTCTCTCCCGGCTGCTTCGGTCTAAATGAGTCTCACCTCCAGCAGGACCCTCTGCTCCAGGTTCTTGTAGGTCCTGTGCAGCAGCTCCTTGGTTCCCAGGACTCCGTACCACATCATGTTCTTGGTCCGACTCCTGAACGCAGCGACAGACCCGTCAATCAATCAATCAATCAATCAATCAATCAGCTGATCGAAAACGGAAAAAAAACAGCGTTTCGGGGGCTTTGTGACCTACCTGCACTTCTCCGGATGCTCGTCCCTCTTGTTGTTGAAGTCCAGAGAGATTTTGGCGTCCAGTCCGATCCCGAAGTAGTTGTTCATGACGCATTTCTCCGTGTAGCAGTCCCTGACACACACACACACACACACACACGCGGTTAGTTTAACAGACAGAGCGTGTGTGATGTGTTTAAGGGACGTCGGACTCACATGTTGTCGGGGTCACAGCTGAAGGGGTCGGCGTTCACCAACAGGCGACTGATCACTGAGCTGCTGGATAAAGAGCCTGAGATTCCTGCTCTGAGAGCTACACACACACACACACACACACACACACACACACACACACAGTCAGGATGCTGTAATCGACATCAACTGAAACGTGACCTGTGACCTCACAGATTCTTACCAGGATAAAGGATCTTGGTGTTGAGCATCGGCATGTTCTCCCTACTTCCTGTCTGGACAGGAAGTGATGCGGAGCTCCCGAGGGACAGGCTGCCTTTGCTGATCAGCTTCTCACAGGGTGTTTTACTGACTAAAGACACACACACAGATAATATAAATACAGTTCACAATGCCCTTCACAATAAAAGCCTCATTAATCCGTTAAACTCCAGGTTCCCCCCACAGGGGATTTTGGAGATTGCTCCACTAATCGTGTACAAATATAGTGAAGCTATACATCAAATTAAACAGGAGAAACTCCACTACAAGCACATATAAGTCATATTTACACACACCAAACACAACTCCAACACCAAGCTAATTAATTAACAAATATGAAAATCGCTATACGATCATAAAGCCAACCCACTCGCCACATTTTGATGGCTAGCGCTCTGATACTTCATGTTATACAAACAGATGACATCTCATATGAAAGCTGAGACTGTGACGAGTCCAACGGTACCATCAGTGTAGCTTTATGACAAAAACTCAGTAAACTAGCAGCCAAGAAACACTACAGTAAAAAGTCGCTTGTTTGAAGCGACTGACAAAAAAATTTGTTTTTTTTGTTGCTGTTTTGGGATGAAAATGTTTATTTGAGATCAATAAATGGTCGTTTAGTGTCGACCAACATCTCTGTGTTTATTCCAGACATACCTACTGACTATGGGGATGTCCTAAACATAAAAAAGGGCTGGAGGTCAAGGGGTTAAGAAATGCTTGAATCAGACTCTTCTCTGACACTAAGATCAAACATTAACTTGTCTCCTGGACGTCGTGACCGACCTCTGCGGGTGTTGCGGTGCTTGGTGCTGTAGGAGGACTGCAGCGACACCTTATCTTCATCCAGCTCCTCCTCCTCCTCCTCCACCAGCCCCTCGTCCTCCGCCCGGCCCAGAGAGAACACCTGCTGCTGCTGCTGCTGCTGGGTCTGGGCGTTCTGCTCGTCCACGGCTGCAGGAACAACCAACACCGGTTACACCTCGTTGGGACTACAAAGATGGCGGCCGTTAGGAAGCGTCGCTCACCTTTCTCCGTGTGCTCGATGATCTGCCGGATGGCTTTCTTCAGGCTGTTGGCGCGCAGCATCAGCTGCTCGCGGGGTTTAAAGATGGCCGCCGCCGAGGAGGAGGACGGGGGGGAGGGGCTGGTCCGCGGGGGGCAGGGAGGAGGAGGATGATGGTGGTGGTGGACGTGAGGAGGAGGAGGAGGAGGCAGGACGACCCCCTCGCCCTCCTCCTGCTCCTCGGCGATGGTGGGGGGCGGAGCCTGGGGGAGCACCGTGGAGGCCTGGGACTCCTCGTTGAGGGTTTTCAGAAGAGAGTCGAGTTTCTCCTTCAGGACGCCGCACTGACGACGAAGAAGTGACACACACACACACACACACACACACACACACACACATTTGAAATGAAATTCAGAATATTTTCTTATTTCCTGATATCCTTTTTTATTTAAATGAGTTTATGTTTCACCTTCTTGGCCATGGCCTCCGACTCCTCTGAGCTCTCCGTGTTCTTCTCGTACGCCTTCCCGACACGAGCCACGAAATCCTTCACCGTCTCACACAGGACCCTAAACACACACACACACACACACACACACACACACACACACACACACGGTAAACACACAGTCACAGCAGCTACAGATCTCCAGGTTTTATGCGGCAGACTGTGTCGTACTTGGCTGAGGAGATGACGACCGAGTGCTGGTCTGAGGTCAGGATCTTGGACAGGTGAGCGGCCACAGAGTCCTCGTAGGTCAGGATCTGCTGGACCTGGACCAGCAGACATGAACCCTGTGGTTAGACTCTGATAGACCACGTCGCTGGACCTGATCCAGGAAGCAGCTTCAACAAACTCTGAGTTCAATGGACTAGGAGTCACCATGGCAACAGGTACAGATTAATGTACCCTCCTGTGCTTTTATGTGATGTCATTGTTTTAACTTTTTTGTCTTTCTGTTATAAATGATTTATTCTCTTGCTGTTACCTCAGAGTCGTCGCTGCAGTCCTCGGTGACAGTGGAGGCGGAGTGTTGCCGTGGAAACTTGGTCTCATAAACCATGATGCTCCACCTGCAGCAGGAGGAGAAAACAGTTAAAGGTCTGCTGTCTGTTATCCAGGACGACGGGTCACCTGTCTGACAGCAGGACGACGGGTCACCTGTCTGACGACAGGACGACGGGTCACCTGTCTGACGGCAGGACGACGGGTCACCTGTCTAAGAGTAGGACGACGGGTCACCTGTCTAAGAGTAGGACGACGGGTCACCTGTCTAAGAGCAGGACGACAGGTTACCTGTCTAAGAGCAGGACGACAGGTCACCTGTCTTAGAGCAGGACGACGGGTCACCTGTTATAGACCAGGACGACGGGTCACCTGTTATAGACCAGGACGACGGGTCACCTGTCTTAGACCAGGACGACAGGTCACCTGTCTAAGAGCAGGACGACAGGTTACCTGTTATAGACCAGGACGACGGGTCACCTGTTATAGACCAGGACGACGGGTCACCTGTTATAGACCAGGACGACGGGTCACCTGTTATAGACCAGGACGACGGGTCACCTGTCTTAGACCAGGACGACAGGTCACCTGTCTAAGAGCAGGACGACAGGTTACCTGTCTTAGACCAGGACGACAGGTCACCTGTCTAAGAGCAGGACGACAGGTTACCTGTCTAAGAGCAGGACGACAGGTCACCTGTCTTAGAGCAGGACGACGGGTCACCTGTCTTAGAGCAGGACGACGGGTCACCTGTTATAGACCAGGACGACGGGTCACCTGTTATAGACCAGGACGACGGGTCACCTGTTATAGACCAGGACGACTGGTCACCTGTCTTAGACCAGGACGACGGGTCACCTGTCTTAGACCAGGACGACGGGTCACCTGTCTTAGACCAGGACGACGGGTCACCTGTCTTAGACCAGGACGACGGGTCACCTGTCTTAGACCAGGACGACGGGTCACCTGTCTTAGACCAGGACGACAGGTCACCTGTTATAGACCAGGACGACAGGTCACCTGTCTAAGAGCAGGACGACAGGTCACCTGTCTAAGAGCAGGACGACAGGTCACCTGTCTAAGAGCAGGACGACAGGTCACCTGTCTAAGAGCAGGACGACAGGTCACCTGTCTTAGACCAGGACGACAGGTCACCTGTCTTAGACCAGGACGACAGGTCACCTGTCTTAGACCAGGACGACAGGTCACCTGTCTTAGACGAGGACGACGGGTCACCTGTCTTAGACCAGGACGACAGGTCACCTGTCATAGACCAGGACGACAGGTCACCTGTCTTAGACCAGGACGACAGGTCACCTGTCTTACCTGTCGAGCATCTTGGTGCTGGCTCTCTCCAGCTTCTCCAGGATCTGGGGCAGCTGGGTGTCATCGTCGCAGGCCGAACCCCAACCCAGAACCCGGGCCAGGTCGTTGCCGGTCCCCAGAGGAAGAACCCCCAGCTGACACTGAAACACACACAGGTCATTTAACACCTGGACGACGACGGTGCAGTTCCTGTGATAATCCTGCAGGGGGCGACGTTGCTGCAGCTCAACAGTCAGAGACAGTATTAAACCTCAGCTCCAACATTAAATAAAGTATTTTACACCAATGTTACTGTTCCAGCATCAATATATATCATCAACATCCACATCATCAATACAATAAGACAATAGTTTAATAGAATATCAGTAGATATTTAATTTAGATTAGAGCTGTGATTATTTAATTGTCTCTTTTATAATAAACATCTTACACAATATATTCTACATGTTCTATAATGATCCTCAGTGGGATTTATATCATTTTATGGACTAATAATTGACCTTTGACCTCTTAATTTTCCTGATTTGGGTCAGTTCAGTCTTGTAAGAAGCAAATGAAGGTGAGAGACAGAAGAAGAAGAATATATAGAATGATGCCAGACTTATAATGTAATTATGTGTGTGTGTGTGTGTGTGTGTGTGTGTGTGTGTGTGTGTGTGTGTGTGTGTGTGTGTGTGTGTGTGTGTGTGTGTGTGTGTGTGTGTGTGTGTGCACCTGTTTGTGCAGTGTGAGAGCATCGATCTCAGACAGAACCCAGCCGACGCTGCCGTCTCCTCCACAAACCAGGATCCTGAACGTGTCAAACTTCTGGAACAACCTCAGACTGAGACAAAGAGAGTTTCTTCATTTAAAACACATTAATAAACATAGATTTCTATATTTCCATCCTTTAGTCCTTATTAGGGACTTATCTTTAAATGTTTTAAACCTTTTTATAAGAGAGTTAAAACGTCTGGGACCAAGAAGAGTAAAAAAACAACTATATCTACTGGAACGTTAACATGTTGTACAGTTTTAGACATAGTTATTCTTCCAATAGCCCAGTTTTAAGATTATTTTATTTGATAAGAGGTCAGAGGTCATGTGTTCATGTGTGGTTTTAAATTCCAGAAAACAGAAAACAAGGAAAAAAGGATTTCTCCACTAATCATGTACAAATATAGTGAAGCTATACATCAAATGAAACAGGAGAAACTCCACTACAAGCACATATAAGTCATATTTACACACAGCAAACACAACTCCAACACCAAGCTAATTAATTAACAAATATGAAAATCGCTATACGATCATAAAGCCGACCCACTCACCACATTTTGATGGCTAGCGCTCTGATACTTCATGCTACACAAACAAATGACATCTCATATGAAAGCTGAGACTGTGACGAGTCCAACGGTACCATCAGTGTAGCTTTATGACACAAACTCAGTAAACTAGCAGCCAAAAAACAATACAGCAAAAAGTCGCGACTAACAAAAAATGTGTTTTTTTGTTGCTGCTAAAGCTAAAAAAGGGCCGGAGGTCAAGGGTTAATGCTCCTAGTTCTAAATTCTAAGAGGATTCTTTGGTGTTTCTCCTAAAAGTCAACGAGTAGATCCTCGGTCCAGGTTTCCAGGTTTTCTTATTCTTTTTATCCAGATGTAAAAGCAGACAAACCTACTCCTTCTATTATCACCAAAAGTCCGTTTTTTTTAACGCAGCTTTTAGCTTCAACCTATCGCAGGCTTGCGTTCAGGCCAGGTCGCGACCTCTCACCCCAGATGCGGCCCTCCGTTCATCAGGTCAAACACCTGCGCCGGGTTCAGCAGCTGCTTGAAGCGTCGCAGGAACTTCACCCCCTGGTTGTCTCCGCTCTTGGAGTTGACGAACACCAGCAGAGGACTGGTGCAGGACGGAGGACACGACGCCTTCCAGAACCCTGAACACACCACGGAAACCGCTGACCGTCAGCCACGAACGCCGAGGAACACACACACACACACACACACACACACACACACACACACGGAGTGTTTCTCACCGTCTGAGTCTATGCTGTTGAGGGCTGTGGGAGGGATGACGGACACTTTACACTGACCCAGAGGACATTTAGAGGACAGCTGCTCCTTACAGCCTGAGTGCACCTGCAGAAACGAGGACAGGTAAAAACCTTCCGTATGATGGAAAACACAGTAAAACACCACAACATTCAACTGATTAACGAGACTCTATAAAGTACAGATATGATCAATAGACGATTCTCCCCCAAAAAAACTACATTTCCCATTGTGATGAGTTTGAATTTACAGTTCAAGCCACATCTTCTCACTATTTCCATTGTAGATTCTCCCTGAAGGCGTCAAACTATGAATAAAAACATGATTTATATCCTAGTTTCTTTGGATGAACTTCACTTCATAGCTGAGCCTCATTAATTCGTGGAATTTCTTGCTTTATCAATCAGAGCAAAGGGAAGAAACTAGAATATAAAACGCCCCGTCTTCACCCAATACTCATTTTTACCGAGCGGACCCTGAACGCAGCG
>CM060468.1:1821973-1834473 GCA_030544235.1 Lepturacanthus savala
ATGACAACACTACTACAACCTGACAACACCAGGACAACACTACTACAACCTGACAACACCAGGACAACAACACTAGAATCTGAAAACCCCATGAGAACACCACTACAACCCAACAACAACATGGTATCACTATTACAACACTATTACAACCCGTGGCTGTAAAAAAATAACGTTTTAAACCTTTAACACTGACAGTGAAGACGTCTGTCTGATGTGCAGAGGTAATTTATTCCATAATGTCAGAGCAGCAACTGAACTTAACTAGTTCTAGTTAAGTGAATAAAAACAACAGACAGACATGAGTTTACTGGAAATACTTCTCTGCCCCACAATGCATTGCAGCTGCGAGACAGATGGTGTTTAACATGAACATATTACTGGAAACATTGTGTTAAGTAAAACCAGTTTCATGATTAGCAATTTTCATTCAACAGAGGCTCGAACTGGTAACGTTGTGACACAGTCACATGACCGTCACATGACGCGGTCACATGACTGTCTGGAGTGTACTCCAGTGTTAACGGTCTGCTGGTAATAGAATATTTAATCCTCCATTTAGCAGGCAGCATGCAGCACATAGGGATATAAGGCACGGTTGTCTGCAACCAGTTCAGCTACAGATCCGAGTTTAGGATCAGAAAAATCCATTTAACTTAAGCTTTGGGACCCAGTGTTGAAAAATTAAATGTATTCAGTGTTATTTTAGTCCCTTTTTATATAGAAATCATTTTAGAGTTAAATCTAATGAGATCAGTCGCATTTTGAAGCCCACAGGCACATATAAGGAGCCAGAAACACTAAGTTCACTGGCTCGCAGATAAACACACACTGACGTCACTGCTGACACACACACACGCACAAACACACACACACACACACACACACACACAGGACAAACAGACGTCTGTGTTTCCTCCCTCTCTCCATCATTCCTGACATTTTTCCCGGCTTCACTCTCAAACCTCCGTTTCCTCGTCTCCGCTGTGATTCTGCAGCAGCGGCTGGTTGATAAAAATAAAGCCAAGGATTTTATGACACAGTTGGAATGAAAATGTTGTAAAACCTTAAAGGGGCCGCGTCCAGGACGTGTCGGCGGCGGTTTAAAGTTTAAAGGCGACAACAGTCCCGTCTCCTTCTTTCGTGTTGTTTTATAGAAATAACTTGAGTTGATTGTTGTAATTCTTTGTTTGGATAGAAAATACCTAGATTGCATCTTAACTTCCGGCTTCACTGGACCCTAAACACTGAAATAAAACTTTCATGTAGGTATTAATCTCTTTATCTACTAGAAGTGAGAATCATGAGCGTTGTTATATATGTATGGATAGACTCAGGAAACAGGATGTGATGTTAAAACTATCCCTTGAGATTGAGATTCGCTTTTGGTTTTGAGCTGCAGATGGTTGGTTGACTGGACATCCTCCATGTTTCAGTTTCATTTTCAGTCCGTTACATCTCCAGAGGACCTAGAACCAGACCTCCCACCCCTCATCCCACCCTGTTTTCCTGACCTTGAGCCTTATTCAACATCTGCTTTTCGACTGGTTCTGCTGTGGAGTTTGTCCGTGGATTCCAAGGTTCCAAGGTAGCTAAATCTGGAACCTGGTACTACTTTTGGTATCAGTTCCTTCAGGTTACAATCGAGCTCCTCTACTCTGTGGTCCACGTCGGAGGTAGAGACCCTGTTGGTCGGAGCCCGAAGCCAAAGGATGTGAACAAAAGTAGATGTTTTTTCACAGAAAGCACCTGAAACCAAACCCGGTCCTGGTGATTTTAGCTGGTTCTGTCAATGGAATCGAGGAATCTTCCTGCCAAGCTGCTCTTCGTAGCATAGATTCTTACACTCCCAGACCTCCCAGACAGGGTCCTCCAACAGGACTGTGGACTCTACAATGGAAACGGTCTTCAGCGAAGGGGACCACAGTCCCAAATCCAGGTCTAAGGTTGGTGGGAGCAATCTCAGGTGGAAAGGTTTGCTGCTGGCCAGCTTCCAGTCGTGGGCCATGGTATTTTTCAGGGGATTGGTAGCTTTTAGGGGCTATAAGTTTCCCACCCCTGCTTCAAGGCTGATCCCAGGCTCTTGAGAACCTGACGTGGACTTGCCTCATGATGTCTCTGTGCCTCTGGGACGATGGTGTCCAAGTCCACCCAGTTAATATGGGTCTATTGTGTCCTTCAACAACATCTGGAGTCTTACTTTCAGTTAGTTAGCCCCCTGGACTAATGACTGGTAGTTAAAGGACCCCTTTTTGTAATGTAGACATGGGCCTTTTCTTCTAAAGTACTGGTTCGTCCATCTTCTCCAGTTTTTATTGAGACTTCATAGAAGGTGAGTGACCTTATGGAGGCACCAGAAACTCAGTTTACTAAGCAACAGGGTCTTGTCAATGTTCTTCAGACGATTTACAATGTCTTGCCTTAGTTGTTACGCCTGATTTTTGTCGTTGAGGCTTGTATCTGCCTGGTTTTAAAAGGCTGCTCAGATACTGTTGGCATTTTTATTCTCAAGGCTCTGATAATTACTTCCATGGCCCTCGTGAAGGTGTGAAGGTCAGGGGTGAGATTTTGCAGCCTGCCATGATGCCAAAGTCTTGACCTTTGTACTGATGGGCTCTGACACTGAAGGATTCCCAGAGGAGTTTAGGGGATTCAAACCAGGTCAAGGAAGATCATGCTTTCTTGTCCTAGAGAACCCTGGAGGTCCTCATTTCCATCGACAGAACCAGCTCGACTCTACACGACTTGTGACCTGTGGTACAACTTGGTGGCGCGCCAAACTGCAGTGATGAACTTATCAGCAAGACACATCTGCATTTGTTTAGGTCTGGGTGGCTTGAGGTGCCGACCGCATACAGGAACCATCTCCAACATAGACCAATCAGTGACCAGCAGCCTGGTTACATCACATTAAAGTACCTGCTTCGTTCGCTTGGAACCTGAAGGAGGTGAAACCAGAAACCATAGACCAGATTTTGGTATACTTTTTATTTTGGGGAGAAAGCGTCCAGGAGTTTGATTGGTCATGAAATCACTGCTGCTTATATTCTGCTCTGAGTCTCCCAGTTATTACTATCTTTATCAATTTATCTACTGATCATTGTTGCCTGTTGTTATTCTTTAAAACGTCCAAAAAGGTTCAGTCAGTTTATTATTATAGAGAACGACAACCAGAGAAAATACAGATCTGGGAAACTGGAACCTGAAGCTAAAAAAATGCTAATTACATTGACTCATAATACTTTATATTTTACTACAGTAGTTAACTATGTCAACTTATAATATTTAGGTTCTTTACTGCGCTACTTTAACTATATCATCCCATAATACTTATGTACTTTACTGTAGTACTTTAACCTTAAACTGCTTTACTTATCTACAACAGCTTACAATACTTATGTCCTTAAAACTGTACTAAGATTTTGTGATGTAGTACTGCTACTTTGCTGTATTGGTACTTAAAGTACTAGAGTTTAAACTGCAGTTGTAGGTATGGTCGAGTCACGACCTTTGACCTCCTCTGGGCTGATGCCGGGTTTTAAAGGCAGCGATAATCACAGCCTGCTTGTCACAGTCTGCTTTTTCTTACCGCTTCTGTTCCCCCGGCACCTCGGACAAACGCAGACGTCGGTTTGAGTCCTGAAACACGGACGAACTCCGGCTGATTCAGACGCGGTCGTGACTCATCGCGGTAATCCACTTTCGAGACCCGGTCCCGGGAACTCGGTAAAATCCTGCCGGAGGTTTCAAGATCCCAGAAGGAGACCTGGATCTGTACTGATGGTTCCTCTCCTCTGTCCTGCTCTGCTGCTACTGCCTCCCCCCAAGCCCCGCCCACATCCTCTCGTGTGATTCAAGCCTACTTCCTGTCTGTCGTCATGCCGACACCCCAAGAGGGAGGGGGGAGGGGGGAGGGATCAGGATCAGGATCAGGAGGAGGAGTTGAAAAAGACGTCTGAAAAACCACTAAACGTCCACAGAGAACAAACATGTATACACACACACACACACACACACTGACACATACACAATGACACACACACACACACACACACACACACAGCCCCTCCCTACTGCCAGCTCTATAAATACACATCAAAGGCCAATATAACACGACACAACTTCTCTCTCAGTGAGTGTAACTCTGAGGAAGTTCCGTTATATGACGACTATTCATGAGTCAATGAGATAAAACCACAGATTGACTTCAGAACTTCTGCTTCTTAGGGAGGAATTCAGTCAGTTTATCTTTAGTTCCTTTATACTTTATGTTGGATTTAGTGTTCCTACGTCTACGTGTGGTTTTGTTATTGCTGATTAATTGGTTTTATGGTTTGTTTGCCTTGGATTTTTATCCAGATTACCACAGGTTCTTCAAGTTAAAATAAAACTGTGTGTGTGTCCACTAATCTGTGTTTCAGTGTTTGTATTTCAGCAAATATATGAATGTTCCCATTCTCCGTGGCTTCATTCACTCTTAGATTTCTGAGTTTACGAGGCGCCCCTGAATGCATCATGAAGTCCCTTGTTTACAGTCTGTGGTCGGTGCTTTACAGTGATTCATATTTGTTTGTTTTTGGCCTGGGAAGCATTTTGAGAGTGTTTTACAAATGGAACCCATCGTTATTTTAATTAATCGATCTTCAAGTGTTAATGCTTGGACAACAGTGATGAAAGAATGATTACTATGCCTGAATATTGAAAAAAAGCACTTCCAGGGACCGTGATTTAATAAATAAATGCATTAATGGACACTGTGCTAATAATAAATGAAATTACAGCCGTGTGAATTGATGAAACTTGATGCAAATTGAGGTAATTTTGAACAACTAGCAGGAATATATGAGCACAGGTTCATTTCTTGATAATTTTCTGCAGCGCCACCATCAGGACGACTGGTGTTTTTGCAGCTGAGCACATCGGGCATGGGACTGGACATTTGTGCAACGTACGGTGACTTTTCACACATGGGAAACTAAGTTTAACACAGAACACTCTTGTCTTTGTTCATGTATTGATTAGTGTTAGTGACACAATCAGCAGCTTCACGTCTCGAGCCTCAACGTCTCTCATGAAACACTCGGGGAAACTCCAGGATCCAAATGGACAAGACGCTGCTGATCATAAAATCGACGGGTGGCATCGAAAACCGCCGCGTCCAGTTTATATGGACACAGATACAGACTATGCTGCTACTAGGACGGGAGGATTTCTCTGCCTCGGGGCTGCTTTCTGCTGTTTGGAGACTCACTGTGAAGCTGTTGTTGACGTTCTTGGTGCTGGACTCGGCCACGCTGGCGTCCGTCAGGTCCACCTCGTCGAAAATGATGGACTGAAGAGACAGGGACACACGGAAAGGTCAGATCTGGACCGAACTCTGACAGCAACAGCATCAGAGAGACACACAGATATATGTGAGGATATAAAGACACATCTGAGGACATTCAGTCACATTTGAAGACATGTAGTGACTTCTGAGGACACAAAGACACATCTAAGGAAACAAAAAACGCATTTTTAAGACATATGGACAAATCGAAAGACACAAAGACACATCTAAGGACATATAGTCACATCTGACGACACTTCTACAGACATAAAGACACATTTTAGGAAATATAGTCACATCTGAGGACATTCGGTCACATTTGAAGACATATAGTGACTTATGAGGACACAAAAACACATCTGAGGAAACAAAGACGCATTTTTAAGACATACGGACACATCGGAAGACACCAAGACACATGTAAGGACATATAGTCAGATCTGACGACATATAGTGACTTCTGAGGACACAAAGACACATCTGAAGGACAGAAAGACACATCTAAGGAAATTAAGACACATTTTTAAGACATACGGACACATCTGAAGACATATCGACATCGGAAGACACCAAGACACATGTAAGGACATACAGTCTCATCTGACGACATATAATGTCTTCTGAGGACAGAACGACACATCTAAGGACATACAGTCTCATCTGACGACATATAGTGTCTTCTGAGGACACAAAGACACATCTGAGGAAACAAAGACGCACTTTTAAGACATATGGACACATCTGAAGACACAAGGACACATCTAAAGATACAAAGACACATTTTAGGATATACAGTCCTATCTGAGGACATTCAGTCACATCTGACGACATATAGTGACTTCTGAGGACACAAAGATACATCTCAAGGACAGAAAGACACATCTGAAGGACAGAAAGACACATCTCAAGGACAGAAAGACACATCTGAAGGACAGAAAGACACATCTAAGGAAATTAAGACACATTTTTAAGACATATGGACACATCTGAAGACATATAGTCACATCTGACGACATATAGTGACTTCTGAGGACACAATACACATCTGAAGGACAGAAAGAAACACCAATGGACATACAGTCACATCTGAGGATATTTAGTCATATTTGAAGACACAAGGACACATCTGAAGATACAAAGACACATTATAGGATATACAGTCTTATCTGAGGACATTCAGTCACATCTGACGACATATAGTGACTTCTGAGGACACAAAGACACATCAGAGGAGAAAACATACCTCAAGTAATATTTTACAGATAAGACTCATCTTAAATTAAACATCTACATCATGTCCTCCTCCCTGTCTTCTACCTGTCCTTCCACCTCTATCTGAGCAGAGATTCAGTCACCTTGGCTGTCTGAGCGTAGTACAGCGTCCTCCCTCTCAGTTTGAAGTATCGTCTCTTCCAGCGCTGGAAAGAGTTGGTTTGTTTCATCAGATTTCCCTCCTTCAACACCGTCTGCAACACATCAAATGCACAGCCAGGGAGGGAGAGAGAGAGAGAGAGTGGATTTAAAAGCTGAAACCTGAATTTTGCTGCTGAGGTTTGACTTCACAAAAGTAGTTTTGTCCCAAAAGTGTCACTAAAGGAAATGACGGGAACATGTGGATCTTTCTAGACTCCGGAGGAACAGTTTCCTGTTCACGGCGGTCAGGTAGGTGATAACAACGATAATGATAAATGTGTTTTCAGAGATAGTTTCTTGGAAAAAGAGCTGAGGGCCGACTGAGTAATCGTCTTGTGATGAAGTCGACAATAGCAGCCATTCACACTAAATATTCAGGACACAGGAAACCCGTTCATACCAAACCACTGCCACATCAGTCTGTTCAATAACCGCAATCATGAACCATTTCAGGAGCAGCCAGTTTGGAGCCGGCCAATCGCTCAGCTCCAGGAAGTCCTGGTTGCAGCGATTCCAGAACCACTCGTCCAGTCATCTTTAATTAAACTGTCCTAGGTCCTCAACCAGGTACTCATCCAAGTCTGAAGTGGATCTGATGAACGGTTCTCGAGATATGGGAAGGACAAACAGACCAAGAGCCCTTCTTTTTTTTTATAGTTAACGCTACCTATTGGCCATTGACACATGTCCACTAAATGTGGTTGCAATAGGTTGGCTACAGTAAACCTTTATGGAATATCAAAAACACAAAAGTGGTAACTTTTTCTGGCTTGATCCAGAGATGTCGTGAGCCATCTGGTCCTTGTTTAGCCGAAGTAAGGGGTTGTGATCTTGCCACAAAGTCAAAGATCAGTGAGCAGTGGACTCCACCAAGCTTGTCACTAATTCTGATTTTCATGGACGGGATCTCACGCTGTAACCGAGGGGTCTGGTTGTGTCTGGTCCTCAGAATTGCATCTCTACTCTTCGCAGATGATGCAGTCCTGTTGGCTTCATCAGACCATGACCTCCAGGTTGCACTGGGGTGGTTTGCAGCCAATAAATTATGGTCAGCCCTTCCAAGTCCTACCTGGGAAATGGGGGAATACTTCCTTCAGGTTGGGAATTGCTGCCCCAAGTGGAGTTTGGGTAAAATGGACCAGGAGACGGACAGTTGGATTGATGCAGCATCTGACACTATACCAGTCCATTGTGGTGAAGACTCACCTGTTCATCTATGTTCAAACCATCATCTATGGTCAAGATCTTTAGGTAGTGACCTAAGGAACAAGACTGAGGATACAAGAAGCTGAGTTTCCTTCATAGCATTGGTTGGGCCCGGCCTTAGAAATGTGTAGAGCACAGATATTTGGAGGGAACTTGGGAGTGCTCCTTTGCATCAAAAGCTTAGACAAAGTGGTTTCGGCCTCAGATTAGGATGCCTTCAAGGTGCCTCAAGGATACCCAATTGGGAGGAATCCATAGGGCATACCCAGAACTTGCTAAAGGGATTATCTGGAAACACTTCAGGATCCCCAGGTGGAACTGGAAGGTATTGCTGGAGAGAAGGGGGGGGGGGAGTCTGGGGGACCCCGATTAGACCTTTACCACCAAAAACCCTGGATATGTGGACAAAACCAGACTGACAAATAGATGTTGTTACCTGGAATTCAACCGGCAATCTAAACACTTTTTTATGAGTTTAAGACAAAAACATTTTTTTTTAAATTCAAGCATCAGAAACACACATTTTAAATAGTTAAAGATTAATTGGGTTTTTCTCCACTTATAACACAGTGGCTGACTGTCATTAAACCGTCTTCTGACTGAGCAGAAATATCTCATCATTTCCCACATGACTCATTTTTCATGTTTTGCTCTCAGACTGTGAAATCTCCCAAAACATGGGCTTTAAATAGAAAGAGAGCGGCTTCAGGCCAAAACTCTCTTCCTGTGACTCCAACATCCACGTCAGTCTGAAAGGGGCCTTCAGGGACCGCCGGAAATATCTACGCTCAACGAGCTGATTCAATTCTTCATTTAGTCGGCTGGAAATTCAGATTTATTCTAAAACTTTACGACTGACTGGCGACAAAAAGTTGGAAACATGCAGAGCTGGATGAAACTGTCTGGAGGAGGTTTTATCGTGGCCAGATAATGTGTGTTTGCAGTGACATTTCTTGAAGAATTAGGCAAATTTGATGTGGGATTTGGGAAAATAGAATCTCTTGTTTTGCTCTGATTAAAGATGCTGCAGCTCCCAACCACCAAGCCTGAAGCTGTTGTTTCTTTCTTTGTCCTTTGTCTTCTGACACAGGCTGTTTTTAGTGTGTATCTCCTCCAAATAACTGCAGTCCCTTAACTGCATCCCTTAAAATTATGCCATAATAAAATAAATACATAAAAAAAACTAAAATGAATCACTCAAAATATTAAATATGAATGTAAAATGTCTGTTTCTGTTATATTTGGAGTTACCAATGAAAAATGTATTAATGTAATGGCACAAAATATTCATCATTAATTAATTTTTTTTTATTTTATATAGAAATGTATTCTAGCTAGCTAAGCTAATTAGTGTTATCTTCGTGTTTTAATGAGATTTTGTGTCAGAAAATGTCTATAAACATAGATGTCTATGACTGTGATTATATACATAAAATAAAAAAATTAAAAAGTTACTCATAAAGCATGAAATCTCTGAAAAAATATGGGTTTAAATGGGTTAAATACAAATTAACAGTCATAGGATTTAATGGGTTAAACGCTTCACCGTGATGCTGGTATTTCCGAGCTTCTAACCGGCACCTGAATGCAGCTTTGATGAACCGCTTTAAATGCACCGTTATGTGGTTTACATGTTAGCATTAGCTAGCGTTAGCACCGTTAAAACGGACAGCAACGCGCTGAAACTTCAGCTCCGTTATGAAAAACACACAAACTACCGAATAACCGGAATATTTCCGCCATGCCCCCCCCTCCCCCCCACGACGTGAACTCACCCGCCGGCTACAGCGCACCTCGCGCGGGTGGGGGCGCGTAGGAAACGTCGGGGCTTTTCACGGGGCCTCCGGCTAGCATCGTTAGCCGAGTTAGCCTAGCATTAAACTGCAAAGAAACGCTCCCCACGAATAAGAGTCATGTTCTCGGTTATTTACACAGTTATTAACGACTCGAAGCCTAAATTAACTTTAATCTACTGGTTGTTGATGTTATCAATCGACAGCTGCACATTAATGGCTTGATTAATGCAAATTACTAAGAAAACTACTTAAAAATCACACACTTTCTTTAGACTTTAACCAGATATTTACTATAATAAAGTTGTTTTAATGATTGTGTTGCACTGAATTCATGAATGTGGAGTGTTGCTGCAGCAGCTGTGGCCTCAGAATGTGAAGGCTGCTGCAGGGACATGAATCCAAACTCCATTCAAAACAGCTTGACTTTTTATTCCTGTTGCTTATCAGAAAAAACGTGCACAATCAATACAAGTGATTGGTTCCTATAATGGATCAATAGCATCCTCCTTTCTCTTCGGCATCATCAGAATCCACCAAGCAGGAGCCTGTTTAGTTAAATAAAACAGCATTGCATTGCATTTTATTGCACATTGCTTCTAAAACATCCTATTTTTATTATTATATTTTGCATTTTTTACTGTAAATAGCTGCATCCTTGCATTTTAACATCCTATTTTTACTTGTGTTTTAAATGTTAATGCATGTTAAATAAAGATTAATTCTGTGTTATTTTATTATATTTTATTTTAACTTTAATACCTTATTGTTATTTTTAATTCTTATTTCAATAATTGCATTTTGATTGTAACAGACATGCTCCAACTGGGTATATCCAGCTGCATCTATCCTATATTATATTGTATTATATTATATTTATTTTTATATATATGTGTGTGCAATGCAATTTCCCCACTGTGGGACAAATAAAGGATTATCTTATCTTATCTTAAGAACACATGCATCTTATCCCTGATTAAATATCTGTACATAATCTGCATACTAGTATAATAATAGTTTATATTTATATTTATGCATACTGTTTTCGTTGTGCTATTTTAGCATATTAGAAAAAAAAATTAAATAAAAGTCCCATTTTTATGCCTAAGTGTAAAAACACAGATTTTATAGCACAACTTTTTTTTAGAAAAATTAAGATAAAGCAGCTGTTGCCATGGCAACACTATATAATAGAGGGTTCAAAGTACGAACTGGAGGATTTTTAAAGGTTATTTGCATCTAAACCGCTAGAATTATTATAATATATAATTTAATTGTGCAGAGAAACTTGTTTCCAACACTTTGAATCTTGAAGTGCAAGTGACCGCAGGAGGAACAGGATGTGGTTAAAGCGTCAAAACCGGGTTTGGAGATAAAAATATTTAAATTAAAGATAATATTTGGTTGTTTTATTCAGTGCCGAATATAAAGTGGGTTCATAAAGAGTCGGCTCATGTCGCTGCTGATGGCTGCTGGTGGTTATAATGCGTCTTAATGTAACGTGGAGGTTAGAAAAGGCAGATTCGCGGAAGAGGTTTCGAGCCCCCGGAGGAGAGCGGTGCGTCGGGGCTCCGCGTGGCCGCCGAGCAGCGCTCCTCCGCGGGCATAAACCGGAGGATTGACCCGCTGACTTACCTTGCTGCGGATCTGGCCGGACGTGGACACTTTCCGAATGAGTTTCTGCGGGGTTCCGGGCTCCTGCTCCGGCTCGCTGTCCGACGACTCGTCCGGGCACCGGGCCGCGGCGGTCTCCGGTCCCCCTGCCTCCGCCATCCTGCCATCAGACCCCCGGGGGAGGACCCGGGGAGGGAGCGCCCCCCAGCGGCGGGGCCCCGGCAGTACAGCGGAGGGGATGAGGGGGGCGCTCACTGCCCCCTGGTGGCCAGGATGCGTCATTACAACACACCAGAGGACGTAAAACCCCATTAAATTAATTAGATATGAATAAATTAGAGGGAAATAGAATAAAATAAAATATGTCTTTTAATTTTAGCTCAATTTAATTAACTCTATTTTTAGTAGCAATGATTTTTATTGTGTATTATGATCATTCCTCCCCAGGATGAACCTCTATTTACCACTTTCGTTTGTCTTTCTGTGCTTTTTGCATGTTTTTCTTTGTTTTTTATCATTTGATCTCAATCAACATGCCTGGTTAAATAAAGGTGTGTGTGTGTGAGTGTAAGGAAATGAGAAAAAAAGTGACTTATAATTATTTAATGTATAAAAAGCATATATAAATGCAAATAAAATAAATTAACTAAAGATTAACTAAGATCCTTGTGTAATAAGGGTTAATTATTATATATAATATTATATTTATTTATTTATAAGACAAGATCCAAGTGTTAATAATAGAATTATATTTAAGGGAACTTAAATATTAACAAGCTGAACAATAACTTATCAAGGCTGATCAATAATTAATAACACTTAATAAATATGTTTGCAATGAAATTATGAACAATTATATGAAATTAATCAGCATCTATGAACCATTTCTTCTTATAAATGTCCTTTAATCTAACAATAACTATATTTATAATAATATTATCAACACTTACAGTCTCATTAATGAGTAATAATGAATTATAAAGATGCATTAATTTAAAAAAATAGGTTATAGTCTGTTCTATTTGTTGATTTGGAGCAGTAAAATATCCACACAGAGAAAAATCCAAAAAATGAAGAGTATTTTATTATTTCGGGGCTTAACAGATAATAAATAAACTCATAAAGATATAATATTATTATTATTATTA
>CM060468.1:1839473-1849473 GCA_030544235.1 Lepturacanthus savala
ATCATGCATGTGAATATTTCATTAAAGTCAGAGAGGGTAAAGTTGGTTAGATTTCAAAATAAAAGACTTGTTTCTGCATTTTTAAAGGGTTCCTGCAACCTACAATAATTTCCCTGCAGTTTAATGGACTTTAAATTAATCTCAGGAATCTGCCGGAATGTAAAAATGTGATTAAAAAACTGCAGAATGGTCCTTTAACTCAGTCTACCGCTCTAAAATGCACCCAGACTTAATGTAGTATATCTCCACAACTACAGGGGTTTTATGGATAATCTTGGGTTTAAAATAAAGCTAACACCTGTGGGATAGTTGTATCAGTGCCGGAATAAATTTAAAATGTACAGTGTTGAAGTACATCCAGTTAGAATAAAGCTAAAAAATAGTTGAAAACCACCTGAAAATCAGGGGTTAGTAGCTGAATTCATCAGAATTACAACTCGTTTTTAGATGTTTTAGTCCAGATGGAGCTGATTTCAGCAAAAATGTACAGATTTATGTTTCCCCTATATGCTTATATTTAAATATAATAATTGTTTGATTCAGATTTGTAGCTGAGCTGTTTTTTTCCAATAATTCCATGTGTATTTATCTACTCAGCTACCTCAAACCATGCTACTTTACGTATTTTTTATTGGTATCTATTTATTTTCTCTGTTGGTGTTGGTATTTAACCCCTTGAACTCCAGCCTTTTTTAGGTTTAGGACATACCCATAGTAAATAGGGTATATCTCACATGTTGGTCGACACTAAACGACCATTTATTGATCTCAAATAAACATTTTCATCCCAAAACAGCAACAAAAAACACATTTTTTGTCAGTCGCTTCAAACAAGCGACTTTTTACTGTAGTGTATTTTGGCTGCTACTTTAATGAGTGTTGGTCATAAAGCTACACTGATGGTACCGTTGGACTCGTCACAGTCTCAGCTTTCATATGAGATGTCATTTGTTTGTATAACATGAAGTATCAGAGCGCTAGCCATCAAAATGTGGCGAGTGGGTTGGCTTTATGATCGTATACCGATTTTCATATTTGTTAATTAATTTGCTTGGTGTTGGAGTTGTGTTTGGTGTGTGTAAATATGACTTATATGTGCTTGTAGTGGAGTTTCTCCTGTTTAATTTGATGTATAGCTTCACTATATTTGTACATGATTAGTGGAGCAATCTCAGGGTTTTATCCCTGGAGTTTAACGGGTTAAGGTCTGTGTCTATAGTTTTATAACAGTGCTGTATGTGATGTGATCTAATCTAATCTTTAGACCATGCTGAACTTTCTTCACTTCCTGTTGATGGGTTCCTTCCCCGCCGTCTTCGCGATGCCGGAGCCGGTCTCCCCGGAAAACTGGGAGCCCCCGGAGGAGGCTTCACCTCCCGCTCCTCCTCTCTTCCCCTTTCCCGCCATGGACGGCCGTATGTACTCGGAGATAGAAAACATGACGGTGCAGCCGGTCGGGGTGATGGAGACGTACTGCCAGGTGCTGACCCAGGGTCCGGTGCCGGTTCCCCCGGAGCAGATCCCCTGGTTCTGTCAGTGCACGACCTGCAAGACCATCGCGGGGCCCAAAGGAGACCGTGGAGACCGGGGGCTGCCAGGTAAACTCAGCCATTTTTACATTTTAATAATCAAAAGCAGGTAGTTCCACCTGTAGCAGCAATACAGTCGCCTTCTCCCACACTCACTCTGGTTAACTTCCTCTCCTGTTGTGACATCACAACAGGAGCCACTTCTAAATGAAGTGTTTTTTTACATAATAAGGCCCCTTTAAAAGTCATTGAATTTCTAGAAAATCCGAAATTTTAGCCTCAGAATTCATATAATTGATTTAATTTTTATTTTTCAATGTTCACAAATTAAAGAATCGAATATCAAAGTGTTTGAATTCAAATAATATTTATTAAAAAATTCAACATTTTTAAATCTACATCGCTGATTTTTGCTTTGATGATGTCATCGATCCATCAGGTCCTCCTGGAAGTCCTGGAAGAAGGGGGATGACGGGGTTCAGGGGTCCTCCAGGTTTTGTGGGCAGACCCGGAGTCAAAGGTAACAAGGTTCAGAGCTGAGGTCCAGAACTCATGTCTCTGCTGCTGGTTCTGTCCCTGGTGTCTCTGGTCTCTGCTGCCGGGTGTGGTCCTGATGTCTCTGCTTCTGGTACTGGTCCTGACGTCTCTTCTACAAGTTCTATCCCTGATCTCTTTCCTGTCAGTTCTGTCTCTGATGTCTCTGGTCTCTGCTACCAGTTGTGGTCCTGATTTCTCTGCTGTCGGTTCTGGTCCTGGTGTCTCTCCTACCAGTTCTGTCCCTGATCTCTTTGCTGTCGGTTCTGTCTCTGATGTCTCTGGTCTCTGCTGCCGGGTTCTGGTCTTGATGTCTTTGCTGCCAGTTCTGTCCCTGGTGTCTCTGGTCTCTACTTCTGGTACTGGTCCTGGCGTCTCTGCTACCAGTTCTGTCCCTGATCTCTTTGCTGTCGGTTTTGTCTCCGATGTTTCTACAACTGGTTCTGACCTGTAACTGTTGGTCTCTGTTTGTGATTCTGTGTTCCACCTCCAGGACAGAAAGGAGATGAAGGTGAGAAGGGCAGTCGTGGACCTCCGGGATTTGCAGGACCCAAAGGAGACAGAGGCTACAAAGGTGAGGGACATGGACACATTAGGTGCTTTCATATCATTGGTCCATCACGGGTTCAGTTCCAGTTCCTGACCTGGTCTTTGTTCTTCTGCAGGTGATAAGGGTGACCGAGGTTTGGACGGTCACCCAGGAGAAGTGGGTCCCAAAGGAGATGATGGTGTCTGTTCAGATACCTGTCAGTCCACCCAGGGCCCCCCAGGACCACCTGGTCTCCAGGGCCCTTCAGGACCTAGAGGTCTGGCTGGTTCCAGTGGACCGCCAGGGCCCAGAGGAGCTAAGGGTGACATGGGTGTTATGGGTAAGCCTGGTACTCCTGGTTCTCCGGGTGTGAAAGGAGAGCTGGGGCCCCAGGGGGAGTGTAACTGTACAGATGGAGAAGACGGGAGTCCAGGGCAGAAGGGGGACAAGGGAGACCAGGGAGACCAGGGAAATATGGGGCCTCCAGGGAAGACTGGGCAACAGGGGGACAAAGGGGACATGGGTTTAATGGGAATGATGGGTCCTCCTGGTCCCTGCATGCCACCTATCCAGTCTGCCTTTTGTGCAGGGCTGACAACCAGTTACCCGCCCCCCGGTGCTCCGGTGGTCTTCGCGCGCATCATTTACAACCTCCAGGGCAACTACAACAGCTCTAGTGGTGTGTACACCGCCCCCATCAACGGCACTTACGTCTTCAACTACCACCTTACTGTCCATGATCGGGTCCTCAAAGTGGGGATCTTTAATGATCATAGACCAATTGTCCTAACAACAGACCCTAAAATTTTAGGGACCACCTCGCATTCAGTGATCCTCCACCTGGCCCGGGGGAGTCGGGTGTGGCTCCAGGTGAAGGATTCGATAACCAACGGCATGTTTGCTGCCACTGAGGGCAGCAGCACCTTCTCTGGCCATTTGCTCCACCCTGACAGATGTGACCTGGCCTTAGTCAGAAGCCCCATACCTCTACCGGCCCCAGCCCAGGGACCGTACAACTGGGGCACTGTGCCTGGGGCCAACACCACCCTACCCTGATAGATCCAATTAGATTCAAAGATGTATAAACCATTTCTGGTACCCTGTAGAAGGCATCAGTGTAAAATAAATTATTTTAGACCAATGTAACATGCTATTCTTAAAAACGTGCACCAATCATCCTGCAGATACAAACCCTGAAGATCTGAGTAATCCAAAACCGCCAAAAGGTACAACTGTTGAACTAAACTGAGACAGAAACCAGTAAACTAGTTACTCTAATCAAATGATGGGTACTGACCTTGAAATTAAAAATACCCCAAACCAAAAAACAGGTTCTGTTTCACAAGAAAACAAGATTCACCAAGTGTATTTCCCTTTGACAAAGATGGAATGAAGTGAGGAGCAAACAGGTTCAGCTGGGTGTAAACGGGTCAAATAAAGAGAAAACATACAACAGGTCACCAAAACTACACATTAGATTCATATTTCAGTGTCAGATGCCATCTTGCAACTGTAGGAATATAGAGCGACACATACAAAGAAGGAGGGGTGGACTTATTTAGCAAAAAGCCTGAATTTTTTGAAAGAACCAACTCAACCAGGACTTGGTATAGTTGTGTTTCCATCAAGAATTAACATGGACGGGGACGCAAGAAACTGCAACGACAAACCGATCTTCCATTTATCAGGGACCAGATTTTGGTCATTAAAAAGCAAGTTAGAGCCAATAGCGTCCTGGTGGAAATGCGCCAAAAATGGTCGTTTTAGCCCAAACCATCACCTTTTCCTCAGGTTTTATTTAGACAACAATGTTCTTGGAAACCAATAAACTTCTCTTGAGGTCTCTGAGGTCTCCTTAATCCATCATCAGAAATAAACTCGGGTGTTTTAATGTTGACAGATTCCCCAACCTGGTTCTAAAAGTTTGCGACTTTGGGACGTCACAACACCGATAAATGGCAATGAAAGACCCAAAGGCAACGAAAGCTTCCTGTTTTGCGCCGTGTCAACAAGACCTGAACCAAACGCTACGAACCATAAACCATCTTTGACGTTTATCAGTATCATCCTGGTAATCCAGTTTGGGTTATATGGGTATATATGAGAGCAACCCATCCAAGTAGTACTCTTTTTTTTGGCATGATACCACTCGTTATTCCAATCCGGCACCCATTAGCTTACAGCTCGTCTTCCCTCAAAGGGCGACCTCAGTTGCCGACCTGTCTCTTAATCAGTTGCGAAGCTGCCAATCAATTAGCACTTTAGCTAACTTTCGCTAAGTTTATTTGGTTTGACGGTGGGATGAGGGTCATGTATGGTGGTATATATGGTGGCATGGTGAATGGAGGTTCCCTGAGGGAACTAAGAGAAAGGGCTAGAACGACAGTGGTTTTCCTGATTTCCGTCTTTACATGCTACTTCCTGTTTATTGTAGAGAGGCAGCTCTGTATCAGGAGAAGATTCCTTTCCTTTTCACTGCAACGCTTCTAGTTTCTCTGTTTATCAGCAGGTGTGAATCAGCTTTGTCCTGTTTATCCCCTGCTGTGACTTCTACTGTATTGAAGCTTTACAGGCTGCACCCAATCATCCCCTGACACCCATATACAGTGTCCGTGTAAAGCGATATACGGGCTTTAGATCCACATTGTTACAGCTGGGCAGGGCCCAAAGTGTGTTGGCTCTGTTCTCCAACAATGGGACAAAGGTTCTGTGGTATTTGTGATGATCCACCACAGGTGTCAACGTCCTCAGAGATGCTGAGAGATTGGATCTAACCTTTAAAGGCCACTTTGTTTCCGGTCTAAACTAAAAATTGTGTCTGAAAAGAGATTCTAAATGTCTTTTTAGTCCCAAAATATACGTTTTAAGACGCCAAATCTGCTCATTATGAGCCACTTTGGGCTTGTTTTTCTGTAAAATCACTGGTGTAGTTGCTTATATATAATGTTAACTAAAGATGATGTATGACCCAACATTCCCCCTCTAACACTGACAGCTCTATGATTTCTTGTTTGAGACGTTTGTTTTTCATTTCCCCCAGTTTCTGTCTTTTGGTTGAACATGAGTCTAACCCGCCATATTCAATAATTAGAACTTTACGCTGCATCAACATTGATCTTGTGCAAAATACAATTGCTTTTAAGTACCATTGTGGTCTGTATCCAACAACACCCTGCAATAAAAACATTCTTTAAAAGAAGTCTTTCAGTTCTTCTTTTTCTTTCAATCCAATCAAGGAACAGACTCGTATGGACAGATCACACATTTTTTTGTCATTAATCGATTTTTAATCCAATTTTAAGCCAGGGTTTGTTTTATTTTGTTTGTTTTTACACATCCAGATGAAGGATTTAAGTCATTGGATTTCTGGATAATAAATTATCAGCGCTAACGTTAGCTTTAGCTTGGGTAACAGTGGAAGACTGCCTCTGAGAAACACAGATTGTTAACATGAAACTGTTTATTAAGGTTATTAGAGAAAAAGGCTAAGCTAGGAAGTTAGGAAGTGTTAGTTTAAAGCTTTGAACATCATCAGATGAAGGATTTAAGTCATTGGATGTCTGGATATTAAATTATCAGCGCTAACGTTAGCTTTAGCTAAGCTAGGAAGTTAGGAAGTGTTGGTTTAAAGCTTTGAACATCATCAGATGAAGGATTTAAGTCATTGTACTTGTGGATATTAAATTATTAGCGCTAACGTTAGCTTTAGCTAAGCTAGGAAGTTAGGAAGTGTTAGTTTAAAGCTTTGAACATCATCAGATGAAGGATTTAAGTCATTGGATTTCTGGATATTAAATTATCAGCGCTAACGTTAGCTTTAGCTTGGGTAACAGTGGTAGACTGCCTCTGAGAAACACAGATAGTTAACATGAAAGTGTTTATTAAAGTTATTAGAGAAAAAAGCTAAGCTAGGAAGTTAGGAAGTGTTGGTTTAAAGCATCAAACATCATCAGATGAAGGATTTAAGTCATTGTACTTGTGGATATTAAATTATCAGCGCTAACGTTAGCTTTAGCTAAGCTAGGAAGTTAGGAAGTGTTGGTTTAAAGCTTTGAACATCATCAGATGAAGGATTTAAGTCATTGTACTTGTGGATATTAAATTATCAGCGCTAACGTTAGCTTTAGCTTGGGTAACAGTGGTAGACTGCCTCTGAGAAACACAGATTGTTAGCATGAAACAGTGTTTATTAAAGTTATTAGAGAAAAAAGCTAAGCTAGGAAGTTAGGAAGTGTTAGTTTAAAGCTTTGAACATCATCAGATGAAGGATTTAAGTCATTGCACGTCTGGATATTAAATTATCAGCGCTAACGTTAGCTTTAGCTTGGGTAACAGTGGTAGACTGCCTCTGAGAAACACAGATTGTTAGCATGAAACAGTGTTTATTAAAGTTATTAGAGAAAAAAGCTAAGCTAGGAAGTTAGGAAGTGTTGGTTTAAAGCATCAAACATCATCAGATGAAGGATTTAAGTCATTGTACTTGTGGATATTAAATTATCAGCGCTAACGTTAGCTTTAGCTAAGCTAGGAAGTTAGGAAGTGTTGGTTTAAAGCTTTGAACATCATCAGATGAAGGATTTAAGTCATTGGACTTCTGGATATTAAATTATCAGCGCTAACGTTAGCTTTAGCTTGGGTAACAGTGGTAGACTGCCTCTGAGAAACACAGATTGTTAGCATGAAACAGTGTTTATTAAAGTTATTAGAGACAAAAAAGCTAAGCTAGGAAGTTAGGAAGTGTTGGTTTAAAGCTTTGAACATCACCATTGATCAATATTTTTTGATTCAGACCTAGAAACAGTGTTGAAACGTTAAAACAAACTATAAAACAGACCATCCTGTTCGATACTGGGTCTTCAGGAACCTTCCAACACTGTTAAATAATAAGTAGACTGCACCTCCATCCACCTGAAGCTCAGGAATCCTGTTTGTTTTCATCATATGTCCTAAGCTGGCTGCTGTTTTCCCCAAACAGGTTCGTGTTTATAGTCTTTATGGTCAGTTTCCCTTCACCTTGCAAATGTTTGTTCCCTCTAAAATAAGCACATTGATCCCGATATTCACAAAAGTGTTTATTTTATTCCTGAGACACCGTTGACTTTACTAACACTTCTACCAACCTCCGATCTCTCTGTGTCTTCACTAAAAGCACCTGAACTAATTCTATGACGTTTATACGATCAGGTGCTTCTAGTCTATCTACACCCGGACTCTTATGCTGCTGCTGCTGTTCAGGACTCGGTGGGAGAGTCCTCGTCGTCTGCGGTCGCCCCCTTCACGCAGCCGCGCTTGAAATCCTCGATCACCACGTCGTCACCCTCGCTGCAGGAGGAAACACACATGGAATGGGTGGTTTTACACCAGATCCAGGTCTAGGTCTAGGTCCAGGTCTAGGTCTAGGTCTAGGTCTAGGTTCCCTTTTGTGTCTTTAATACTGACGTCAATTCCAATTTCTATTTCCTGGGCTGAACCTTGTAGTAGTTTGTAGTTGTGGTTCATTTCCTGTTGAGTGTTTTTGTGGAGTTTTTCTCTGTTTAGAGAAGGTTTCTCCAGGTCAGTGGTTCTCAAATGGGGGTCCGCGTCCCCCTGGTGGTACGTGGAGGTACTGCAGGGGGTGCGTGAAGCTTTTATGTTTGTTCATCCACCGAATTTTAGATTCACTATAGCTTCTTACGTGTCCCGTTTTTCCGATTGAAGCTTCATCTTGACGCTCGTCGGGCTCCCGTGTATAAAAAAACGCTTCAAAATAAAAGTCCACTTCTTCATTTTAACTGTTTACTTAAAAAATATATATGAAAATATATATTTCCACAGTAAAAACGTCTTTCAAATCAAACGGAGAGAGGTCAAAAAACTGTTTCGCTCCAATCTTCTTCCTGTTTTTACTGACGTCGCTCCCATGGCAACCGAAAATATCAAATGTCACAATAAAAGCCTTGTCTTCCGGTTATAAAAAAATAAATGATTCTAAATAAAATAAACTGCATTTAGACTCCTACATTCACTATTTAATTTTTTTATCCTGAAAAAATAAATAAATAAAAAAATAACAGACCCCTACCAAATTAGTTCCACCCATTAATCCAGCGTCTAAACTCGTTAGCAACCTGCCGTTACCATGGCAACGCACTCTAACGATAAATAAATAAACAGATAAATCTTCATTTATAAAGTTATCAAATTATTTTGTCAACAAAATACGCATTTATAATTAAGATATATTTATTTCTGTGAACACCTTTTAGTTATTTATGTATATTTTTTTTATTTCCTACCATAAATAAGACCGATATCAATTTAGCATTTAGCATATTAGCATATTTTTCTACAGTTCACTGATAGAAGGTGTGTGTGTGTGTTTTCTATGATAAAACTCTTACCTGGCTGCAGATGCAGAGTTCAGACATGAACAGAGAAGAAGAAAAACATCATCAGATTAAAGAATAAGTCACACGAACACATTAAAGTGATTTTTAGTCCTAAATCATCTCTTGATGATGTAAAACCACCTTAATCCTGAGTTAAAGGATCAGACTCTTTATGTCCTATAGGACAATGGACATTTTACTGAGGATATTTGTATGTTATGATTTTAGAATCACTTTTTACTAGTGAGTGATGAAGATGTTTTATAGTAATTTAATCTAAATTTCACAAGTTCTAATCCAATAAATCTGCAGCCAAATCTAAAGAAAGAAAGGAAGTTCCAGGATCTTCATCCATTAACCCTTGACCTCCAGCCCTTTTTTATGTTTAGGACATCCCCATAGTCAGTAGGTATGTCTGGAATAAACACAGAGATGTTGGTCGACACTAAACGACCATTTATTGATCTCAAATAAACATTTTCATCCCAAAACAGCAACAAAAAAACACAATTTTTTTGTCAGTCGCTTCAAACAAGCGACTTTTTCCTGTAGTGTTTTTTGGCTGCTAGTTTACTGAGTTTTTGTCATAAAGCTACACTGATGGTACCGTTGGACTCGTCACAGTCTCAGCTTTCATATGAGACGTCATTTGTTTGTGTAACATGAAGTATCAGAGCGCTAGCCATCAAAATGTGGCGAGTGGGTTGGCTTTATGATCGTATAGCGATTTTCATATTTGTTAATTAATTAGCTTGGTGTTGGAGTTGTGTTTGGTGTGTGTAAATATGACTTATATGTGCTTGTAGTGGAGTTTCTCCTGTTTAATTTGATGTATAGCTTCACTATATTTGTACATTATTAGTGGAGCAATCTCCAAAATCCCCTGTGGGGGGACCCTGGAGTTTAACGGGTTAAACGTGTCATCACTTCATTGTAAATTCACCACATTTCAGCTTTCAACAAGTCAAAACTGGACGTTGGAGACGAGTTACGTTCAAGTAAAGTAAAGTTTAAGTTTAGAGTTTCACTATGGAATGAAA
>CM060468.1:1854473-1866973 GCA_030544235.1 Lepturacanthus savala
AGGTTTTTCAGACATCAGGAACTCGAAGGTGGTCTCGGCTACCGGGACCACCTGACTGTTGTCTGGACTGAACTGGATCTTGCGGATGCCGAGACGGACTGAACTCCTGCAGAGAGAATTACACCAGTAAAGTAAAGGACAACACTGGGTCCATGGTTGAAGGTAGTTCTGTAATAGTCCTGTTTCTGCTTGTGAACTCACTGTTTATCGATCTTCTCCTCCTCCTGACTCTCGGCAGAGAACGCCTTCACCTCAAACTCCACCGTACACATCTGTCAGGAACAGGGAGACATGAATCAAGTCTATTGGCATTGATCTATTGACATATTGGTGATTTAATGGACAATGTTTAGTATTTATTTCCGTGAGCAGAAGCAGATTTGTGAACTTACCTTCCCCACATCAGACTTCCCCGGCTGCAGACACACAGAACACGGCAGGTTGTCTGGAAACTGAAAAACAAAGGATAAAGGACATAGGAATGACCTCAAACACTTTACAATTAGAGCGATGAAGTGTAAAAGTACTTCCAGGGAACAAATAAGTGAATGAACCATTAGTTAAGCCCTAGCTAACCTAGTTAGCCCCTTGAGACACAGCCATTCCTTCAGTCTTACTTGCAAAAATGGTATGACCAACCTGTAAGTGGCACAGATCCAACAAGTCACATGTTGTTCTAAAGCTCTTGCTATTGGCTATCAGATTTGGATGGTCTCATCATGGGAAATTTCCATTGGGTCACGCAGCTGTCCATCAAACCAAAGGTGGTCAAACTTTTGTAGCCGGTCCTTATTGGCTTTCAAGCTGGCTATCTCCTGACCTCATGTTTCGATTGGCTGTCAATCACGTTATTTGCCCATAGAAACCAACGACTGAAGCGTAGTGTTGCCTTAACCGCTCAAGTTAGTAAGTTAACGTAGTTCATGCAACATTCCTTTCAGTGTCTCTTCTCTCAGTAGGAGGACTGTCGGGTTGACGGATCAATGCTTTTCTTCATGAATTGTAGGCGGAGTTGGAAAAGTTGTAGGAGACAAGAAGCCTGTTCGACACCACTGAACCGGACATTTTGTCCTCTGACGTCATGCAATGCAAACCACGATGTCTTTCTAACACTAACCAAGTGTGTTTTGTGCTTAAACCTAACCACACCCCAACCCAGAGGTGGAAAACATACAGAAAAACTGTACTCAAGTAAAAGTATCTTTCCTTTGCTTAAGTCCTACTCAAGTAAAACGTGTTTCACTTAAAATGTAATTTGAATAAAAGTACTTAGTTCCATCTAATTAGCTTTCCTCTTGAGAATTCAGTGTTTATTTTCTTGACCATCGTCCTCCGTGACCTCTACCTCTTGCTTGGCACCAGCCATCGTCCAATAGATTAATCTACGATAAGTGGGACGAGTCCAGATCCCCCGTCTCACCTCGAAGAAGAAGGGGAAGGCGTTGGCGCCAAGCTTTCGCAGCAGCTTCTCCTGGATCTTGGTGTGGGTCAGCCGCTCTCTGTCCTGCAGCTCGGGGTAAACCTGCCGGGTGCACAGGAACAGGTCCCTCTTGAAGACGGCGCCCATCACGTTCAGGTCTTTACGGCCGTACCAGAACGTACACGACAGCATCACGTACACTGAGGACACACAGAGAGGTCATACGAGATGTTGTACATGCTAACAGGCTGCAAAGAATTAATGAAACCATCTTGTTTTTGGTAAATTTAGGGCAATCTTAGGTACAATTATCTTGAATCATTTTCTCCCATTGGCAGATCATTTTTAGCTTGGGTCGACAGTTTTCCTCTCATCTAGACTTTGTTGATAACTATGGATCCAACATGGTGGCAGACAGTAATTTACCTTTAAATGCAGCCTTAGAAAGTGTTCTAAGTAACTTAGACCACAAGTTTATTTTGAAACATTAGCAACCTTTAGCGCTAAACTACGTCATTGCCCTTCAAAGGGTTAAAATTACTTGAAATAAGCAAAGTTGTCAACTAATGGAATGAGATAATTCAAGATAATCCTGCCCAACATTGGACTAATTATCATTGTCTCTACAAGATATTTTTACCAGCTAACAAAGCTCAATACTAGGATCAGTGAAATTATTTCTCTATTCTTCAGATACATGACAGGAACATGGGAAATGGGACCAGATGTCAAAACAACTGAACTATCTCTTTAAATTGTAAGAACACATGGTTTAGCTGTCATCTGTCATCTGTCGCTGTATAATCCTCTGCTGGATTTATCATGGACGAGCAGATGCAGCGTGGAGAGAATGAGACCCAGAGCTGAACATGTCGAGAGGTCAAAGGTCACACACACTGACCTTTCTTTCCTTTGAGCTGGGCTAGATCGATGACAACGACTCCATCTGAGAGAGACAAGAACAAACGTCACCATCACGAGTTCCTGACGTCTGGATGTCAGGTTCGTGTTTTATCACCAAACTCACCGACTGGATCCACGAAATCACAGTGGTCCACGAAGTCTCTTTTGCCCATGTAGACCGTCACCTGGAACACAGCGGGGGGGGGGGAGGGGCTCAGAGCTCTCATTCCACTGCAAAACTACCAAAAGACAACGGTACCGTAGGAAAACTTACCGACTTGTCCTGGGACACTTTCTTAAACACAGAATTTTTGGGACTCATGATGAAGTGTTGCTGTCGCACCTGTAGAACAGAGAGGGCGACAACTACAATCAATCAACGTCTCAAACTTAGGTAAATTTGAGATTTGAGGGCATCATGCGGTTCGGTTTCATCGTAAGATTTCTCCGTTTGCCGACGATCTTTTGGTTTAAGTGACAAATTCAACATTCTCTATCCCGGGACTAAACCTTTAGAAAAGTAAATATTTACCTCTTTCAGAGAGTCTCCCTAATTCTCTTTGCCCCTTTAGTCGGGTCAAGGAGGGGTTGGGAATCTATTTATCACCAATTCAGCCTGACCCTAAAGACTAAACTAACAAAATCCTTGTCAAAATTAAGCAATAAATATGATTGTTTTCTGTGTTTTTCTAACAAACTTTAGGCTCCGTTTTTATGAAAGTCTTGAAAATTATGACTCAAAAACATAAAGACATGGAAACCATTAAGACTAAAGTGAAACCCCAACATGAACCATCCGTTATCCAAGTGTTTCTCATCAGATCCACAGATATAAACCTCAGCACCATGTGAGTTGTAAACTCTCATGATCTTCCCTAAGCTGCTGAGGTGTTTCCCGGATCTTTTCTCATCCTGAGGCTTCACCTTCAGCCTGTTCGTCATAACTGACGGTCGTGACTCAAGGGGATCCTCACTGTTCGTCACTATGTTGACGAGTTGGGATTCGGACTGTGTTGGTGACCCCGGTTCCACTCTACAGCAGCTCAGTAGAAATGTTATAATGTGACCGTGGTTCTTCACGTTGGAGGGAACATTGCGTTGAAGACTCTTGTGCAGTTAAAAGTTCACCCTACCAAAATAATGGCCTGAGTCTAAAGCATCTCTTGATGCCAGCTACAGATTTTCCATCTGGACTATTTTCAAAAAAAAATGGCAGCGAAGGAAAGTGGAGGAAACAGAAACAACTGTACAGCGAATAAAAGAAGCAAAACAGCAAAAACACTGGTCTATCAATATTAGAGAAGAGTTGTTGCCATGGAAACATTCGCGTTCTTCCAAATAACGAATGGAAATGGGCAAAAATTCGCATTTTCTTTTTGCGCATTTCCTCAAATCCACTCTAAAATTTCCATACATTTGGATGGAAACTTGGTTAATAACTATAACATTAAAACAACGAATAATAACCATATAACGTAATACTATAATAATGCATTATTACAGTCAAATATTGTAGTAATAATACTGTAATAATGTAGTTATTACAGTAAAATAACAAACACTCACTACAAACACGTGACAGTAAAGAAACACTCACCTGTAGCAGCGGAGTGTGTGTGTGTGTGTTGGTGTGTGTGTGTGCAGCTTTCTAACAGCTGATCAGATATAGAGCTGCATTTATAACGTACACACACTCAGCGTGGTCAGCAGGCGGCTCATTACACACTCAGATAATCCTGCAGTTATATACACAACCTCTACTACGAAATACTCCAAGTACACAACGAGTCATCAGGTGGATCCTAAAATACACACCGGCATGTGTGTATTTTAGGATCATCTACTTTGTGAGGTCACAAGATACACAAACAAGCCCAGTTTACTAAACAACAGGTTCAGAGATGAGTTGTTTATAATGGACCAGCTTTAGCTTTAATTATGGCAGCATTTGCTATGGTTTGATAAGCTACAAGGTTTATTTCCACCCGGTGTTGCATTCATTTCTCCACCAAGATCTTGTATTGATGACGGTAGAGTCGGACCACTGCACGACGTCCATTAACACCAAAGATTCTCAATGGGATGAAGGCGTGAAATGCTGCTGAACCGCTCCATTACAATTTGAGTCCAGTGAACAAATCCAAAAACCAACCAAACAGAACCCAATGGAAGCGAAACACAAATGAAACGCAACCAAACAAACCAAATGACTCAAAAAGAACCAAATGAAACGAATCAAACGCACCACACAAATCAAACAGAAGCAAGCAAAACTCCCCAAAAACAACCAAAAAAACAAACAGGAACCCTGTGTTGTTGGTGTTTTCTTTGTGTATTTGTGATGTAATCTGGTTTAGCATGGCGCCGTGTGGTTGTTACATCACACGTGATCCTTACATCACACGTGTTTGTTTGTCTCCGCTGAGCTGATAAGTTCTTCTGCTCAGACTCAGCAGTCTGTCTGCTGACACCAGCCTGGGATTAATTAACCAATCCAGGAAACAGCCCCTCAGCAGCAGAGACGCACGTTAGCGACGCACGTTTAGCATAAAAACATTAGCGATGACCCCTCGCGGACTAAATCTGGAAACCTGAGACGGCGAATGTTAGCTGGATTAGATCCAGTCTTCATCAGCCAGATGTTTCAGTTAGTCAGAAACACTGATGCTCAACCAGCTTCTCTTTATTCATCAAAAACCATCAATTATCTTGAATAATGCCACTGAAGCGGCTGCTGACCTCCATCTGGTTGTTATACAACTGACCAAGCAATCTGATTGGTCAACAAGAAGTTTAGAAGATGGAAACGTCATTGGAGTGTTCAGGTCCTGTTGAGTTCCAAAGTCACATATTTAATTTTATTAACTCGTATACGACCATTAACATAACAAATCTAAACGTTACTCATGCAGCTTTTTGTTCTAATGACATGAAAGTAGACAACTTAGACGAGTACGAGTACTTCCTGTCACATGACGTCATCAACTTCCTCCTGAGAACATGGAGAAGATAAATAGGTTTTTATTCTATAGTAACCATTAAAATGCTATTTTCTGCAAAGAAAAGAGTACAAAATGGAAAAATGATTGTCGGGACTGAACCGATATAGTTATATACATGAAAACTTGGTCTTAAATGGGTATACAAGTATAAAATGACATATTAGCTTAGTAGCTAGTTTTTTTTCACCTGACTCCACTGCTCATCTGTTAGTGGCCTGCAACAGATGCATCTGATCTTCATTCATGACCTGTTCACACTACAGAAACACGTTTAACTGTCAGTCTGTGAATTAATGTTTAGAATCTCTGCATTTGTCAGGCCGGGATCAATCAATGTTTTTATTCAGCAGCGCAGGAAAACCTCAAATCTGAGCAGAAACCAAGGAAAATGACCAAAGGTTATCCTGACGCTAGACTAAGGGGGGAGAAAAGGGACAAAAGAAAAATCACTCCAATCGGAGGAAACACGGGATGCTATAAAACTTTATCTCTAATAAAAAATCTCTCATGGGCGACACGGTGGCGCAGGGGCTAGCGCTGTTGCCTCACAGCAAGAAGGTCGCAGGTTCAAGACCTCCTTGGTCCTGGGTCTGGGACCTTTCTGTGTGGAGTTTGCATGTTCTCCCCGTGTCTGGTGGGTTTTCACCAGGTTCTCCGGCTTCCTCCCACAGTCCAAAAACATGCTGAGGTTAATTGGAGTGTAAATTGGAGAGTAGGTGTGAATGTGTGAGTGATTGGCTGGCGACCATCTGGGGTGTATCCCTGCAGACCATGTGACCCTAATGAGGCCCTATAATGGAAAATATATAAAAAAAAAAATCACTCACAGGGAGGAAACAGGAAGCTATAAAACATTATCTTTGAACTCTAAATCTCTCAAAAGTGAGGAAACAAAAAACGGCTATGAAACGTAGGCTGACCAAAATAACTCGCTCGAACATAAAAAAAAAAAATCACTCCAGAGGAGGAAAACAAAAGACTACAACAAAAAATCACTCCGAAGAGGATCCAGGCTGGTGAAGGGCTCGTGAAGACGAAGACAGTCTGGCACAAGACCAGGGGAACACAGACTATTAGAGCACCTGAGGGAGGGGAACAGGTGACACATGAGGGAAAATGAGAGGAGAGTTAGGATTTCAAAATAAAACAGGAAGTGACAAGACAAACCTCACCACGGTGTGACAGCATTTTAATGTTGTGGATGTTAAATTAGCCCCCAAAAAACCTTAAATCTATTGAAGTTAGAGCGAGCGTCAATAAACAGAACTTTAACACGTGGACATGGTTCAGAGAACAGAAGCACAGTGGAAGTTATATGAGTTTGTAGTAGTTTTTGTAACTTGGGATATTTCAAAATGGTCAGAAAATGATCTCTATAATTTTTATTTAGTTTTGTAAAGACACAAAATTTCATATTATTTCATTCAATTTTAATTTGTATTTCCATTAACGGCAATACTGTAACTGATTGTAACTCAGGGCCGTGCAGAGATCTTAAAAGACATGTGCTCAAAGTGAAAAAGAGGCACATATATGTACGTTATACACATGTAATACACATGTAATACACATGTAACACATATGTCGTGTAGGGGAGCAGCCAAACATTTCTGAAAAGCTGAAATCTGCAAACATAACTACATAAAGGAAAGGTCACATGGTCGTGTTGAGGGTCACAGGCTTTTAAAATGTTTTTATTAAAGTGGCAGGAAACACTGATGAAAACACACGAACAGTAAAATATAAATATTTCTCTTCACAAACATCAGCTGTCAGAGAGACAACAAACAAACAAACACAACAATCCAGCTGTTTATCATCGACTTCATACACAGAACAAGTCATTAATCTGCATCTCTTCATGTCTACAGTGTATTATATGGATGTTACACATGTAATACACGGGTATTACACATGTAATACCCGGGTATTACACATGTGTTACATTTGTCTTATATGTGTACATGAGTATCACATGTGTAGTAGATATTTATATGTTCTGTACATGTTCTTGTATTACACATGTAACTGTAAATGTCTGTACTAAACATGTAGGGTACACATGTAGCACATATGAACATGTAGTATGCATGTAGTACACATCGTATACATGTACATGTACACATGTGTTGTGTATGTGTTCATGTGTACCACATGTGTGTTCAATTTATAGTAAATGTGTACATGTGTATTACAGGTTTACATGTGTATTATACGTGTAGTACACCTGTACATGTGTCATATATAACTACATGTGTAGCACATGAGTATTACATGTGTACTACATGTGTAATACATGTGGACTACATGTGTAACACATGTGGACTACATGTGTTATACATGGGGACTACATGTGTAATACATGTGGACTACATGTGTAATACATGTGTAACACATGTGGACTACATGTGTTATACATGGGGACTACATGTGTAATACATGTGGACTACATGTGTAACACGTGTGGACTACATGTGTTATACATGTGGACTACATGTGTAATACATGTGGACTACATGTGTAATACATGTGGACTACATGTGTAACACATGTGGACTACATGTGTTATACATGGGGACTACATGTGTAATACATGTGGACTACATGTGTTATACATGTGGACTACATGTGTAATACATGTGTAATACGTGTGGACTACATGTGTAATACATGTGTAATACGTGTGGACTACATGTGTAATACATGTGTAATACGTGTGGACTACATGTGTAATACATGTGTAATACGTGTGGACTACATGTGTAATACGTATAACATGTAGTAAACATGTACTACATGTGTAATACATGTGCACTACTTAAGTATACGTGTCGTACACTTGTACCTGTATAATACATGTGGACTACATGTGTACGATGTATAATATGTGGTAAACGTGTACTACATGTGTAGTACATGTGTACTACTAGTGTATATGTGTAGTACACTTGTACCTGTGTACTACATGTGTAGTACAGGTAGTATATGTTTACATGTTTAGTACATGTGTATTACATGTTTGCATGTGTACTACCTGTGTACTACATGTGTAGTACATGTGTATTACATGGACAGGAGAAGGAACAAATCAAATACATGAACAGTGTTTGACTCCGCCCACCAGTGGTCATGTGATCAACAGTTTTTATCTCCTCTGCTTCTCATTAAAGTCTCTATTGTCATGATAATAAACCCATAAAAATATGACACTAAATATCACATCTGCTGCATCCTGAAAGACGTTTTAGTGTGTGTATCCAGACGATGTGTGTGTGTATGCAGATGATGTGTGTGTGTATGCAGATGATGTGTGTGTGTATGCAGATGATGTGTGTGTGTATGCAGATGATGTGTGTGTGTATGCAGATGATGTGTGTGTGTATGCAGACGATGTGTGTGTGTATGCAGATGATGTGTGTGTGTATGCAGATGATGTGTGTGATCTAGAATCTATTTGTCGTTTCCAGTTGGACTGAGAGAAAGATTAAAATAAAGGTTTTTATGAAGCAGCAGATGAATATATTTAGTGTTAAATATGACGGTTCCGTCAGGGATAAGTTCAGACACGACGCTCCCCCGCCGTGACGTCACCTGACATCATCAACACGCGGGTCACATGACGTCCACGAAGAAGTCGCTGGGGTTTCCCATGGCCAGGTGGAAGGACTGCCGGGAGGCCGAGATCTCAGGCGGGACGGAGGAAACGTCGAGACCCTGACCCGGGGGCGGCGAGGGGGAGTCTTTGTTACCATGGAGACCAGAGGAGGAGGACGGAGGTCGCGTTGCGCCGTCGTCGCCGGGGGCGGCGTTGACTTCCAGTTTGGCCAGCTCTGATTGGCCGCCTCCATCCTTCGGGTCGTCGCTACAGTTTGATCCAGTGCTGCGGCTTCCTGTTCAATCAAAAACAAACATGGCGTCTCCAGTGTCTTTGTTGTAAACAGGTGGGCGGGGCTACTTGCCTTGATAGACAAGCTCTTCCAGCCAATCAGCCTTCAAGTTGATAAACCAATCTTTTGCAAATCCAGTCAAGAGAAAGACATAAATACCCTTTCTTACATTATAAACCCGCCTCAGGTTTCTTATCTCACCATGACAGTTGTTATATTGTACCTTTAGTAGCTCTTTTCGTTGGGTTATCTAACATACAGGACTGGTACCCAAGGGAATTCCCCGTTTAAAGCCCTTATTTCCAGTGACAGTATGGATCAGTAGGGTTTGGGTTTGTAATGGAAAGCTTTGTGTTTCCACATAGGCTCCTCCCCTACGGTACCAGTCCAATGTGCTCGGTATCCCAACCTAAAGGGTTACTATAATGGTTCTGGACCATGGAACCAGTATGGAACTGTACTGGTCCATCCCATACTGTATCGTACTACCATACATAGTGGAAATGGGTTCATTACCGGACTGGACCCGTACCAATCCCTACTGTACTGTACTGACAGTGGCTGGTTTACATGATCAATTACAGCTCAGTCCCTGATTGGCCTGAGTGCTTTCTAATTACTTGAAAACAGAAATCCAGACTGAGATGTAGAAATACTTCATCCAAGATTCACAATATTATCATAAGCATCAGGAGTTTGGCTTTTTTTTCTAGCAAATTTGTGACTTTAATCTCAGAATAGCCCTAATCCGCTTCTACAACGGTCACTTCTTTAACTATATTTGTACATTTGTCTGCATCTTTGCATTTTTATATAAACCACATTGGCTGTCAATCAAGTTGAGTCTAATGTCAAACCCTTGTAAAGACTAGAATCGGTACACATGTACTTTCAATGGTCCAATCATATTCTTCTATATCCTGTTTATACCTCAAGGCATCACGGTACAGACATTAGAGACTCAAATTCAAATTTGAGCCCCTATTTTTGTCCACAGGAGGAATCGTCACGAGGACAAAGAAGCAGACATGAAACAGTGGCGTCACCTTCACTGTGCTGACTCCCTCCTCTTCCTCCGCCCCAGGCCGGCAGCTGTGGGAGGGGGTGGGGCGAGCTGTATGGGTGGGGGATGGGGTACTGGTAGGGGAAGGCTGGGGGCCAGGCGGGACCTGAAGCCGGAGCCAGCGGGTCCTGTTCTGATGGTCCTCCTTGACTGGAGCCCCCATCATGGTCCAGCAGGGACATCACGCCTAGATCTGACAGATCAATGATCATCCGTCATTAAACTAATAATCAGTTGAATCAGTTGAATTTGAATATTTTCCTCTCATAAACTCATTGGAAGAAGTGGAATTAGCTTTTAAGACCGTAAAATTGCTCTATGTGTAAATATCTCAGGACCATATTTGTGGTGGTCTTGTCACCATCTGGTGGTTGTTAGTGGTACTACAGCTTCAGACAGGCCTAAATAAAACCATGGAATCAGACATTTAACTGTTGTGGACAGCGTCCTCACCCCCACAGAGGTCTCCGAACACGTAGTAGCACTGCTCGGAGAAGGTGACCTTGCTGACGGTGTGTCGGATGTATCCGGCCTTCAGCAGGTTGCCGGCGTACTTCCGAGCCTCTCGGCGGTCGGTGAAACCATCGACGTTCCTGTGCAGCCAGTCCACCACGTCTGAACCTGGGGGGACAGGCAGAGGAACCGGGGGTAGACAACCTCTCTGAGGACCAGGTCCACAAATATATGAGAATGGAGAACATGAGTATAATAGTGTAGTATTACCAGCTTTTTTTATTGTTAATTTAATTTTTTTTAGAAATATTAAAGGGTTTTGTATCTTTAGGTCCCAAACAGTTGTTTATCTGAGTGAATATTTAGCAGATCAAACGTGTCTTTAATGAAACTTCTGTAGATTCAACATCAGCAGCAAATATGAAGGTGATGCTGATTTATTGGAAAGTGTAGATGAAATATATTTAATTACATTCCACCACTGGTGATAACCTAATACTGCAATATCCTGAGACCACTAGACCACTTGACTACTTCACGTCTAGACCACTAGACAGACAATATCCTGAGACCACTAGACCACCAGACAACTCCTTGAGACCCGTTAGATCTCTAGACAGCCGTTAGATCTCTAGACAGCGACCTAAAGCTCACTAGACCATGAGATGACGCCCTAAAGGCCCACTAGACCACTAGGTGACACCCTGAGGTCCACTAGACAATGGCCTGAGGCCCACTATACCACTAGACAACTCCTTGAGACCTCTTAGATCATTAGACAGAGACCTGAAACTCACTAGACCATGAGATAACGCCCTAAAGGCCCACTAGACAATGCCCTGGGGCCGATTAGACCACTAGGTGACACCCTGAGGTCCACTGGACAAAGCCCTGAGGCCCACTAGATCATGAGATGAAGCCCTAAATGACCACTAGACAATGGCCTGGGGCCCACTAGACCACTAGGTGACACCTAAGGTCCACTAGACAATGGCCTGAGGCCCACTAGACCACTAGACAACTCCTTGAGATCCGTTAGATCACTAGACAGTGATCTGAAACTCACTAGACCAATAGATGATGCCCTAAAGGCCCACTAGACAACACACTGGGGCCCACCAGACCACTAGGTGACACCCTGAGGCCCACTAGACCAGTAGATGATGCTGTGAGGTCCACTAGATGACTAGACAATGCCCCAAAGCCCAAAAGACCACTCTGTCTATCCTATGAACATATTTAGGTGGTGGGAGCTGCACCTAATATACTAAACACACTGCAGCCACCCAGTGATGATCCACCCGTCACTTGAAGCTGTAACTCCTTAATTATGCAGATTTCAAGCTTTAATAAAATGCGTCTTTAGTGACATTGGTTATTAGAACATGATGGTTGGCAAGGTCAGGCAAGGCTCATCACCCAGATGAGGACTGGGGGTCTTACCAATGAAGGCGTTGGGGATGGTGATCTTCAGCCACATCCGGTCCCGGACCTCCACGCCCGTCTCAGGATTGGCCATCGCCTTGACGACGGCTGTCATGTCACTGTGGATGGTAAGCTGGCTGTCTTCATGGACGCCTGGAAGACATCAGAGCACAGCTGGATTATTGGAGGAGTCATGGAGGGACAGGTGAGGACGGGGCGCTGCAATGGCTGATGGGAGTCGCACCGTAGTGTGGGAGGAGCCTCCCTGTCATGGCGGCGGTGTGAGACACCCAGGCGGCGGGGTCGATGGGTCGGACCGGCTCACCTGAAGGAAGAACCAGAACTAG
>CM060468.1:1874473-1929473 GCA_030544235.1 Lepturacanthus savala
AGGGCAGGTGAGTGTCTGTGATGTCACAACGACCAATCACAGCCAGAGCTGCGCGATGACGTCAGAGGTCGTTTACATTTAGTTTGACGGATTCAGGATTGACACGTGTTTTATTTGAGGTTAAAGGGGGCGTGTCAAAGCCGAGGCCGCGGCCCGGCTCCTTCAAAAGTACTAATCATGCAAACTGTGTATAATGTATAGAAATAGTGTGAGCCCTATAGATCCATATAATGGCCCTGTAGATCTATAAAGTTACCCATAAGTCCATAGTGTGACCCTTTAGATAATGTAGTGAACCTATAGAGCCATATAATGACCCTACAGATTGATTTAGTGACCATATAGATACATATAATGACCCTATAGATCTATAAAGTGACCCTATAAATCCATATAGGTCAATGTAGTGGCACTAAACATTAATATAGTTAACTTATAGATACATGTTGTGACCCTTATAGATCAATATATGGACCCTATAGATCCATGTAATTACCTATAGATCCATATAGTGACCCTATAGATCCATGTAGTGACCCTATAGATCCATGTAGAGACCCTATAGATCCATATAGTGACCCTATAGATCCATATAGTAACCCTGTAGATCCATATAATGACACAATAGATCAATTTAATGACCCTATAGAACAATATAGTGACCCTATAGATTCATATAATGCACTATAGATCTATAAAGTGACCCTATAAATCCATATAGTGACCCTTAGATCCATTTAATAACCCTATAGGTCAATGTAGTGGCACTAAACATTAATATAGGTAACCTATAGATATATGTTGTGACCCTATAGATCAATATATTGACCCTATAGATCCATGTAATTAACCTATAGATCCATATAGTGACCCTATAGATCCATATAGTGACCCTATAGATCCATGTAGTGACCCTATAGATCCATATAGTGACCCTATAGATCCATATAGTGACCCTATAGATCCATATAGTGACCCTATAGGTCAGTCTAGTGACACTAAAGATTAATTTAATTGACCAATAAGTATATGTTGTGACCCTTATAGATCAATATATGGACCCTCTAGATCCATGTAGTCAACCTATAGATCCATATAATGACTTTTTAGATGTAGTGACATCTATATAGATCTATATAGTTAACTTATAGACATATATAGTGTCAATAATGATCCATATATTGCCCCCTATATAGCACAGACTCACACGATTTATCGAGAGATGAGAAATCAAATTTATACGGTGCGTTCAAGTGCACCTCGTTAACTCTAAGCTTGGAGGCTTTTTGAGGCCTAAGCCACTAAATAGAAATACAGTCATCCTAAAATACTTCACTACAAGTACAACTTGTGAATAGAACTTATTTAATAAAAAGTATATATATATTGCATAGATTAATAGTTAAAATACTGCATATATGTATATCACATGGTTGTTTAATACACTTATATATACAGTAAACTACTAATTATTTAAATGATTATTTATTATTAATTATAATTATTCAGACACTATTATGAATCTATTATCTAACAGGTTTATATAATCTTTATATAATCGTATCAACCGTCCCTTTGAGGGGGAAACATAACGCTCATGTGGGATGAAACTGGGTTTGACACTCCTGGGATGTGTGGTGTGTGTGTGTGTGTGTGTGTGTGTGTGTGTGTGTGTGTGTGTGTGTGTGTGTGTGTGTGTGTGTCTGACCTTCCTCCCGAGTCTTCCTCAGAGGAGCAGAAACTCGTCGTCTCCAGCTCGCTGCTCTGTTGGTTTGACGAGCTGTCGCCGCTCAGTGGCCCCGCCTCCGCAGGTTGGTGGGCGTGGCCATTCAGACGACTTCCTGCAGGAGGAGGAGGAGCCAATCACAGCTTCAGAAAAAAAAAAAAATCAACCTTTTTATCCGCGTTTTCTTCCTGCCGGACAGGAAGCGATGTCGTCCCCTCACCTTTCCTCTGCAGCGATTCTTCTTCACTCGTGTCTCGGGGTGAAAGGTCGACCTCTGACCCCTGCAGCTCATTCTGGCAACTGACAGCAGCAGCACTAAAGACACAATAAAAAAGATAATTATATATATTATAATACAATTTGTGATTTATTTCAACCTTTTAAGTTCACTCAACCCATTATTGTGTCCATTGACTTCCATTAAAAACACAGAAAGTGATTTTTAATTTTTAGAATTTATGGGCTGTTTTATATGTATGGTGCTAATATTGGGTCAAATATTGTTGTAATTATTGTACTAGATGACATTCAAATAACACAACACATTTAAAAAGAAGCCTTTTTGACTCATAATTGCTTAATTATCTTAATTGATTTGCTTCAGTAGCTGTTTTTATGTCATTTACAGTGATTCTATAATTATTATAAATATATATTATTATTATAAATAAATATATTTTACTTTCTCTTGATGTTATTTGTGGAACTCACTGGAAGGACGGAGGTCTGGAGTCGCCGATCCCACCTGTCCTCTCGATGGGGGGCGGGGCCAGGCTGGTGGGCGTGGCCACAGACTGAACATCCGCCCCTTTGAAATCTGGCTGGCACGAGTCAGAGGAGACGAGCTGGAGAGAGAGAGAACACACCTGGTCAGGTGTGTGTGTGTGTGTGTGTGTGTGTGTGTGTGAGAGTGTGTGTGTGTGTGTGTGTGTGTGTGTGTGAGTGTGTGTGTGAGTGTGTGTGTGTGTGTGTGTGTGTCTGACCCAGCAGACGACTCGTCCGTTGACACACGGCAGCCTGGCATCATCTTCACTGATCTCCTCTTTGACCACCCTGTTAAAAAAACACACAAACACCTTCATCATCATCATCATCATCTTCAATATTTATATTTATCCAAGATTGAATTCTCTCTCTCTTTTTATTTTAATGGAGTCGTTTTATTTAAAGCCTGAAGAAAATGACCCTGAACGTGATTCAACGTAATTTACTGGATGTAAATCAGGTCAAAGCTGCTGTGTTCAACGTTGATAGTATGAAAAAAAAAAAGAGCGTAGCATCCCTTTAATCTGTCATCTTCTCACTCACACACACACACACACACACACACACACACACACACACACACACACACACACACACACACACACACACACAGTTATATAATAGACTGTAGCTGCTGAAACCGAAAGCTCTTTAATACTCAGTCTGATGAAATCTGCTGCAGTGTGTGTGTGTGTGTGTGTGTGTGTGTGTGTGTGTGTGTGTGTGTGTGTGTGTGTGTGTGTGTGTGTGTGTGTGTTAAGGGACGAGTTATATATCAGATGCTTTTATGTAATCCTCAACAAACAAACAAACACACACACAGTGTTTTATCCTAATCCTCATATTTTTCTATTTTTATTTCTCTATTATTAATTTATAGTATCTTCAGAATGTGTGTGTGTGTGTGTGTGTGTGTGTGTGTGTGTGTGTGTGTGTGCGCGCATGTGTGTGTGTCTGAATAACCACACACAAAGGCTGAAACACCTCAACCATGTTCCTTCTTAAAGGAACAGTCACACATTTATACTGGTCAGGATGTGCTAGCTTAGCTTAGCACAAAGAATGGAAGCGGAGGGAAACTGTTAGCATGGCAGAAACATCTGGCAGGTTTAAATATTGGACCCCAGATAATACACAACGCTTCACATCAGCTGCAGCTGCATCAAAATCAACACCTGAAGCTTCATACTCGACTTCCTCCATTATAACTCACAGTTACAAAGGCTGCCTAAGCCCCGCCCCTTCTATAGGGTCCCCATAGAACCTTATTTCACTAGAAATCTGTAGAGATACATTAGATCCATATAGTGACCCTATATATCCATATAGTGACCCTATAGATCCATATAGTGGTCCTATAGATCCATATAGTGACCCTATATATCCATATAGTGACCCTATAGATCCATATAGTGGTCCTATAGATCCATATAGTGACCCTATATATCCATATAGTGACCCTATATATCCATATAGTGACCCTATAGATCCATATAGTGGCCCTATATATCCATATAGTGACCCTATAGATCCATATAGTGACCCTATATATCCATATAGTGACCCTATAGATCCATATAGTGGTCCTATAGATCCATATAGTGACCCTATAGATCCATATAGTGACCCTATATATCCATATAGTGACCCTATAGATCCATATAGTGACCCTATATATCCATATAGTGACCCTATATATCCATATAGTGACCCTATATATCCATATAGTGGCCCTATATATCCATATAGTGACCCTATATATCCATATAGTGACCCTATATATCCATATAGTGACCCTATATATCCATATAGTGACCCTATAGATCCATATAGTGACCCTATATATCCATATAGTGACCCTATATATCCATATAGTGGCCCTATAGATCCATATAGTGGCCCTATAGATCCATATAGTGGCCCTATAGATCCATATAGTGGCCCTATAGAGCCACATAATGACCATATAGATCCTTTTAATGGAATAAAACTATACAGTGACCCTATAGATCAATGTAGCAACAATAAAGATCAATATAGTGAACAATAGATCATTTAATGACCCTATAGAACTATATAGTGACCCTATTGACCGTGTAGTGACACTAAATTAATGTAATGACCCTATAGATTAATGTAGTGGTACTATGAATCCATACTGTGACCCTATAGATTCATGTATTGAACCTATAGATCCATATATTGAACCTACAGATGATTTTATTGATTCATTTAATGGCCCTATGGAACTATATTGTGACACTATAGATCAATGGAGCAACATTAAAGATCAATATATTAACTCTATAGAGCCATGTAGTGACCCTATAGATCCATATAATGGCCCTGTAGATCTATAAAGTTACCCATAAATCCATAGTGTGACCCTTTAGATAATGTAGTGAACCTATAGAGCCATATAATGACCCTACAGATTGATTTAGTGACCATATAGATACATATAATGACCCTATAGATCTATAAAGTGACCCTATAAATCCATATAGTGACCCTTAGATCCATTTAATAACCCTATAGGTCAATGTAGTGGCACTAAACATTAATATAGTTAACCTATAGATACATGTTGTGACCCTTATAGATCAATATATGGACCCTATAGATCCATGTAATTAACCTATAGATCCATATGACCCCATAGATCCATGTAGTGACACAATAGATCAATTTAATGACCCTATAGAACAATATAGTGACCCTATAGATTCATATAATGCACTATATATCTATAAATTGACCCTATAAATCCATATAGTGACCCTTAGATCCATTTAATAACCCTATAGGTCAATGTAGTGGCACTAAACATTAATATAGGTAACCTATAGATATATGTTGTGACCCTTATAGATCAATATATGGACCCTATAGATCCATGTAGTCAACCTATAGATCCATATAAAGACTTTTTAGATCCATTTAGTGACCCTATATAATAATATAGTGACATTAATTAACTTATAGATATATATAGTGTCAATAATGATCCATATATTGCCCCTATAGGTCCATATAGTGAACATACACACGTTTAAAATCAATTCTACAGTTAGAATTTATAAGAAATATATTTAAATTGAAACTAAACCCAGTCTAGATGTTTTACAGCTGTAGAATAAATGTATTATTATTATTACTGGTAGTATTAATACTAACAATAGCATTAATATTAATAATGAATAGTATTATCATGATTATTAGCATTAATAACAACAATAATAGTGATGACGATGCTGCTGCATCATGATGATGATGATGATGATGAAGGCCACATGTTTTATTCTCATATTATTATAACGATTATTAATAAAAATAACAATCATTATTAATAATAAACGTCATAATATTAATATTAATGAAGATAATGATGACAGCATAATAGTAAAAATAATAAACGGTCCCGTGACGTCATGACGTGACACCCTCCCAATCGATCGTATCGATCCGGATCCGGGACTCACCCGAAGTCGTCGTCCACGGACTTGAAGAAGAATTTGAGGTTCGGTTTGTTCAGGACCTGCTTGAAGTCCAGCAGGGTCACGCGCTCCGCGGGCACGTTGATCCGGATCAGGTAGGGAGTCTCCTGGTCGTCCAGGTGGTAGATGACCCGGGTCTCCTCCATCGGGTCCGGAGGACTGCGGCGGACCCCCCTCCCCTCCCCCCGCCTCCCTCCCGGTCCCGGTCCTGGTCCTGGTCAGGCTCCCTGGTCCGGTCCGGATGCGCCGGTCCGGGTCTGGTCCAGATGCTGCTGCTGCGGGTCTGGGATGCTCTTCAGTCTCCTCCGGCCGCAAGACCGTCAAACCCTACAAAATAAGATACACCACTTCCTGTTGACCCCTTCAAAATAAGAGCCGACCTGCAGCGCTGTAAAGAATTTAAAAAAATGCATTTATGCTTTTATTTAAAAAAATAAATGTACTAATATATGACAATATAAATTAGAGTTTATTAATAATTAATAATTGTTTTTAAAAAAATATTTTTTATTTAAAAATTAAATAAAATATTATATATAAAATATATGAATATGCCTAAATAAAAAATAATGTACTAAAATATGAAAATATAAATTAGTTTAATAATATTTTATAATTTTATTTAGTTTATTATTGAAGATTATTAAAGGAAGACTTGTTTTAAACAGGTTTAACATTTACCATCACACTTATTTATGATTTTTTAAAGATCAGAAATATACAATATTTGAAATATATGAATATATAAGAGTTCCCAACCAGAAAAAACAAACTTTTGTTTAGTTTCAAGTGTTTATTCGAGTCCAACATTCATTACAAACCTTCTATGATGAGGCGTTCAGGGACAGCTGGGGACAGTGGGACATTTCAGAGCTGAGGACTGGGGATGGACTCAAACAGCAAGCTTTGATTCTGGCATTTATTTATTTTATTTCCATTTTTCTCCAAAACTATTTTATTCTAAATTTCACAACCTGCACAGAGTGGAACCGGTGAATTAAAGCAGTTTAATAAATAAACGCCCGTTGAGTTTCTTTCCTTTCGATTCGTCCGATAACAGAATTTAAATCTTTGATTTTAAATATAAAAAAATCAGTAAAAGTGTCAGTGAATACTCTGATCACATCTCAAAGTCTGTTTATTGCTGGTGAACGAAGGTAAAAATTAAATTAAATTAAAAAATAAAGAGTCAGGAGCAGAAAGTTGCCGTCTCCCAGCTACAGTGAACGCAGCATTAAGGCCTCTGAGGTGGAGGTCGACTGGTTTTGAGATTTTCCTGCTGAGTCATGGTGGATGATGTCAGGTGGAGGTAGCTCACACTCAGCGAGTTCTTCATTATTAAAGGAGCTTTTTCTGCTGACAGTGAATGCATCACTCCTCTCTATGTGTGTGTGTGTGGCTGCAGAGATAAACACATATATATAAATATATATACGTGTGTGTGTATAAAAGTCACTCAGGCTGCAGGTGGAACAATCACCCGGCAGTTTTGGAGCCCATTTCTACCAAAAAATATGATTTCTTTTATGCAAATGTTGCTCAAATATCTGAAATCCCCCAAAAATGGTCAAAAGAAAATGTGAATTTCTTGTTTTTTAATCAATCGGCAGCATTAAACTGCTCCAAAAGAAGATGAATCATTAAAGGAGCAGTGACGACTCAAATATTTCCTACTTTACAAATTTAAATTATTCATGATATGATTTTTTTTATTGCTTAAATATGGCGGCTCTCAGAAGTTTTACTTAATTCTTATTTATTTCTATTAGGAAACCACGAGCCACTGGAAACGTGATGTTTTATGCGTTAATGTGGTTTTTAAGCCTCAAATGCTTCACTTTTTTATTTATTTTAAGCTTTTACGCCTCAGACTTAATTTTAAAGTGTTTCTACTCAGGATTTTTTAAGCATGAATTAAAAACGTGAAGAAATCAGGAACTTTCTTACTAAAATAACCAAAAATATCCACATTATAAGCTGCTGAAATTCTTATTATGGAACCAAAAACACGCCATATTACCCGTCCTTACATTTTAGTTTGTATTAGTGCTGGTGATGAATTTGAGTCTTGATGATTTTCTTAAATAAAAAAGACACTTCACAACTCATAATCGTCATTACCTCGTTATCAAACACAGTAATTAACGTGTGAATGTTTTGGTCTTTCAGGGCTTCCGTAGTTAAAAGTGTCTGATGTGTCAAATTTTCCTCTTTTCCATAATTTCTCTTATTTTAAACGGCAGATTTTTGGACAGAACGAGACTCCTGATATTTCGAAGACAAAATGAAAATCGATGTATTAAGTGAAGTTAGTTGCAGCCACAAATCAAACCAAAGAGTTAACAGAAACTCGAAGAATGCAGAAATAAAAGTTTGAGTATTTCTGAGTCAGAAAAAAAAGAAAAAAGAAATCACAAGATAATAATAAGTGTGAAACCGTGACTTTTTAGAGTTTGAGTAATACGAGTTTTCATCCATTCAGGCGTCTTCACACACGCTGAGGAGTTAGTTTGTGCTGGAAAAAAAAACAAAAACAACAAACAAACAGGGAAGAGGTCAAAGTTCAGACCGGTGTGTGAACTCTTCTTGATTGATGACGTCGTCAGTCAAAATCCTGATGAAAAGCTTCGATTATCGGGTGAATTTTTCTGCTCACAGTGTTTAAACCTTCAGCGTCTCCACGGCGACAGCCTCCGTCACCGCGGCAGCAGCGTCCGTCGGCGACGGAGGCGGAGGGGACCGTCACGCCGAGACGTTGACGTCCCGCATGGCGATGCCGTTGGTCGCCCCGGCGACGGTGACGGCGGCGGCGCTGGAGGCGGGCTGCGGCGAGAGGGAAGGGGAGGGGGAGGGGGGCATGAGGGGGAGGGCCGGGCTGTTCTGATTGGTCGGGACGGCGCTGGTCTGGAAGAGGATCTGCTGTAACGTCCGTCTGAGGTTCGGATGCAGGCGGCGCTGCATCTGGTAAAAAATCTCCACGGCGACGCACTTCATCACCCCGGCAACCAGGTCCTCGTACAGCGGCACCGTGTACATCCTGGACGTCTGCAGACGGGAAACGCAAAGCATCATGGGAGCTGTAGTCAATAAGGAACTATAAACTGACAGAAACATGTTTTTTTTTTCCAATGAAGATAACTTTAATTAGCTGCAATTTTCATTTTTTTGATCCTAAAAGAGGTAAAGTTGATTATTTTCTGTGACATTTCTAACCTGTGACGCTGTGTTTTCATGCCTATTTTAACCTGTACAGGTGTTAAACAGCTGTTTCCTCACATGTTTGTGCAGGAAGGCTCTGACCCGCGGCAGGTCCGGGTAGAAACTGTTCCTCACGACCATCTGCAGCCAGCGGATCTGGACCTCAGCGTTCAGACCGTCAAACAGAGAGGAGTAACGGGCTGAGAGACTCACCATCACATCTGGAGGCAGAGATTAGATGCAGCTGAGTTTAGTCAGACAGCAACACTTAAAAAAAATAAATTAGAAACACAATAAACAACACAGCCATTAACAAATTAACCCAGAAAAATACTAAATAAAATAAAGTAATTATAGAATCATTGCAACTTAATGACAATGATATCAATAGAATTATAAGGTGATCATCTCCATAAGAGAGTTATAATATTTATATTATGGGCTATATTACTGTTTCATGCTTTGGCAATCTAAGTTTTGTCTTGTCAATAAAGTTATTTAAATTGAAAAATTGAGAGATTTGTATATATTGAACTATTGTTGTTTTTATTATTCTTGTATTTTATGTTAAAACATTTATTTGTGCTTTTTGTTGTTTTGGTTTGTAAACATCTAAACAACAGCTTTGGCAATGTAAACATGTTTACTGTGTCAATAAAGCTGAATTGAATTGAGTTTAATAGAGAGAGAGAGAGAGAAAGAGGTTAAAACAGAGAGAGGAAGAGTGAGGTGGATAAATATAGTTCTGCTGTATAGATTATTACTGGTTTATCATGGAGTCAGGGTGAAAACACTAAGATAAATAGATATATACCATGTGGTAGAGATGATAGACAGATAGAGAGACAGACAGGTAGACAGACAGATAGACAGACAGACAGACAGACAGACAGACAGACAGACAGACAGACAGAAGCATGTGGTAGAGATGATAGACATAAATAGAGAGACAGACAGATACCATGTGGTAGAGATGATAGACAGATAAATAGAGAGACAGACAGATACCATGTGGTAGCAGAGATGATAGATAGACAGACAGACAGACAGACAGACAGACAGACAGACACCATGTGGTAGAGATGACAGACAGACAGACAGACAGACAGACAGACACCATGTGGTAGCATAGATGACAGACAGACAGACAGACAGACAGACAGACAGACAGACACCATGTGGTAGCATAGGTGACAGACAGACAGACAGACAGACAGACACCATGTGGTAGCAGAGATGACAGACAGACAGACAGACAGACAGACACCATGTGGTAGCATAGATGACAGACAGACAGACAGACAGACACCATGTGGTAGCATAGATGACAGACAGCCAGACAGACAGCCAGACAGACACCATGTGGTAGCAGAGATGACAGACAGACAGACAGGCGGGCAGACAGACAGACAGACAGACAGACAGCCAGACAGACACCATGTGGTAGCAGAGATGACAGACAGACAGACAGACAGACAGCCAGACAGACAGACAGACACCATGTGGTAGCATAGATGACAGACAGACAGCCAGACAGGCAGACAGACAGACAGACAGACAGACAGACAGACAGACAGACAGACAGACAGACAGACAGACACCATGTGGTAGCATAGATGACAGACAGCCAGACAGACAGACAGCCAGACAGACACCATGTGGTAGCAGAGATGACAGACAGACAGACAGGCAGGCAGACAGACAGACAGACAGACAGACAGCCAGACAGACACCATGTGGTAGCAGAGATGACAGACAGACAGACAGCCAGACAGACAGACAGACAGACAGACAGACAGACAGACAGACACCATGTGGTAGCAGAGATGACAGACAGACAGACAGACAGACAGACAGACAGACAGACAGACAGACACCATGTGGTAGTGGGGAGTGGTCCAGCATGCGGTCCAGGAACAGGACGATCTGGAAGGTGCTCCAGGTGGACAGCTGGAAGCTGGACACCAGCTGCATGTCGGGGGCGTCGCTGCTCCTCCACACGTCACACAGGTCCTGGATGGGCCGGGTCAGAGCGCCCCTGCTGACAGGTCCGGCTCGTACAGGGGAGGACCACACCCCCTCAACCAGCGCTCAAACTCCAGGCCTGAGGAAACAGGAAGTGATGTCACAGATACACACACACCACTAATTACTAAGAGAAGTAAACTCCTCCTGGTTGTCACCTTCTCTCTGAGCAGCGTCCTTCAGCTCAGGAAAATAACCCAGGAAGTAGTCGATGAGGTCCTGAGCCACCACGCTCTTGAATTTAAACTCTGAGATGTAATCCTGAAAAACAACAGGACCAGTTATGATGCAGCAGCAGAGACGTCCTGCAGCTGGTGGACGAAACAAACGTCCACCAGTTCTGCATAGAAAGACTGAGTAATCCTCATTGACTCAGTGAAGGAGCTTCACTTTAAACAGTTACACTTTAATAATTAACGTTCATTTTAAACATAACTAAACATAATGGGACTTGTAGTGTGTGTGTGTTTGTAATATATGCGAGTGTGTGTATTTTGGTGTAATGTGTGTGTGTGTGTGTGTGTAATAATGTGTGTGTGTGTAATGTGTGTGCGTATATGTGTAATGTGTAGTGTGTGTAATAATGTGTGTGTGTGTATGTGTAATGTGTGTGTATGTATGTAATTGTGTGTGTGTGTATGTGTAATGTGTGTATGTGTAATGTGTGTATGTGTGTGTAATGTGTGTATGTATGTGTATGTGTAATGTGTGTGTATGTATGTAATTGTGTGTGTGTGTATGTGTAATGTGTGTGTGTATGTGTAATGTGTGTGTGTGTATGTGTAATAATGTGTGTGTATGTGTAATGTGTGTGTGTATGTGTAATGTGTGTATGTATGTGTATGTGTAATGTGTGTGTGTATGTGTAATGTGTGTGTGTGTATGTGTAATAATGTGTGTGTATGTGTAATGTGTGTGTGTGTATGTGTAATGTGTGTGTGTGTATGTGTGTGTGTGTATGTGTAATAATGTGTGTGTATGTGTAATAATGTGTGTGTATGTGTAATAATGTGTGTGTATGTGTAATAATGTGTGTGTATGTGTAATAATGTGTGTGTATGTGTAATGTGTGTGTGTATGTGTAATAATGTGTGTGTATGTGTAATAATGTGTGTGTATGTGTAATAATGTGTGTGTATGTGTAATGTGTGTGTGTATGTGTAATAATGTGTGTGTATGTGTAATAATGTGTGTGTATGTGTAATAATGTGTGTGTATGTGTAATGTGTGTGTGTATGTGTAATAATGTGTGTGTATGTGTAATAATGTGTGTGTATGTGTAATGTGTGTGTGTATGTGTAATAATGTGTGTGTATGTGTAATAATGTGTGTGTATGTGTAATAATGTGTGTGTATGTGTAATGTGTGTGTATGTGTAATGTGTGTGTGTGTGTAATGTGTGTGTGTGTAATGTGTGTGTGTGTGTAATAATGTGTGTGTGTAATAATGTGTGCGTGTGTGTAATAGTGTGTGTGTGTGTGTGTAATAGTGTGTGTGTGTGTGTGTGTTCTGACCCGTAGGAAGCAGTCAAATCTCCTGACGTCTCCACAGAGCTGAGACAAATACGACACGAAACAGAATCCTTTCTCATATGTGAAGAGGTTCATCAGAGTGCTGGGGTTCACACCTGGAGGGGGAGGAGCCTCCGTCAGCAGGGGTGTGTGTGTGTGTGTGTAATGTTATAATTTAATGTGTGTGTGTGTGTCTTACCTGGCTCAAACTTGACCTGCAGCTTGCTGACCGGGTTGTTGTCTCCTAGGAGACGCAGCTGTCTGTGGAGGGCGTCCAATCGGACGACAGTTTCCAGACAGGTGAAGGCTTCACCTGGAGGAGGATTCAAACTCAATTATCCAATTAACTCACCTGGTGACAGGTCTGTTTATAGGGGAGGGAGTCACATGACCACAATTAACAAGTCACATGACCACAATTAACAAGTCACATGACCACAATTAACAAGTCACATGATCAGTGCTCAGTGGTTCAACACTGCATTATATGTTAAAGTACTGCAGTACTTATGTACTTATATGTACTTAGTACATATAACGCAGTACTATATAGCTACTGCTATATGTTACAGTACTATTTTATATGTTAAAGTACTGCAGTATATATATATAGCTACTGCTATTACAGCTACAGTACTGCAGTAATATGTAGTAGCACCATGAACATCAATATTGATTGTAGTATTTTCAGTAGTAGTGGTACTACTCAGTAGTGAATGCAGTATTTTGAGTAGTAGTATTAGTACCATAAGCTTCAGTAGTGATAGTAGTACTTTCAGCATTTTGGAGTAGTAGTAGTACCATAAATCTCAGTAGTAATTGTAGTATTTTCAGTAGTACTAGTACCAGAAGCCTCAGTAGTGATAGTAGTATTTTTAGTAACAGTATCGTAGGTGTAGGTGGCCTCAGCAGTGTTAGTAGTATTTTAGTAGTATTTTGTGCAGTATTTTCTGCAGTAATAGTACCGTAGGCCTCAGTAGTGATCCTGCGCTGGGCGTAGGTGGCCTCAGTAGTACTAGTAGTATTTTTAGTAGTATTTTGTGCAGTATTTTCTGCAGTAATAGTACCGTAGTCCTCAGTAGTGATCCTGGCTGGCCGTGGGTGGCCTCAGCAGTGATAGTAGTATTTTAGTAGTATTTTAGTAGTATTTTAGTAGTATTTTCTGCAGTAATAGTACCGTAGGTCTCAGTAGTGATCCTGTGCTGGGTGTAGGTGGACTCAGCAGTGATAGTAGTATTTTTAGTAGTATTTTCTGCAGTAATAGTACCGTAGGCCTCAGTAGTGATCCTGCGCTGGGCGTAGGTGGCCTCAGTAGTACTAGTAGTATTTTTAGTAGTATTTTCTGCAGTAATAGTACCGTAGGCCTCAGTAGTGATCCTGGCTGGCCGTGGGTGGCCTCAGCAGTGATAGTAGTATTTTAGTAGTATTTTAGTAGTATTTTAGTAGTATTTTCTGCAGTAATAGTACCGTAGGCCTCAGTAGTGATCCTGCGCTGGGCGTAGGTGGCCTCAGTAGTACTAGTAGTATTTTTAGTAGTATTTTCTGCAGTAATAGTACCGTAGGCCTCAGTAGTGATCCTGCGCTGGGCGTAGGTGGCCAGTCCTTCGCTCAGCCACATCTCCTCCCAGGTGGCGTTGGTGACGGCGTTGCCGAACCAGCCGTGTGCGATCTCGTGGATGACGTCGATGAGCAGGAACTCGCTGCTCTCCAGGATGGAGGCGATGATGAAGGTGAGGCAGGGGTTCTCCATGCGACGATGGGGAAGGAGGGCGGCAGGAACACGATGTCGCACCTGCGGATCAACGGGGGGGGGGGGGGGGGGGGGGGGTGGGGGGGGGGGGGCGTGAGGCGGGTGCCGCTCGGCCAATCGCTCGGATTTACCTTGGCTTCCTCTCACTCACCTGCCCCACAGGTACGCCCCGAACAGCTGCTCGGCCCACGCCCAGCCAGCGCTCCACGCTGCCGCCGAGCTTCTTCACGGCACAGGACAGCAGGCATGGCTCCGCCCACACACGACTCCTGTCCAGTCCAAAAAAAAAAAAAAATGTCAACGATCTGTAGGAATTCATCAATACTCCTGATCGGGTATCGATGGACGGTTGAAGGACTGACCGTGGTCCCACGTCCACGTGCTGCAGCTCGCCGGCCACCAGCGCCACCAGGTAGGACGGGACGGGGAACTCCATGGAGAACTGGAACACCCGGTCCTGCTTGGAGTAGGAGCTGCGAGATGCACTCATCAGCACCGTCACGCCGTCTGGAACCTGGAGGAGAAGAGAGAGGTCGGAGGTCAGGAAACAGGGGTCAGGGGTTAGAGACAGGGATCAGTTGACAGGGGCCAGGTGACACGAGATAGGGGCAGGGGTTAGAGACAGGGGTCAAGAGACAGGAGACAGGCGTAAGGAGACAGGGGTCAGATGTTAATGGTCAGGGGTCAAACGGTAATGTCAGGCGACAGATGGTAAGGGTCAGAGGTCAGGCATCAGACATTAAGAGTCAAGTGTTAAGAGCCAGGCGTCTGCTGTTAAGGGTCATGGGTCAGACGTTAATGGGTGAGGCGACAGATAAAGGTCAGAGGTCAGACGTTAAGGGGCAGGAGTGACAGGCATGAGATGTCAAGGGTCAGGCATCAGGGGTGAGGTGTTAAGGGTCGGGTCAGACGTTAAGAGTCAGGGGATAGACATTCAGGGTCAGAGGTCGGGCGTCAGACGTTGAGGGTCAGAGGTCAGATGTCGGGTCAAACATTAATGGGTCAGGCGACAGATGATAAGGGTCAGAGGTCAGGCGTCAGACATTAAGAGTCAAGAGTCAGGAGACAGACGTAAGGAGACAGGAGTCAAGTGTTAAGAGCCAGGCGTCTGCTGTTAAGGGTCAGGGGTCAGACGTTAATGGGTCAGGCGACAGATAAGGGTCAGAGGTCAGGCGTCAGACGTTAAGGGGCAGGAGTCAGGCGACAGGCATGAGATGCCAAGGGTCAGGCATCAGGGCTGAGGCGTTAAGGGTCAGGGGATAGATATTCATGGTCAGAGGTCGGGGCGTCAGAAGTTGAGGGTCAGAGGTCAGATGTCGGGTCAAACGTTAATGGGTCAGGCGACAGATGATAAGGGTCAGAGGTCAGGCAACAGGGATCAGGCGTCAGATGTTAAGGGTCAAGAGTCAGGAGACAGGCGTAAGAGGACAGGGGTCAGGTGTTTAAGGGCCAGGCGTCTGCTGTTAAGGGTCAGGGGTCAGACAGTAAGGGGTCAGGGGTCAGGACTCACCCGGACAGAGGCGGTGTAGGTGCTCTTGATGGCGGGCGTGTCGAAGCAGGGGGAAGAAGGAGCGGTTACACACCGAGTGACCCTGAGTGAAGACCAGAGGACGGGACTGACCACAGGTCAGCTCAGAGTCCAGCCACCAGATCTGTTAAAACATCATCTTCATCAGGGTCAGAGGTCATCATCATCATTGTTATGGCTTTGATTTAATTTTTGTGCCTAATTCTCAGTTTAATCTGTTGCCTTAGTTTTCTGTATAGCCTATATAATACAGTTGTATTGTTTTGGATGTAATTCGCGGTCCATGAGCACCACCTACTGGCGATACTAATGTTTGCAGAGTAAGGTTTATTTTGCCGTTACTGTTGAGAAACAACATAAGTTGCAAGCTGTGTGTATGCTGTGCTGTGCGGTCGCTAATCCTTGGAGTAGATATGCCCGTAAGTTTTGTTTGCTACCTGTTAAGACATCTACAGTTGAAGTATGTATTTCTGTTGATACTGACACACAAATGAAAGCGATATAATTCTAAAAGAAAAGGTTAAAAAGTTACCATGCGTGGACTGTAACTAACGTTAGCATGACTATCCTAGCTATGTTGTGTTAGCTCGCTAGCAATGTGGATGTACAATATGAATGCTATATTTTAGAACCACACAGATTTGTAATGTACTTTATTTGTTTTCTCCGTAGTTTTACGGAAACTGGATGAGTTCTTCAGTAAAGCTTCATTGACAGCAACTGTGGTCCGTCTCATTCAACCGTTCGCTATCTGTCAAAGTATTGTTAGGACACATCGCTAGGACAGAATAGTAAAAGGGCATCCACTCGGCGGGAGAAGCAAAGGAACAGCTTGCATCAACGTCTGAAAATCCAACATGTCTCAAGACAAGAACAACAAACTACAAACTTTAGAGGAGAAGTTTAGTGCTTCATCGGTCAGATCCAGCGCGGTCAACAACTAGCAGTGCGGCAACTAAAGCAAGGGCAAAGGCAGAAGCATACAAAGTAAAGATCGCTTATGCTGAGAGAGAAGCCGCCATGTTACGAGAGAAAGCGCGGATTGAGGAGCAACAACAGAAAACATTAGCCGAAGCAGCGCGCCGCAAAGCAGAGGTGGAAGCCGATCTTCATGTGTTGCAGCTAGAGAGGGAAGCAACAGCGGCATCCAGAGAAGCAGAGGTGTATGAAGCAGCGGCTGATATGGAGGGAGAACAGCGCCTTGATCTGGGAGAAGAAGAGAGAACACAGCGCACAAGGGAGTATGTTCAGAACATTCCAGTGCAATACACTCAGCAGCCTTTTCCTGAATCGCAGACACTTCCCCCTCCTCCAACCGTCACTCAGCACTCCCCTCAAGCTCAGCCTCATGCCAGCAACCCCCCTCAGCTGACTCCAGTCAACTACGTGAGTCAACAGGACCCCACACCACGTTACACCCCAAACCCTCCTTCACATGGAATATCTGAGGGCTACACAGATGCGCCACCTCAGCTACCTGACTTTGCCACCTACCTGATAAGAAGAGAGATGGTGAGTTCAGGACTGACCCAATTTGATGACCGCCCTGAGAATTATTGGGCATGGAAAACCTCGTTTCAGAGCATAACGCATAACCTAAACCTAACACACAGAGAAGAACTTGACCTACTCGTCAAATGGCTCGGCCCAGAGTCCTCCACGCATGCCAAACGAATCAGGTCAGTCCATGTAACGTGTCCAGAAAAGGCAGTCCAGCTAGTATGGCAGCGCCTAGAAGACTGCTACGGGAGCCCTGAAGTAATCGAGCACGCTCTGCTGAAGAGACTCGAAGACTTCCCCCGCATCACAAACAAAGACCCTCGACAACTCAGAGAGCTGGGAGACCTGCTACAGGAGCTAGAGTCTGCAAAGTGGAGTGGTCTCACGCCCGGCCTCGCATACCTCGACACTGCACGGGGTGTTAACCCTATAGTTGAAAAACTCCCATATAACCTTCAGGAAAGATGGATGACACAAGGCTCAAGATATAAAGAACAGTTAAAAGTAGCCTTCCCACCATTCAGCTTTTTCGTGCAGTTTATATGCAGCCAAGCAAAAACTAGAAACGACCCAAGTTTTGTTTTCTCCTCATCCAGCTGTGCAAGCAGCGTGAAGCCGGACAGAGCCATCAAGCCAAACAAACCGGCTGTCTTTGTCAAGAAAACGGAAGTGTCGGCAACTGCCTCAGCTTCTACGCCCAGCCAGCCTGAGAAGAAGTCAGATGAGCCAGACAAACACTGCCCCATCCATGACAAACCCCACCCCCTTAGCAAGTGTCGAGCCTTTCGAAGCAAGCACCTGGACGACCGGAAAGCCTATCTGAAAGAAAACTCCATCTGTTACAGGTGCTGTGCTTCTACTAAACATATTGCTAAGGACTGCAAGTTTTCTGTGAAATGCAAAGAATGTGACAGCGAGAAACATGTGGCTGCTTTACACCCTGGGCCCGCCCCCTGGTCTACTGAAGAGACTAAATGTGAGTCTAAGTGGACGGATGACCCTCCTAGTGTGAGCTCTAAATGCACAGAGATATGCACTAACTCTCCTCAGCCCAGGTCATGCTCCAAGATATGCCTAATAAGAGTCTACCCTTCAAACCAGCGTGACAGAATGCAACATGTCTATGCAGTGCTAGATGACCAAAGCAATCGGTCGTTGGCTAAGTCACAGTTCTTCGATCTTTTTGGTATTGAAGGTAACACCTCTCCATACACTCTCAAGACGTGTTCAGGCACAGTCGAGACGGCGGGGAGGAAGGCGAGCAACTTCGTAGTGGAGTCACTTGATGGGAAATCTACAGTGGCACTTCCTGTCCTCATAGAATGTAACACCATTCCTGATGACAAAGCAGAAATTCCAACACCAGAGATAACTCAACACTTCCCCCACCTTGCTCCAGTGGCTGGCAAGATTCCGCCTCCAGATCCCAATGCTCAGATCCTTTTACTCCTGGGGAGAGATGTTTTGTGTGTGCATAAGGTACGTGAACAGCACAACGGGCCTCACAACACACCATATGCACAGCGCTTAGATTTGGGCTGGGTCGTCGTTGGAGAGATCTGCCTTGATAGAGCCCACCAACCAAGCGAGGTCAAGGTCTACAAGACAAACATATTGAATAATGGCAGAACCTCATTCTTCACACCATGCACCAAGAGCGTTCAGGTCAAAGAGCAGATAGGTTCTCGCCCCCTCCAGTACATACCTGATGTGCCATGTTACTCCAGGCTTTCAAACAGCCTCAGTTCAGTTTCAAGTCACCTTGAAGATGTTTTCTCAAGACACGCGGATGATGAAAAAACTGCACTCTCAATCGAAGACAACATCTTCATAGACATGATGAACAAAGAAGTGCACCTTGATCAAGACAACCACTGGGTGGCACCACTGCCATTTCGTTCACCTAGACGTCAGCTTCCAAACAACAGGGAACAAGCAATGCAGAGGCTGTCTTCGTTGCAACGCACTTTCCTGAAGAAACCAGGTATGAAAGAACATTTCTTTGACTTCATGCAAAAGGTCATCGAAACCCGCCAAGCTGAACTTGCTCCACCTGTGCAACCAGGGGAGGAGTGCTGGTATTTGCCAATATTTGGCGTTTACCATCCCCAAAAGCCAGACAAAATTAGAGTGGTGTTCGACTCGAGTGCGCAGTATCATAACACATCACTCAATGACGTTCTGCTTCGAGGGCCCGACCTCAACAACACCTTAATAGGTGTGCTGCTGCGATTCCGCAAAGAAAAGATAGCCATTACCGCGGACATTGAGCAAATGTTTTACAGCTTCAAGGTGAAACAAGATCACCGCAATTATCTTCGCTTCTTGTGGCACAAAGAAAACTGCCCTGGAGAAGAAATCCTCGAATACAGAATGACTGTGCACGTTTTTGGAAACAGTCCATCGCCAGCTGTTGCCATATATGGTCTACAGCGCACAGCAGAACTGGGCGAAGCAGAACATGGCACAGATGCCAAAGAGTTTGTGCTCCGCAATTTCTATGTTGATGATGGGATAACTTCTGTTCCCAGCGAAAAGACAGCGATTGACCTGCTGAAAAGAACACAAAAGATGTTGGCAGCTGCAAACCTGAAACTTCACAAGGTGGCCTCCAACAGCGCTACAGTCATGGAAGCCTTTCCGTCAGAGGATCGAGCAAAGGAGCTCAAGGACTTGGATCTGAGTGCAGACCCGCTGCCTCTCCAGCGCAGTCTTGGCGTCAGCTGGAATCTGAAAAAAGACTGCTTCACATTCAGAGTGTCAAGGGAAGTAAAACCATTCACACGGAGAGGGACACTCTCAACAGTCAACAGCCTGTACGACCCCTTGGGCTTTGTCTCACCGGTCACCATGCAAGGCAAGGCTCTTGTGAGGGAACTCTCATGTGTGCAACAAGACTGGGACGAGCCTCTCCCAGCAGAAAAAAAGGCTCAGTGGGACGCATGGACTACGTCTCTAGCAGACCTCGAACGCCTACACATTTCAAGACCATATGTTTCAGTGTCGTTCTCACAGGCTGTTAGCAGAGAGCTGTGTGTCTTCTCAGATGCGTCCGTTCTGGCCATAGCTGCTGTGGCATATCTGCGGATCAAAGACTCAGAAGGACAGCATCATGTGGGGTTTGTGATGAGCAAGTCCAAGCTAGCTCCATTTCCTGCTCACACTGTCCCACGCTTGGAGCTGTGTGCTTCAGTGCTTGCCGTCGAGCTCACAGAGCTCATAAAAGAAGAAATGGATACTGACCTGCACGTCAAGTTTTACACAGACAGCCGTGTGGTACTTGGCTACATCCACAACACGACAAGGAGGTTTCACATGTATGTGGCCAACAGGGTCGCACGCATACGGAAATCCACCTCCCCGGACCAGTGGCATTATGTCCGAACTGTCCAAAACCCAGCCGACCATGCCACTCGGCCTATGCCACCAGCTCAGTTGCACCTCACCAACTGGTTTTCTGGGCCTACCTTCCTTCAGCAGCCAGACATCGTAGAAGATGACACAGAGTGTTTCCAGCTCGTGAACCCAGATCTAGACGTTGAAATCAGGCCTCAGGTAACCACACTTGCAACACAGGTCGCAACTCAGTCTCTAGGCACACACCGATTTCAGCACTTTTCAAGCTGGAATTCGCTCGTGAGAGCTATCACAACACTCACTCACGTTGCAAGGTCATTCTCTCAGGCCACACGGACGGACACCTGTAGTAAATGGCACCGCTGCACAAGACCTTGCACTTCAGAACGTTCACAAGCAAAGAGTACAGTCATCAAAGCAGCTCAGCAGGATGCTTATATGAAAGAGTTTAAGAGCCTGACACAAGATGGGAAAGCGTTGCGACACAGCTCACTCAAGAGACTAGACCCCTTCATCGACAGCGAAGGACTGTTGAGAGTGGGTGGCCGTGTACACATGGCAGACCTCCCTGACCAAGAAAAGCATCCTTTGATCATACCACCCAAACATTACATAGCAAAGCTGATTGTTGAACATTACCACAGCCAAGTAGCTCATCAAGGACGCCACATCACTGCAGGAGCAGTACGCACGGCGGGCCTGTGGATTGTTGGAGGCAAAAAGCTCACCTGTAGTATCATCCATAAATGCGTCATGTGCAGAAAACTGAGAGGAAAACTGGAAAATCAGAAAATGTCACACCTGCCAGCGGACAGAGTGTCAGTGGATCCTCCATTCACACACACAGGTCTCGACATCTTTGGCCCATGGAGTGTAGTGACACGTCGGACGAGAGGAGGTTGTGCTGAGAACAAAAGATGGGCTGTTCTCTTCAGTTGCTTGACTTCCAGAGCTGTTCATCTGGAGGTGATCGAGTCAATGTCAACTTCAAGCTTTATCAATGCCCTCCGACGTTTCTTGGCCATCAGAGGGCCAGTTCAACACCTGAGGTCTGACAGAGGCACGAACTTTGTCGGCGCCTGCAGGGAGCTACAAATCAACACAGAGGACCCAGAGATCAGAAGCTTCCTACAGGATCGAGGCTGCATCTGGTCATTCAACACACCACACTCATCCCACATGGGAGGAGTGTGGGAGAGAATGATTGGCGTCGCAAGGCGCATCCTCGATGGACTCTTGTTGACAAACAGTTCTGCAAGACTCACACATGAAGTGCTGACTACTTTAATGGCTGAGGTCATGGCAATCATGAACTCCCGACCTTTGACCCCCATCTCAACCGATGCGGAAATGCCTCAGGTTCTCTCACCTGCGATGCTGCTGACTCAGAAAGCAAGCGTCGCACCTGCCCCTCCGGGGGACTTCAAAATTGACCATCTGCACAAAAGTCAGTGGCGGCAGGTTCAGAGCCTGGCGGACGCTTTCTGGAAAAGATGGAAGCAGGAATACCTGCAGACTCTCCAGCCTAGAAAGAAATGGACTGAGAACAGAACCAACCTTCAGGAAGGAGATGTTGTGCTGCTTAGAGACTGTCAGGTGAAACGCAGTGAATGGCCAATCGGACTCATTACAAAGACCATTCAAAGCAGTGACAACAGAGTTCGCAAAGTCATGGTAAAAACCTCCAAAAGTGGGACTGTGAAAGAGTATCTTAGGCCCATTAGTGAAGTTGTTTTGCTTTTCCCCAAAGAAAATAACTGATGTAATGAAGTAAATAGTGGTATAATAGAAATTATACCAGGCGGGGAGTGTTATGGCTTTGATTTAATTTTTGTGCCTAATTCTCAGTTTAATCTGTTGCCTTAGTTTTCTGTATAGCCTATATAATACAGTTGTATTGTTTTGGATGTAATTCGCGGTCCATGAGCACCACCTACTGGCGATACTAATGTTTGCAGAGTAAGGTTTATTTTGCCGTTACTGTTGAGAAACAACATAAGTTGCAAGCTGTGTGTATGCTGTGCTGTGCGGTCGCTAATCCTTGGAGTAGATATGCCCGTAAGTTTTGTTTGCTACCTGTTAAGACATCTACAGTTGAAGTATGTATTTCTGTTGATACTGACACACAAATGAAAGCGATATAATTCTAAAAGAAAAGGTTAAAAAGTTACCATGCGTGGACTGTAACTAACGTTAGCATGACTATCCTAGCTATGTTGTGTTAGCTCGCTAGCAATGTGGATGTACAATATGAATGTATATTTTAGAACCACACAGATTTGTAATGTACTTTATTTGTTTTCTCCGTAGTTTTACGGAAACTGGATGAGTTCTTCAGTAAAGCTTCATTGACAGCAACTGTGGTCCGTCTCATTCAACCGTTCGCTATCTGTCAAAGTATTGTTAGGACACATCGCTAGGACAGAATAATCATCATCATCATCATCATCACATACAGCAGCTTACATTTAAATTCACTGATCTTTATCTTAAGGCTGTTGAATTCTGTTGAAATGTTTTTAACATGAAGCTGCAGGATGTTTATTAGGAACCTTGTTACCACGGCAACAGTCACACTTGAATGTCTATGTGAGTGAATGTGAGAATAAGTGTGTGAACTAGTGTGTGTGAATGAGAGTGAGTGAGTGAATGTGTGTGTGTGTTTGTGTGTGAGTAAGTGTGTGTGTGTGTGTGTGTCTCACCGCCGGTCCGTCCGTGGTGGTGTAGCGGACCGTGATGTGGATCAGTCGTCCAGGTTTAAGGGTCGTGGGCAGACTGATGTTGAGCGAGGACCCGTAGTCCGTGAAGGGGTCCAGGCGGTAGGTGAGGGACACGGGTTCCTCCTGGGGGGTCCCGGGACCCTTACAGTCGATGGAGTGGATAAGCAGGGAGGGGTGGGAGTCCAGGACCAGGGTCTGGACCCCCGGCTGGACGGGGACCAGGTCCAGGACCAGCCAGCCGCTCATCTCCTTCACGGCGAAGTTGATCCGCAGGTCCAGGTGCAGGTGCCGCAGCTGGAAGCTCCTGAAGTTGGAGGCCGAGGCCACGTCCACCAGGGGGCAGCGCGGGGACCCGGGTCCAGGGCCAGAGTCCCCCCCACAGCCGCCCCCCGAGGCCGGGAGGGATTTACGGCAGCAGCACAGCGAGGTGGGGGTCTGCTGGAGCTCCGCCATCATTCAGCTACAGCTGGGACCGGACCCGGCTCAGACCTGGATCAGAACCGCATCAAACACGCGCAGACACCAGACACATCACAGACCAGGTCCAGGTCCAGCCACATCGAAGAAAAAATAGGTTCTGAACCTGAGCCCAGAAAAACCAGAACCTTTATTCTAACCTGAAATGAACAAGGACACTTGAAACAGAACCAGCTCAAACTACAACAAGACTAGACTGAACCCTGTCAGAACCAGAACCAGACCAGACCAGACCCAACTTCTAATCTAATGAAAGTCTCACTCAACTCAAAACCTTTATAGGAACCACAAACAAACACAAATAAGGACACTTGTGACCCAGAACGGAGCTGAAACTCAAGTCTGACAGCTTCAAATCTCTGGACTCAGACCACAGTTAAACCCGGTTCGGCCCTGGACGTAAAAACCAGGACCAGGACTGAGCTGAACCCACCTGTAAGGACACTTCACTTCAGTTTAACCCTCCACAAACTCTGTTTAAACCGCTAGCTGCTCTGTTAGCACCTTTAGCTCTGAGAGACTTTCACCAAACTCGCATCAAAACACTTTTAACGTCGGTGTTAAAGGTCAAAACCGCGACGACGCAAAACAAATTAAACTCATTTAACAAGCCGCTGATTAGCTGAGCCGGCTAATTAGCATTAGCACCGGACGACGCATTATTTTTTTTTGCTGTTTTTCTGGGAGGGGGGACAAACAGTTTTATGTAAAATCCATCAGGACGCGGAGGGAGAACCAGACACCGGCTCCTCCTGTGAACTCAGCCCGGCTCCCCTGTCCTGCGCCCCGGCTGCCGGATCCAGACGCCCCCGGTGTTGTCGGCCGGAGGGAGCGGGGGACCGCGGAGGAGACACCGGGAGACAAAAAGAGACACACGCCGAGCAGGGAGAGGACACAAGCGGCTTCGACCAAACAGGAAGTCCGACAGCAGGAAAAGTTTGAGCAGGCCACGCGGGGGCGCTGCTGAGCCAATCAGAGCGCAGCGGGTCAAAGGTCAGCCGGCTTATTAGCCAATCAGCGACCGATCAGCCGCACAGCGATACCGATATTAGAGTTCATGATTTTAGACAAAAATATGATATTAAATGTTCCAGAAATCATCATAGTGCTGTATTTAACTGTAATATGCAGGCTGATAAAACCTAAACTACTTAAGTTATAGTATTTTTTTTTTAGAAAAAAATGTAATATAAAAATATAATAATACATTTTTAAGTTTGCCTTGCTTCTTAAAAGAAACTGTATTTTAAAATACATTAAACTGATTGACCTTTGTAAGGAATTTATAAAACTCAAATTTAAACTAAACAATAATGAATGAGTATTTTGTAAAAATAATAATAATAATATCAATAAACCTTATGTTCTCTTGCAGTATAACTGATCTATTTTGAAAAATCGCAAAAAAATCCACTCTCCTGACCGATAATATTAAATTCTGCGTCATAATTGAATTATACTTGCTAAATATATGTAATAAAAGATATATGTATGTATGTATTAAAAGAATACTCCACCCAGGAGGTAAAAAAAATTAAAAAAAAAAATTAAACGTACTTACTTGATTTCCCCTTGATAATAAATGATATTTACCTCTGTAATGAATTTTAAGACTTAAATTTAAATATATAAATTAATGAACGTGTATTATATGTACAAACAAGTATAGTATTATAGTTTTCTGTTTGTTATTTCCTTTTCTAATTGTTAATTAATTATTAATAATTCTTATTTAATCTACACTTAATCCTGTTCGACAAGCGATAAGTGGCGCTGTTATTACAGCCCGAAAAACACGCGAAGAAGAAGAAGAAGAAAAAATAAAACGAAGAAGAAGTGGTCGGCGCCGCCGCCATCTTGGGAGGGGCAACTCATCCTGAAGAAAGTCACAGCGAGAAAAGAAACATGGAACAGGATAAATACGGAGGTGTTTGAGGATAGAGAGACACGGAGAGAGTGAGATAGAGAGAATAGAATATTACATTTATCTTAAATTTATTAAATTTCTCTCTAAGTGTTGCCATCCTGCGGGAAGATGCCCGGTTCCTGCTCCGCGTGGGGCTGCACCAACCGCAGGTCGCTGCAGAGCAAGAAGCGGGGAATCACCTTCCACAGGTAAGAACTCACCTGACTGTTAATAACGTTACAGGTAGAGTCTCCGGTAACGGACGTTTATACCGAGACTCATCATAATGGGATGAAAGTGTCATTAACATGAAGAAATGGTCCAAATGCAACAGGAGGCAAGTTTATTTTACATTATTCATACACATTAATACAACTGTAACTTAACGTAACGGATAGATTTCCGTTACCGACAGTAACTTAATGTAACTTTATCGTTACCAACAGCTATCCACTACTTAATGTAACTGTTACGTTACCGTTAATAATGTAACTGTTATGTAACAGTTAATTAATGTAACTGTTATGTAATAGTTAATAATGTAACTGTTATTAACGGTAACGTAACAGTTACATTATGTTACTGTTACGTTACCGTTAATAATGTAACTGTTGTTACCATTACCAATAGTAACTAAATGTAACTGTTGTGTTATTGTTAATAATGTAACTGTTATGTTACAGTTACCAATAGTAACCTAATGTAACTGTTATGTTACCATTAATTAATGTCACTGTTGTGTTACCGTTACCAATAGTAACTTGTTAATAATGTAATTATGTAATGTAACTGTTACATTACTGTTAATAATGTAACTGTTATGTTACCAATAGTAACTTAATGTAACTGTTATGTTACTGTTAATTAATGTAATTGTTATGTTACAGTTACCCATGGTAACCTAATGTAACTGTTATGTTACAGTTACCAATAGTAACCTAATGTAACTGTTATGTTACCAATAGTGACCTAATGTAACTGTTATGTTACCAATAGTAACCTAATGTAACTGTTATGTTACTGTTAACAATAGTAACTGTTATGTTGCTGTTAATTAATGTAATTGTTATGTTACTGTTAATAATGTAACTGTTATGTTACCATTAAATAATGTAACTGTTGTGTTACTGTTAGCAACAGTAACTTAATGTAACTGTTATGTTACTGTTAAATAATGTAACTGTTATGTTACCATTAAATAATGTAACTGTTATGTTACCATTAAATAATGTAACTGTTATGTTACCATTAAATAATGTAACTGTTATGTTACTGTTAAATAATGTAACTGTTATGTTACCGTTAGCAACAGTAACTTAATGTAACTGTTATGTTACCATTAAATAATGTAACTGTTACATTACAGTTAATTAATGTAACTGTTAATTTCCTGGTCCTAACTCAGTGTAACTGTTAATTTAACGTTAATTAACCTAACTGTTAATTTCCTGTTCCTACTGTAACTCAGTGTAACTGTTAATTTAACGTTAATTAACCTGTTAATTTCCTGTTCCTAACTCAGTGTAACTGTTAATTTAACGTTAATTTCCTGTTCCTAACTCAGTGTAACTGTTAATTTAACGTTAATTAACCTAACCGTTAATTTCCTGTTCCTACTGTAACTCAGTGTAACTGTTAATTTAATGTTAATTAACCTGTTAATTTCCTGTTCCTACTGTAACTCAGTGTAACTGTTAATTTAATGTTAATTAACCTGTTAATTTCCTGTTCCTACTGTAACTCAGTGTAACTGTTAATATAAAATTAATTAACCTGTTAATTTCCTGTTCCTACTGTAACTCAGTGTAACTGTTAATATAAAATTAATTAACCTGTTAATTTCCTGTTCCTACTGTAACTCAGTGTAACTGTTAATATAAAATTAATTAACCTGTTAATTTCCTGTTCCTACTGTAACTCAGTGTAACTGTTAATATAAAATTAATTAACCTGTTAATTTCCTGTTCCTACTGTAACTCAGTGTAACTGTTAATATAAAATTAATTAACCTGTTAATTTCCTGTTCCTACTGTAACTCAGTGTAACTGTTAATATAAAATTAATTAACCTGTTAATTTCCTGTTCCTAACTCAGTGTAACTGTTAATATAAAATTAATTAACCTGTTAATTTCCTGTTCCTAACTCAGTGTAATGCTGATCTCTTCTCTCCCTCTGAAGGTTTCCCACAGACAAATCCCTGAGGCGTCAGTGGGAAGCAGCTTTGAAACGCGACAGCTTCTCTGCGTCCAAGTCGTCCAGACTCTGCAGCCAACACTTCAGACGTGAAGACTTCGACCTGACGGGTCAGACGGTCCGGCTCAGAGACGGAACCAGACCCACGGTCTTCAGCTTCCCCCCTCACCTCCAGACTGTAGGTCCATCTCCATGAGAGGGGTGTATATGTGGTTTATGTCCGAGGCTAGTTAGCTAGTTAGCCCCAGTCCCTGTTTAGCCCCAGTCCCTGTTTAGGCCCAGTCCCTGTTTAGGCCCAGTCCCTGTTTAGCCCCAGTCCCTGTTTAGGCCCAGTCCCTGTTTAGGCCTTTATATAACATACACGCATCTAACCCTTGTTAAATAAATAGATTAAAGTCTGTTTCCTCCTGATCAGCCTGATGAAGCTGAGACACCAGAACCCTCCAGGACAACGACAGAGAGTCCAGCAGCAGAAAAGTCTGAAGCTGAGTCTCTGCAGAACGACGTGAGTTTTTCTGTTTGTTCAGATCCACAACAGCTGATTTATAAAGTTCACTCCATGTTTATAAAGACCTGGTCCTGGTCTAATTAGTCCTGGTCTAATTAGTCCTGGTCCTCATTCTTTCTGATCCTGGTCTTATTCCTCCTGGTCCTGGTCTTATTTATCCTGGTCTAATTCTTCATGGTCCAGGTCTAATTAGTCCTGGTCCTGGTGTGATTCATTATGGTCCTGGTCTAATTGATCCTGGTCCAGGTCTATTTGATCCAGGTCCTGGTGTAATTCATCCTGGCCTTGGTCTAATTGATCCTGGTCCTGGTCCTGGTCTTGGTCGTCCTGGTCCAGATCTAATTCATCCTGGTCGTGGTCTAATTGATCCTGGTCCAGGTCTAATTCATCCTGGTCCAGGTCTAATTGATCCTGGTCGTGGTCTAATTGATCCTGGTCCAGGTCTAATTGATCCTGGTCGTGGTCTAATTGATCCTGGTCCAGGTCTAAATCATTATGGTCCAGGTGTATTTGATCCAGGTCCTGGTCTTATTAGTCCTGGTCCAGATCTTATTCATCCCGGCCCAGGTCTAATTTATTATGGTCCTGGTCTTATTAGTCCTTGTCCTGGTCTTATTCATCCTGGTCCAGATCTTATTTATCCTGGTCCAAGTCTAATTATTATCATTATGGTCCAGGTCTAATTGACCCAGGTCCTGGTCTAATTCATTATGGTCCAGGTCTATTTGATCCAGGTACAGGTCTAATTCATTATGGTCCAGGTCTATTTGATCCAGGTCCTGGTCTAATTCATCCAGGTCCTGTTTCTTTCTCTCAATTCAATTCAAGCAACTTTATTGACATGAACCAATAAAACATGTTATTGTCAAAGCAGTTTACAACATACCCCCCCCCCACACACACACACATATATTATTATTATAATGACTGTGTGTGTGTGTGTGTGTGTGTGTCCAGGACCACTCCTACGCTCTCCCTGAGTCTCCTGCTGCCCTGAAGGTCCGGCTGGGTCAAGCCTTGGCCCGGGTGGAGCGTCTGGAGCGGGAGATCCGGAACGTGAAGGACCGGGAACGTCGGGCTAAGAAGACGGTGAGAGGACTCCTGGACGACCTGAGAGGGAAGAACCTCATCAACGAGGAGCTGAAGGAGAAACTGGACCTCTACTCGGATCTGCCCATAGACCTCCTGTCCAGACAGGGCCACGAGTACACCGAGTCCCAGAGGGAGTTCGCTCTGACCCTGCACCTGAACGGACCCAAGGCCTACAGCTACCTGAGAGAGTCCCTGCACCTCAACCTGCCGCATCCACACACCCTGCAGAGGTACAGGAACATGTTACCAAATTAAAAGTCTTTAACCTTTTATTGTGTTAACAAGTTAATCATGTTACCAAATTAAAAGTCTTTAATCTTTTATCATGTTACCAAATTAAAAGTCTTTAACCTTTTATCCTGTTAACAAGTTAATCATGTTACCAAATTAAAAGTCTTTTAAGCTTTTATTGTGTTAACAAGGTAAAGTTATCATGTTACCAAATTAAAAGTCTTTTAACCTTTTATCCTGTTAACAAGTTAATCATGTTACCAAATTAAAAGTCTTTAACCTTTTATTGTGTTAACAAGGTAAAGTTATCATGTTACCAAATTAAAAGTCTTTAAACCTTTTATTGTGTTAACAAGTTAATCATGTTACCAAATTAAAAGTCTTTAACCTTTTATTGTGTTAACAAGGTACATTTATCATGTTACCAAATTAAAAGTATTTAACCTTTTATTGTGTTAACAAGTTAAATTTATCATGTTAACAAATTAAAAGTCTTTAACCTTTTATTGTGTTAACAAGTTAAATTTATCATGTTAACAAATTAAAAGTCTTTAAACCTTTTATCATGTTAACAAGTTAAATTCATCATGTTACCAAATTAAAAGTCTTTTAACCTTTTATTGTGTTAAGGTAAATTTATCATGTTACCAAATTAAAAGTCTTTTAACCTTTTATTGTGTTAACAAGGTAAATTCATCATGTTACCAAATTAAAAGTCTTTTAACCTTTTATTCTGTTAAGTCAAATTTATCATGTTACCAAATTAAAAGTCTTTTAACCTTTTATTGTGTTAACAAGGTAAATTTATCATGTTACCAAATTAAAAGTCTTTTAACCTTTTATCATGTTACCAAATTAAAAGTCTTTTAACCTTTTATTGTGTTAACAAGGTCAATTTATCATGTTACCAAATTAAAAGTCTTTTAACCTTTTATCATGTTACCAAATTAAAAGTCTTTTAAGCTTTTATTGTGTTAACAATTTAATCATGTTACCAAATTAAAAGTCTTTTAACCTTTTATTGTGTGAACAAGGTAAATTTATCATGTTACCAAATTAAAAGTCTTTTAACCTTTTATCATGTTACCAAATTAAAAGTCTTTTAACCTTTTATCATGTTACCAAATTAAAAGTCTTTTAAGCTTTTATTGTTTTACTTCCTGGTTTTAAGGTGGGCGAGCTCAGCAGACGCCAGCATGGCCTCGACGTGAAACCGTGTTTTATTTTGAAGGAATCAGTCCCTGCTGTTATCAAACAGCTGCACGGTTCAGCCTGGATCACTTCTCCTCGACTCAGGTGGGATTTCACAAACCTGGATTTTATCTTTTCATACGTGTCAAGAAAATAAAATAACATCTGTTTTATTTCAGGAGGTGGAACAGAAACGACTACAGAAACTGGACTTTTATTGTGAAATTTACCCTGAACTGCAGCTTCAGGAGAGGTTCCATGTGATAAAATGCAGAGAAACATCAAACGCTGTTGGTTTGGATGGATTCTTCCTGTGTCACTAACAGAATACACGTGTTTTGTGATGTCACTAATGTCTCATTAAAGAATAAAGTGACTTTACGTCAATTCCTGAACTTTCTAACGTGACTCTATTCAACTTAATTCAACTTTATTTAAACTCCTTTTATTCCACAGTGAGTTTTAAATGAAGTGATGACACATTCTTTATATTTGGCTGCAGATTTATTGACTTATATTAAATTATAATTTAATTATAAATTCTATAAAACTGATTTTAGAGTCAATTTTACAGCTTTTTCTGCAATATTGTTTAATTTCCCCCCGTTATATATTAATTTTTTTAGACTTAAGTATTTATTTTTCATAATTTTCACTTTCCTCATATTTTTAAATTTTTTTTTTCATTTATATCATGTATTTTTTCCTAATTTTGACATTTTTTGTTAATTTTAAATATTAAAAATATCATTTATTTTATACCCAATTTATTAATTATGCAATTTTTAAAATAAAATATTTTAAAATTTATATCTTGATCTTAATTAAAAGGTACATTTTTCTAGACTTAAATATTTTTCTTTTAAATATATATTCATTTTTCATAATTTTGACATTTTTTGTTAATTTCTTTTGATAATTTTAAATATTAAAAAATTATCATTTTTATTTTATACCCATTTTAATTCTTAATTATGCAATTGTAATATTTTAATATTAAAACCCTGAAGGTTTTAATCTTGATCTTAATTAAAAAGGTATTTTTAAAATATTTCTTTAAATATTATTTTTTCATAATTTTCACTCATTTTATTTTTTTAAATTTTTTACTCATGTTTCATTTATATCATATCTTTTTACTTTAGTTTAATTTTGACAATTTTAAATATTTAAAAAAATTATTTTTTTCATCATACCATTTAATTTCTTAATTATTTTAATATTAAAACACCTTAAAGGTTTTAATCTTGATTTAATCTGGTTTTAAGACACAAAATTACACATTTCTTAATGAATTTATTAATCTGAATGTTATTAATTCATCTTCACTTTATATATTAAATTAATAAAGTATAACTTGATAAATTTAGACTAAATTCCTATAAATCATTACAGCCAGTAGAAACTGATTCTAGAATCATCTTTAGAGATTCTTATTCATTAAAACTATTATTTTATTCTAATTTGGACATAAAACTTAAACGTCCTCAGTAAAACGTCCATTATCCTCTCAGACATAAAGAGTCTGATCCTTTAAACTCAGGATTAATGTGATTTTACATCATTAATAGATGATTTAGGATCAAAAACTAATAAAATGTGGCCTCGGACACAAAGTTATTGATGAAGAGGAGACGTGGAACCAGCTGGACCTGATCACTTTTATTGTTTATGTACAAACAACATCCAGAACTGCAGAGCAACAACGGTTCATCCTCAAACACGGGACGGGTACAGCATCTGAGGAGACAGGAAGTCACATGATCAGAGCCCTGACCAATCACGTTTAGGATCAATCAACAGGAAAAACTGATCAATATCAGGACAAATCTGTTAATTCTACAGCTGACACTTCATCCTGTTTTCCTTTGAAGTCTCCTTTGAAGTCTCCATCTAACTTCTCCTTTGAAGTTAGAGACTTCAAAGGAGAAATTTAATATTTTAGATTTCAAAATAAAAGCATTTTCTTTTGCAATAAGAAATAAGGTGGTTTCAATATAGTAAAAGTAATATTCAGATTCATCATTAATGATTTAACATTTATTTTAAATTCAAATTATCTTCAATATTATTTATCAATCAATAAATTGATCCTCATTTGTTGAATTTTCTGATTCTGATTAATTTCAAAAAACAAAAACATGCCATTTAAACGTAATTAATCACAAATCCTGTCGTCATGTAGATATATTTTTAATCAAAGCATTTAAACTTAAAAATGATCGATGAGGATCAATCAATGATTTTAATTCTAAAGATCAAAGCTGCACTGATCAATCGACAGGAAACCGATCGATTTTAATAGTTTCAGCTTCTCAAACGTCTGAATTTTCACATTTTACAGCCTAAAAATAAAAAACACCAACCGATAAATGCTCCCAGCTCCGTTAATCTTTTACAGCATTAACGTATAGATTGTCGTTCGTAAAGAGGTTTTTTTTTTAAATAAAGTTTCTCACCACTCTGATTCTGTGTCCGATGGCCTTCGCCGGCAGGTTGCTGCTGAACTTGGCTCGCACCATGCCGCTGCTGCCGTGAGCGCGGGTCACCTTCCCCCAGATCACTCTGGTCTTGTTGGGTTTACCGCCCGGCGTCACCGTGTTCCTGCACAGACGAGACTCGGTTTAACGGGAGTGCCCTGAACGCACCACGAAGACGTGAGGAGGAGAGAGGAAACCAGACTGAAGAACAAAAACTCAACAGAATGAAGTTTAATTTATTTCTATCAACTATTAGGAGATAAAACTTATAACAGACACATCATCACCTCCACAAACTGCATTTAGAAACGTTTATGTCCAACAAACTGAAGCTACAAATCAGTGAATTAATATTCAGCTTCATCAATTCTACAGAACATATTTCTGTAATAATCAGATTTTTCTTCCTCTGACAGGGAACTTTTATCTTCTGAAATGATTGAAAATAATGTTAAACTTGCAAAAAAAAATACTCTAATTATTTAAGCGGCAGCTGTCAGTGTAATTAGTGTTAATTCAGATATTAAAACACAAATTGCAAGAAACTTTTAAAGCTCAAAACATGAGATCGACTGAATTTAAATGACTCCAATATAAAGATTTACAGAGAGAAGCAGGACGTCTGGTTTAAATTCCTCCAAAATATTTTCTGTAGAAACATCAAATCACTCCACAACTTCAGCAAAGTCCTTACACAGATGATGGTCCATGTTATATTTTATAAGAGACAATGTTTTTTCAATGGAAGCTCAAACAGGAGACCAGCGCAGAGGGAGAAAAATGCTGCTTTTCTCCATATGCCTGCCTTATCTGTGCAGCCGTCGCCATTGGCAACCAGGTCAAGTTGCCGTGGTAACCTCTGAGACTCAGGCCACAGCTCGTTAACATGTTTTAACACAGAACCAACCACATATGATGAATCAGACTGACAGGACGCACACAAACACATAATAAACCTGTTGAAGGGGCTTAAGTTCCTGATTATATACTTGAAAGGAAAATTCTCTGGTTGTTAGTTGCAGCTCTAGTTTTTCCTTGTACAATAATTCATATTTCAACAGTAAAGAACCAGTAGACTGACGAGTTCATTATGAAGATAGAAACAAACAGACCAAGACCAGGTCTTTCTGGAGGTCTCACTCCACTTGATTTAGCGACTGATGCTTTCACGGCAATGAAAACGAACGAAACTAAGCATCTTTGGTTCGAATAAACCGTTTGTTGAGCACCGGTTGCCGTTTCTCGTTCCCCCCCCCGGCCGCTCGGCTACTTACTTCTTGGCCTTGTAGACGTACGCGCAGCGTTTTCCCAGGTAAAAGTCCACCTCATCGCGGGTGTAGCAGCCCTCCAGCTTCAGCAGAGCCGTGTGTTCGCGCTGGTTCCTCAGGCCACGTTTGTAGCCGGTGAAGATGGCTTTACTCCACAGTCTGAGGCAGAAAGAGAGAGGAAATAGATCTCAGTGCCGCCGCTATGTCCAGAGTCCCACCGCCGCCACATTAGCTGTTTAACAGCGTCGACTCTTACCTTCCAGGCATCGTCAGTCTTCTCCAGGTGAGTTCACCTGCACACAAACAAACTTGTTAGATTCCACTTAACTTTATTTATAAAGCCACAGCTGCAACAAAGTGGTGTACAGCAATAAACAGACAATTTACAACGTGCACACGTGTTTTTTTTTTACAAATACACAGGAACAAACCAACAGTTTAGTCAATAACTCATCTTTAAAAATGTGTCAGTAACCGAATTGATTGAGCTAACGCGTTAGCATATTCTGACATTAGCCCACTAGAAATGTGGCGTTTATGTCCTATTGTGACATCATTGTAACGTGAATTTACATAAATGCATAACATTAAACATGTTTCGGTCCCATAGTGAGCAGTTCAATGTGTTTTAACCAGCGGGAGGTTTTTCCTTAATGTACTTTAAGCACATCTCATCTTTTCGTAATGTAATTATCTTTGAGCACCTGGAAAAGCGCTATATAAAACTAATGTATTATTTAAAGTGGGAGTTTTGTCGAACCAGCCTCAGTCCGCAAGGTTCGTGGCGAATTTCACCTGTTTAACACGGTTTTTAACGGAGCTCAACCTGCAGGCTAACATTAGCTAAGTCAGCTAACAATACCGGGTCACGTCAGCGGGATAAACTCCGGTAATTAACACCGGGAGACGCGGTTTGTACACCGGGTATGTTCGGAGACTCCGCCTGGGCGCCAGCAGCTCTCAGCGGCAGCTCTCCGCTCGCGGAGCCCGTAGCTGCGGCGCTCCGCTCGGCCAGCCCCCAGCAGCAGCATCCGGGCTGAATCTCCGCCATCACAGCCGCCACAGAATCACCGACCGGCGGATACCGGACGGGACATCGGTGGCTACACATGTTGGGAATATGAGCCGCGAACGAACCGGATTAACGGAGATATTTGAAGTTTTTTTAGGCGGACATGTTTCGGGCTTACCGGTTCTGTGAGGGGAAAGATGGCGGAAAGGACGCGAAAAAGGAATTCTGGGAAATTATTGTAAACACAGGCGTCCGCGCAGCTGCCTGAAGAAAACTCTTTGTCAATAATCGTAATAAATAATCAATAATACACAAACGAATTTTAAGCTACTGTAAACGGCGGCATTCGCGAACAAAATAATATATCAATAATCAATAAAACACACGTGAACGTTAAATTACTGTAAATAGGTGTCCGCGGAGATGCCTGAACAAAACAATACATCAATAATCAATAATAAAAACTCACTTGAAAGTTATTTCCTGAATGTTTCCACGTTATGTAATAATGCCATAATTTAGACGTATATTTATTACGTTAAATAATATTTTATTATATTAATATTATACATTATATCGTATTAAAAGTAGTAAAATTACACGGAGTCGCCATCGTTTTAGTTTAATATTTTTTATACTTAAACTATTTTAATAATAAATATAAATAAATTTCAGTTTAGTTTTTCATGTTATTCATTTTTATTTTACTTTTCTGTCATAACATCACTCTATTAAAATACTGGTCTAAGTCACTTTCAGTTTTTTTGAAAAGACAAAACTTTATCAAACGCAGACAATATATTAATTCATATCATTTTATTCAAAAAGACCTTGACAGTGGACATACATAGAACGTTGTGAGGTCACTTATGTAACATTAAAGAATAAAATGACTTTAGGACAATTCCTGAACATTCCGATGTGACTTTATTCAACTTTAAACCTGGTTTAATTCCATAGAGAAACTCTAAACTTACATTAACTGGATTTAAATTAAATTAAACTAATGTCCCAGCTCTTTTTTGCCTGTATTTTATTAAACATAACTCGTCTCCAACGTCCCGTTTTGACTTTCTGAAGCCTGAGATGTGGTGAATTTACAATAAATTGATGACACACGTTTAATGGAAGATGATCCTGGAACTTCCTTTATTTCTTTAGATTTAGCTGCAGATTTATTGATATGCACAGCACCTTATATTAACTTATTATTAAAGTATAACTTGTGAAATTTACACTGAACTCTAAACTTTATCACTCACCAGTAGGAATTGATTCTAGACGCAGTCGCTTCATCATTAAAGCTGTTAAATCGTCATTTTACCTACGTCCTCAGTGAAATATAGCACATAAAGGCCATTATTTCTAATAGGGTCACCATATGTAGATGCACCGTTCTGCACAAACCTGTCCATCCACAAAGAGCATTAACGTCAGTCAAATTAAAATATTTATTTAATGCATTTAAACTTAACTCAACTCTTCATACAGCTGTGTTCAAATCTTTTATACAGTTTCTCAGCAGAAGAAAAAAAAAATTAAACAAAGTGGGAAAAAAAAATGTTAAAAACTGTGACGAAGTCTGTTTGTCCTCCGCGTAAAAACAGTGGAATGTCCTTTAAAACCACACCTCTTCACTGCTGCAGGAGAAACACACGGAGAAGAAAAACATGAAAAACATCTGTACAAAAAAAAAAAAAAAAAACAAGAGGCCACGGTTCAGCGTGAAACCTCCAGACAGGCTGAGAGTCTGAATTCAGGGCAGAAAGGTTGAGTTTCGTGCTGCGTTCAGGGACCACAGGAACAAAATGACAGTTCAGGACTTCAAGGGATGAGATCTGATTTGTTTCAGCAGGTGAGTTTAGTGTTGTGGGGAGGAGAAACTCCTGGAATCATTGATTAATCTACTATATTTTCTCTATTATATAATTTCCCACAGCTCAATTGATAATTTGATCACCACCAGTGTGTCCCACGGGACCTGAACGCAGCATGAGCTCATTAAAAAACATGGAAAAACTGAAATTAAATATAAAACTTTTTTAGTTCGTCCTCGTCTCCAGCAGCTGGTCTCTAATCTTTTGCTGCTTCAGGAGACGTCTTTTTTAAAGACGGCGTCGGCTCCGTCCGTCAGCACAGAATCCAAACGTGAGTCTAGTCATCCAGACGCAGCTTAAACTTCATTTTCTGGAACCAAACCACCACTTCCACAGACTGCAGAAGACCTGGAGACACAACCTGCTGCTGGATAACGATTATAAATAAAGTTCTGTAGTTACATATGAAGAGCCGACGTCATGACGACTTTACAAAATGACCAAAAAGTCTCAAATGTGCTGAAAACTGCTGCGAAAATCATTTTGTATTTAAAGACGTTTTCACTGATTTGTTTTGTCCACTAGGGGGCAGCGTAACCTCCTGTAAAAAATACTATTTCAGCTCTTGCAGGTGTGAACCGGTGACGTCTCTCAGCTGAAGGCGTGAACCAGTGATGTCTCTCAGAGGATGCTAGTGGTCAACCACAGGTGTGAACTGGTGACATCTCTCAGCCGAAGGTGTGATCAGGTGATGTTTTTTAGGGGGCGCTAGTGATCTATTGCAGGTGTGAACCAGTGATGTCAGACGATGCTAGCGGTCAGCCACAGGTGAGAACAAGTGACGTCTCTCAGCTGAAGGTGTGAACAGGTGACGTCTCTCAGAGGATGCCTAGTGATCAACTGCAGGTGTGAACCAGTTTGAACCGGTGTCTCCCAGGGCACGCCAGTGGTAAGCTGCAGGTCTGAACGAGCGACGTCTCTCAGCTGAAGGTGTGAACTGGTGACGTCTCTCAGAGGATGCTAGTGGTCAGCTACAGGTGTGAACAGGTGACGTTCCTCAGCTGAAGGTGTGAACAGGTGACGTCTCTTAGAGGACACCTAGTGATCAACTGCAGGTGTGAACCAGTGAACCGGTCTGTCCCAGGGCACGCCAGTGGTAAGCTGCAGGTCTGAACGAGCAACGTCTCTCAGAGGATGCTCATGATCAACTGCAGGTGTGAACCAGTGACGTCTCTCAGCTGAAGGTGTGAAGAGGTGACGTCTCTCAGAGGATGCTAGTGGTCAGCCACAGGTGTGAACAGGTGACGTTCCTCAGCTGAAGGTGTGAACAGGTGACGTCTCTTAGAGGACACCTAGTGATCAACTGCAGGTGTGAACCAGTGAACCGGTGTGTCCCAGGGCACGCTAGTGGTAAGTCGTAGGTCTGAACCAGCGACGTCTCTCAGAGGATGCTAGTGGTCAGCCACAGGTGTGAACCAGTGACGTTCCTCGGCTGAAGGTGTGAACAGGTGATTTGTCTCAGGACTCCTAGTAATCAACTGCAGGTGTGAACCAGTGAACCGGTGTCTCCCAGGGCACGCTAGTGGTAAGCCACAGGTGTGAACATGTCACGTCTCAGCTGAAGGTGTGAACAGGCGACGTCTCTCAGAGGACATCATTAGTGGTCAGCTGCAGGTGTGAACCAGTGATTAAGGAAGTTGATTTGGCGCTTTGTTTGTTCTTAAACCGTATTAAAACGCTCTTTGAGTTAAAACTCGGGGCTGCATCCGTCTGAGCATCCACGATGCTCAGCGTTGTCATGGCAACGCGTTTCAGCATATATACACACACACATATGTATATATATAATTTTTTTTTTTTTTACAGAATATATTTGTACACATACGTTTGATAAAAGATTAAAAACAGCTGACTGTCCGCCGTCTGCAGGACGACACGCAGCCACCTCCCGAAAGGCAAAGTCACGGGAAAATGTCCCAGAATGCAACAGAAAGTCGGAGAGCGACCTGAACGTCCTCCACAGTTTCCCCTCAAAACGTCTCTGGTCGTTTCATCTGAGTATTTGTTAGATGTAATTATTCGTTAAACCCAGATTTGAGAGTCCTGAATTAACAGAAGTGAGAAAACAGTCTGATATAAACCCCCAAAAGTTGAAAATCACTGGTCTAACATGAAAAAATGATGCATAATTAAAGAAACCATGTGATGTGATGCAGGTCCTGATCACTTGTGGAGGATCGATCGGGGATTTTCAAACAGCTCCAACATAAAAACAGTCCTGTGTGGAAAACAAGACTTCCTGCAGGTCCAGGTCCAGGATCAGGGTCTGTAGTTTGGATTTAAACTAAACGACAAACAACCAATCTGTCACTTTCAAAATTAAAATTCCGGATCTGATGGAGACACAAATCACAGAGCTGAAGATCCAACTGCTAGCTGTCGGCTAATATTAGCATGAATCTATATTAGCTACAACCTCATAGCTAGCTGTGTTAGCTTTATATTAGCATGTTTAAAACAATAACTATACGTCCACCTTTGCCATCTTTAGTTATTAAAACTGTTGATGTAAACTCTCAACCGACTTTCTAGAATTAGCACGTGGCTACATTAGCTTAAACGCAAAATAAATTCAACTTAGCTTGTCTATGTCGTAGCTTACGTGCTCCTAACAGCTAATCAGAAACATCCATTAGAGTCTGCGTGTAACGAGCTAACACACCTTTAAACTGTTATAAATATTCTGTTCACGTTAGCTAAAATTAGCATTCTCTAGCTATGTTCTCTAGCATTAACTAGCATCAGCTGTCAGAACATTAATGTTGGCTAGTTTTTGACGCCAACCTAGCACTATTAAATGCTAAGATTAGCATTTAACAGTGCTAGTGCAATCAAATTAAAACAGTTAGCCAAACTGGCTCGGTTTATAATGTTAGCGACTTTTAGCAATGAACTGTTAACCACGACATCACTGGTTTAAGTCTTATTTCCTGTTATTTCTGATAAAAACATGTATCATTAACCTTCTTTATTCATCATTATTCCAGTCCAACTATATCAACGCCTAAGCGTTGGCTATCATTAGCGGCTAGCTACGTTAGTGTCATTTTAAACCGTACAGCTACGTTAGCATCGAGATCCTTTATCTTCACACTATATAGTTCAGTCTATTGAAGTCAACCAATAATAAATAAATACTTTATTTCTGTTTAATGTGAATGTAGTGAATGTTTAGTTTTTAGTTAATTGCATTTTAGGTATTATTACATTCTGGGAACAACAGTTTTAACACGATTTCCTTGGGATTCAGTTTGTTTTGTAGATCCATAAATAAATAATATAAAATTAAATCAAAGTTACTGTCAGATAAAAGCTGTACAAGCCTAAATTTTTACCAGTGTTTTAACAATATATCCAATAAATTTAGGTTTAATTCCTAAAAAAAACGAGCTGACGTGAGACGTCCTTGTTCTTTCCTGATTATTTATCTCAGATAAATCAGTTTCTCTCCATAAAGTTAAAACTAATACGACAAAATACTTTGTCCATAAACAACAAAACATTAACTGGATCCATCATGTTAAGCTGATGTGGTCACGTCATAATTTGAGTTTATTTTATTAGACTCGTAAATCTATTGGTCCAATTGTTAAACGGAGGTGTCACCTGACTCTCTGGCTGTCATGTGATCAGGTTGCTAGACCAGTTCAGGGACCAGTAGAGGAACTAGTTCAGGGACTAGTTCAGTCGAGAACCATTAGAGAGGCTAGTTGAGGGACTAGGAGGCGTCACCTGACTCTCTGGCTAGTGTTCATCTCTTCCGTCAGTGTGTGTTTTTTATTAGATTTGGATCTACAGGTGCGTTCAGGTCTCCATCAGGTCCAGATCTGCTGTTCTGGGGGTTTTCGGGGGTCCTCGCCGGACCCCTGCGCCCTACAACAACCTGCAGCGTGACAGGAGGCAGACTGAGCGTGTTAGCGGCGGTGTGTTAGCGTCGTCTACATGGTGACGGAAGGTCCAGGTGTTGATGATGATGTTGTCGTCGTCGTCGTGGCGACGGGGTGTCGGGGCGGGGCCAGGTCGAGCAGGGCACTGACGGTTCCGGCCACCTGGGGGAGCCCTCGCTCCTCCAGGATGTGCAGAGGGAGACACAACTGACTCTACCAGAGACGAGACACCACAGAGGAAGACGAGGACACACACAGCGGAAAAAAGGCGGGTCAACGGATGGTCAAATCAAACGAATGAACAAAACAACAGTAACCATGGCAACAGGAAGGATAAAATGAGGCGCAAACTCAAAATGTCAAATGAAATGATGGAGGACTAGGAGACTAGGAGAGAGACTAGGTCGTGGACTAGTAGAGACTAGGTCGTGGACTAGTAGAGACTAGGTCAGGGACTAGTAAAGACAATAATAGAGGGACTAGTAGATGAACTAGGTCCAGGGATTAGTAGAGGGACTACCTCAGGGATTAGTAGAGGTTCCATTTGAGAGACTAGGTCAGGGACTACAAAAAGACTCATTCAGAGACTAATAGCGGAACTAGTTGAGAGACTAGGTCAGGGCCTAGTAAAGAGACTAAAAGAGGGACTAGTAGAGGGACTAGTTGAGAGACTAGGTCAGGGACTACCAGAGAGACTAGGGATTAGTAGAGGGACTAGTAAAGGGAGTATTTCAGGGATTAGTGGAGGTTCTATTTGAGAGACTAGGTCAGGGACTACCAGAGAGACTAGGGATTAGTAGAGGGACTAGTAAAGGGAGTATTTCAGGGATTAGTGGAGGTTCTATTTGAGAGACTAGGTCAGGGACCAGTAAAGGGACTGGTAGATGAACTAGTTCAGGTATTAGTAGAGGGAATAGTTGAGAGACTAGGTCTGGGACTACCAGAGACTCATTCAGGGACTAGTAGTGAAACTAGTTCAGATATTAGTAGAGGGACTAGTTGAGAGACTAGGTCGTGGACTAGTAGAGACTAGGTCAAGGCCTAGTAAAGACACTAATAGAGGGACTAGTAGATGAACTAGGCTCAGGGACTAGTAGAGGAACTAGTAAATGAACTAGGTCCAGGGATTAGTAGAGGGACTATTTCAGGGATTAGTAGAGGTTCCATTTGAGAGACTAGGTCAGGGACTACAAAAAGACTCAGAGACTAATAGTGGAACTAGTTGAGAGACTAGGTCAGGAACCAGTAAAGGGACTAGTAGATAAAGTAGTTCAGGTATTAGTAGAGGGACTAGTTGAGAGACTTGTTCAGACTAGCAGGACTAGTTGAGAGACTAGTTGAGGTATTAGTACAGAGGAACTCATTCAAGGGCTAGTAGAGGATGTAGTTGATAGACCAGCTCAGGAACTATTGAGAGACTTTGTGAGACTAGTTGAGGGATTAGTAGAGAGACCAGTAGAGGAACTAGTTCAGGGACTAGTAGAGGAAGTAGTTCAGATTTCAATAGAGGGAGTAGAGAGACTAGTTCAGGGACTAGTCATCGTGCTTTATGTCTTGAAGTGGAATAATTATGATAATTTTAAATCTGATGAACAATGACCATTAAAAGAAGATGTTAAAGAGACACATTGGACTCAAGGTGCTTCAGTGATTTTATTGATGGAGCTCAGAGGGAAACATTCTCCAACATGAGGACAGAGCAGAGGCACAGTCTTCAAATCCTCATCATCTCACCACTCTTCATCTCCTAAAAGTTCTATTTCATATTGAATTCCGACAGTAGGAAACCATCAGCCATCTTTTTCCACTGCAGGAACCTGTTACCTCTCAGAGTTCTAGACTTCAGAATCAACAGCAGGAGTCATGGTTACGTTCTGATTGTAAGGAGAGAGAGGTCAACTTTGTTGGACGAACAGATTCGGTTAGCATGGACCAACCATGGAGGACCATAGCGGCCTCAAGTAGCCTCCAGAGATTCAAAACTCATTCGATTTTACCTTCACAAGGACTTACTTGGTGTTAGGATTGGGCAAAGACAATGCTACCGCCATGTTCCAGGAATTCATCACCAAAGTGGACAAAGAAATGAGGAAGAAAATAGAACCTAAGGTGTGTGAACATTAGGTTAAGTTCCTGCAGTGGAATGAAGAGGCAGCTGGTCCATGTTGAAGGCGTTTTTACTCCTGATAGTTCTTCTGTTGTTCTCACAGAGAGGAAGACCACACATGGTAAACACTGATTTGTGGTGAACGAAGCTTCTTATCCAGCATACAGGGTCTTGACTGACTCTGAACCACTTTACAAACAGTAAAAACAGTAAAAAACACACTCGGACAGGCAGCCAAACATAAGGCACAGGGGGCGGAGCTTCAACGGGCAGGAGACAAGCTTCAGGGCAAAACTTTGGGATGATTGTCCGGTTTGAAGTTCACCTGAGAGATCGCAGGTTTGACAATTCTAGACGAGGTCTTTGTAAAAGGTCTCAGTCTGCTTCAAACAAACCTCATTGCAGATCCAGACCTGGATCTTATAATTAACACTTCATTTGAAGCAGACTGAAGCCTCATCCCGGATTTGATTAGTGAATTCAATAAAAAAAATACAACATCCCAACCCTAAGTTCAAATGGTGTTTCGTAGATTTTTATCCAATGTTGTCGGTACCGGTGAGATCCAGATTCAGAAGTTTATAAAAACTCTCGGAAGTTATCACGGAAGTAATTTGGAGTCCTTTAGATTTGTTTTCAGTGTTTATAGGATGGCCAATCCTCCTGAAACAGACGGTAACGCCTCAACTCGCCTCGACTTACCTCGCCTTTTTTTTTGCGTTTCGGTTACCAAAAACTGTCTGGTCCCTGGTTCTATTTTTGGTTTCACTTCCTCCGTGGTTCCAAGCAAGCTGAGCATTTACTCTAATGTGATGTCACTAGGCTGCTGGTCACCGATTGGCCAGAGATTTACGTCACATTGACAATTCAGCCAATGATAGTGATTGATTATTGATTAACATGGTCTATGAAAACGAGGCTTTGGTCGCCGGGTGTAGAATTGGCCAAGGACGAACGCTTCACATTTCAGGGGCAGATCCCATTTACAAAATTTGTGCAATGACTTGTTGTAGTTTTTAGTGGCTCCTGCTGGTCAATGGAATGTTAATAATTGAATAAACAGTTGACAGAACTCTGCTGGTGACTCAGCTAGAAACCATCCTAATAGTTTTGGAAATACAGCCAAATACTGGATCTGCTGCACATCTGCATTTTGTTGAGGGAATTCGCTCTTCGAGTGTCCTTCAAGTTCAACTTTTTTCTAGAAGACCACTGTAAGCAGACGCCGGTCTGAACGCCCCCAACTTGAAACTAAGTCGACATGTCCTGAACATGGCTCTAACGCTCTAGAAGAAGATGTCAGAAAGCAGTGAAATATCCAAAATCTACTTTTGCAGATGATGCAGTGTTAAGCGGTGGAGACTCTTGAGTCCGTGGTGCTTTGCTCGAGAACTGGGATTGTTCCTTTCAGGTGCGGATTGAGTCAAACTTCAAGTATCTGGGGTTGTTGTGCGGTTACTTCAGTAGTACAGTAGTAATGCAAGTGTTGTGCTATACTGTTGTGGTGAGGAGAGTTTCTAAGCCCAAAGGCGGACTTCTACATTCAAGCCTAAACAATGGGATTACAGAAACAAGGCAGAGGAATGGGACTCCAAGGACAAGTCAGGAGATTCTCCAGGCAAGAAGAGAACAACTGTTGACTGAGATGGATCAGACATGCGACCAGGACGACTCCTGGACACCTGTCTGTGGAGGTTCTGTAGAGATAAAGCCTAGTTTATACTTCTATTTATGTAGCTACGCCTTGTTGTTGTACGCTTGTACCAGGTGTAGGGGTCTGCATCGACGTATAAACCAGGCTTTAAACAGTATATCCCATCTAGACTGGATATAACTCAAGAGGAGAAGGACTTCTGGGTTCTGGGTTAAGTTCTACAGAACCAGACTAGCTTAATGTAGGTATCCTATCTATATGTGAAGCTAGGATAATACTCCTTTATATGTTGTGCTGTTTATCTTATTTCAGTCATTTATTTTCGTGTTCTGAGGATGAACCCATCATGTCTCTGGGTCAGACATGAGGCGCCAGGTGAACGTAGATGGCGCACAGCACGGACATGACGGACAGGTAGAAGAGGGCGAAGCCCGCCAGCTGGACCCGGGGGGAGGGGCCGGCCAGGGGCGGAGCCATGGAGAGCAGCACGCCCATCGTCATATAAACACCACCTCCTCTACCGTCTAGGACCTCGCCCACTGAACACAGACTGTCCTGTATATGTGTGTGTGTGTGTGTGTGTTGGGGGGGTAAGGGAATGGCGACGAATAAAAGCAAGGAAACAAATGAATGAAATGGACAGAATTTAAAAAAAAAAAGGATAATTGAAAGGTGAGAAGGTGAAAGAGAAGAAAGAAAGTTGTTAGTTGAAGAGAAGCAGCAACATTTAAACAATAAGCTGGTTTGACAACTGATTGATCTATTGATTATTGAAACTAATGCAATAGTTGCAACTATTGTGTGTGTGTGTGTTACCTGTTGGACGCCGATCCTACGACACGCCTCCAGGAAGTTCTCCACGTTTCGTCGACATTTGGCCATGGTGAGTTTAGGCTGCGGACAGAGACAGGAAGTGTTGGTGAGGGTTCATGCAGCGTTCTGATTGGCTGACACAATCAGCCAGAGATCCCATTGGCTGCACTCACCACGGCGGGGGAGGGGACGTGGATGCTGGGGACGGACCGCGGTCGCACGTGATTGGCCAGGTGACACAGCACCACCCCGTCTGTGAGCGCCGCCCCCAGGTCGCTAGGCAACGACACCTTCAGACGAGCCTCGATGTTCTGGAACGAGAGACAGGAGGTGACGAGAGAGACAGGAGGTGAAGAGAGAGACAGGAGATAACGAGAGAGACAGGAGGTGAAGAGAGAGACGGGAGGTGAAGAGAGAGACAGGAGGTGAAGAGAGAGACAGGAGGTGAAGAGAGAGACAGGAGATAACGAGAGAGACGGGAGATGACGCGAGAGACGGGAGGTAACGAGAGAGACAGGAGGTGAAGAGAGAGACAGGAGGTGAAGAGAGAGACAGGAGATAACGAGAGAGACGGGAGGTAACGAGAGAGACGGGAGGTGAAGAGAGAGACAGGAGGTGAAGAGAGAGACAGGAGATAACGAGAGAGACGGGAGGTAACGAGAGAGACGGGAGGTGAAGAGAGAGACAGGAGGTGAAGAGAGAGACGGGAGGTAACGAGAGAGACGGGAGGTAACGAGAGAGACGGGAGGTAACGAGAGAGACGGGAGGTGACGAGAGAGACAGGAGGTAAAGAGAGAGACGGGAGGTAACGAGAGAGACGGGAGGTAACGAGAGAGACGGGAGGTGACGAGAGAGACAGGAGGTAAAGAGAGAGACAGGAGGTAAAGAGAGAGACGGGAGGTGAGGAGAGAGACGGGAGGTGAGGAGAGAGACGGGAGATAACGAGAGAGACAGGAGGTGAAGAGAGAGACAGGAGATAACGAGAGATGGGAGGTGAAGAGAGAGACAGGAGGTGAAGAGAGAGACAGGAGATAACGAGAGAGACGGGAGGTAACGAGAGAGACAGGAGGTGAAGAGAGAGACAGGAGGTGAAGAGAGAGACAGGAGATAACGAGAGAGACGGGAGGTAACGAGAGAGACGGGAGGTAACGAGAGAGACGGGAGGTGACGAGAGAGACAGGAGGTGAGGAGAGAGACAGGAGGTGAGGAGAGAGACGGGAGATAACGAGAGAGACAGGAGGTGAAGAGAGAGACAGGAGATAACGAGAGAGACGGGAGGTGAAGAGAGAGACAGGAGGTAACGAGAGAGACAGGAGGTAACGAGAGAGACAGGAGGTGAAGAGAGAGACAGGAGGTGAAGAGAGAGACAGGCGATAACGAGAGAGACAGGAGGTAACGAGAGAGACAGGAGGTAACGAGAGAGACAGGAGGTAACGAGAGAGACAGGAGGTGAAGAGAGAGACAGGAGATAACGAGAGAGACGGGAGATAACGAGAGAGACAGGAGATGACGAGAGAGACAGGAGGTAACGAGAGAGACAGGCGATAACGAGACATCTATCTGTGATGTCATCAGGTCACCTGAGCCTACGTAGTGATTTACTGGTCAGACTCATGACCCCTGACCTCACCTGTGTGACAGGTACGAACCTTTCTGAGCTGCTCCACCAGTTCTGCGTCTTGTCCGACTAGAACCGGAGCAGCAGGAGCCTCCTCCTGGTTCTGAGGAGCAGCGTCACCTGCAGGACAGAGAGGGAAACCTCGTTATAAGACACATAAATAAATATACACACTCAGTAAATACTCTTAAATGATTAAATGTGATTAATTAATTACAAAACCTGTTGATAATTTTAATTAGGTCCCACCCCTACTATTGATAATTAGTAGAAAGACACTATAGATTCCATATTATTAGTAATTAATGTAATTAACTGTTCAGTGTTCGCATATGTGTTTGAAATAAAGATTCATCAAATCAAAATCAAACCTCTCCTCTTCTCCTCCTTCTGGCTGAGGCGATACAGGAAGCTCTCCGGTCTCGCGCTGGCCGTCCGACACGAGGCCACGCCCCCGGAGCTGGGGTAAGAAGGCGACTGATTGGCTGGAAAACGGAGGAGGCGGAGCTTAAGTCTTTGAGTACAGCAAAAGGTGAAAAAACCGTCAAAGATCTGTGTCAGTTTAGTCTCACCTGTAGGAGACAGGGCGGCTCTGTCCTCTCCCTGTGGAGACACAACACAGGACGTTACACACCTGGACACACCTGGATACACCTGGATACACCTGGATACACCTGGATACCCCTGGATACCCCTGGATACACCTGACTGACAGCACCCTCCACAGCTTTGTCTTTTTATCAACACATTTCAAGTGAGTTTCTGCACATGATTTAACGACAGGTTCATAAAAACGTCTCAGACTACGTTAAGTTGTAACTCGACACAAGTCAACATGCAGACGGACAGAACCAGAACCAGAACCAGAACCAGGACCAGCAGGGTGCAGTACCTGCAGTGGACAGGAGGCGGAGCTATCAGAAGCCAGAGAGTGACAGCCGTCTACAGACAGAGACTAAAGAAGACATGTAGGAGGAGGCAAAACAAGGAAAAGGAAAAATGGCAGAAATTAAATGAAAAATTTAAAAAAAATCAACTGAAGAGGAGAAACGGAACTCAGTTACAATTAATCAATAAGATAAAATGGTGTAAAATGTGGATATATGTGTTTTTTGGTCCACATCATCAGTTTACTATTATACCAGACTAAAGGAACCAGAGAATTTGGACATTTTCTTCTTTAAAATGACTCAAATCGATTATCAATAGTTTATGAATAATGTGATATATTAGTTAGTTATAAACTAATTGATTGATCGTTGCAGCTCTGGTTTAAGGTGCAACAGAGAGCAACGTTCTTAAAAAACAATAGAGGAGAAAGTCTATTATTCTAGACACTAAAACTGATCGTTAATTAGTCTATTGATTATTGAAATGATTGATCAAACAGTCATTTGGTTCATCACTTGGTCGTCACCTGTCTGTGTGAACCGGGTCGTCTCTTTATCGTGTTTGTGTTGATGTCAAACTCAAACACCAGCACACACTGACACACACAACACACACACACACACACACACACACACACACACACACACAGGTAAAACAATAAGGAAAGAAAGAAATAAAGAAAAGAGGAACAAACTGAAGAGGAAGTGATGAAAAGAGGAAAACACGAATAAAAAAAGAACAAATGAAACATGAAAATAGACGGTTGAGGATGAGAAGACAGAAAACAGGAAGAAGAAAAGAGTTAATGCAAGAAGAATTATATAAATATATGAACATTAATGATTCTGGTGATTATTAATCAACATTAAAACATCTGCAAACAAGATAATGATGCTACAATAACACTAATTATTATTTATTCAGCACAACATCTGTGTTTTATTATATGTGTACACACACACACACACGTGCACACACGTGCACACGCGTACACGTACACATACGCGCACATAAGTGCGCGCACGTGCACACACACAAATGTGCACACACGTACACGTACACACGCGTACACATACACGCACGCACATAAGTGCACACACACACACAGATGTGTACACACACACACACACACACAGATGTGTACACACACACACACACACAGATGTGCACACACATACACGTACACGTACACACACACACACAGATGTGCACACACACACACACACACACACACAGATGTGTACACACACACACACACACAGATGTGTACATACACACACACACACACACACACAGATGTGTACACACACACAGATGTGCACACACGTACACGTACACGTACACACACACACACACAGATGTGCACACACACACACACACACAGATATGTACACACACACACAGATGTGCACACACATACACATACACACGCACATAAGTGCACACACACACACACACACACACACACACAACCACACAGATGTGCACACACGCACACACACACACACACACCCACACAGATGTGCACACACGTACACGCACGCACACACACACGCACACACACACGTACACACACACGTACACACACGTACACACACACACACATACACACATGTGTACACACACACACAGACACAGGTTTATCATTTAACACACACTTTAAATTCCTTCTTGTTTTCACCATTGTCTTTAATTTAAACTGATTCTTTGAGTTAAACTCATGATGAAATGTAATAATATTAATAATATAATAATATTTATTAATAATAAATAATGATTCCAGGTCGTTTAAGGCTTCTTCTTTTGTCATGTTGTATTTTCCGTGTGCAGCTTCCGTTTTTTACGCTGCCTGTCGTTAATTAATAATGAATTAATTAACGTTACACTCCTGGTTGGACGACAGAACCAAAGATGTGAACAGTCACCAGTAGACGTGTGAAAGCGTGACGGCGGAGGGGGCGGAGTCATGACGACAGGTGAGTTCATGCTGTAGTGAAGCTACGGAGGGAAACGTGGCGTCGCATGCACATTAATAAAGTCCGTCAGACGAGATCAGAGGAGATTAATTCCCTCAGATTCCTGTAAAAACCACCAGAAATGACCTGTTCTTTAATTTTTTAACGCTTTATGTGGAATTTTCTGCCTGATCTCAATCAATGACGTCCCAAAGTAGCATTAAAATATGTTTCATGTTAAAAATCGATGTTTAAATTAATATCCAGGCGATTTTTTACAGATTTTAAAGGTTTCTCAAGTAAAAAAAAATCAGAATAATGAAAGTAACAGCATATTTAAGCAGTTTATTCACTTTTAAACATGTTGATCTAGATAAAAATAACATATTGGGCTTTTAATTAGTCACTACTAATGATAGAATCACTTTATTTCAAGCTTCTTATGTGTCCGTCTCGTTAATGTTAACGAGCCTTTCTCTGATTGGCCGATTTCAAAACTTAATCTACAGGTTTTGGTTCTTGTTTGTCTGTTTAGACATTAAATAATTAGCCTTTTCCCTCAAAACTATAATTTATTGTAATTAATAAGTGAATCTGTTTTATTACATGTTTGATGTTGCTGGTGATTTTACAGAAATCTGAAAACTTCCTCTTTGTTGACGGATATTTGCTTTTTTTTTCTTTTTAAAAAAAAAAAGCCCAGTTAGTAGATTTTGGGGGCGTGGCCAAACTCTTACCATAAAGAGGGCGGAGTCATCTGTGTGGGTGGAGCGTCTGGAGGGGTAGACGTTCTGAATACACACACACACACACACACACACACACACACACCAGACACAGACAATGACCAGTGAACAGGAATGGCGATGGGAGGGGCATGGGATACACGGAGAGGGGGCGGGGCTTAAACACACCTGGTTGTATAAAAACAACTTTAAGACCCTTTTGGAGATGAGAGAAGCAATTAAGTGGATTTGAATGATTATTAAAGACCCTAACGAGGAGTTTCGGGAAGATTAAGTGTTTTCTGCAGAAAAAGACCACATTTCCCATGATCCTCTTGCTGTCGCACACCTGAGTAAACAACCAAATAACAGCCGGGACGTTTATTTGTTTAAATTAATTAATTATTTGAAATCAGGAGATTAATTAAGACACAAATGGCGTCCTATATAATAAATAATAGCGGTGAATGAAGCTGCTGTCGGACTGAGCAGCGCCTCCCGGTGGACGGAGGAGGAACTGAAGCCTCAGGTGTGACTTCATGAAAGGAGAATTAATGTGGATCTTAAGGAGGAGAGAGTCTTTAACCTGCGACAACACACACACACACACGTTGACACACACTTGTGAAACACACACCGAGACACAAAGTCTCACCTCACTGTCTGGACTGGACTTTGTTGGACTCTGAGTTGCTTTATGCTGAAAAAAATCATTTATTTCCATCAATTTTAAATCAATTTATTTAAGTCGAAATAACCTTAAACAAAATAATGTCTCAGTTATTCCTTATTCATCAGATTATTGTTGCATTTCAATAAAGATACTCAGTTTAGTGACCAAATTACACATCAAATTAAATCAAATTTATCTCCTGAGCCCTGAAAGATTCTCACCGACTTCACATTTCACCCTTAAAGACTAAATAAATATACCAGTAAATGTCCATTTAACCAATTCATACATGCTACTGAATTAAATAATAGCTATCTATACAAATGAATACTGTTGTAAACAACTAGCAGAGCAATAAAGTTTTGTTGAGTCAGGTTCGTCGTACCTTGTTGTTGTAGCTGTTGACAGTCGAGCGGTTTTTCTGTCTCTCCTCGTCGTATTTCAGTGCAGCGAGTTGAGCCTCCCTCCTCATCCTCTCCACGCCTCTCTGAGGAACAAACACAGAGATACGACTCATTTTATTTGTGTTTTATTATTATTTTATTATTTTATTGTGTCAGTAGAGGGTTTTACCTGACTCTGAGAGCTAGAGGGCGCTGTGACTCCGTCCACGACGCTCCTGAGGAACAGAGACGGGATGTTAGAGCAGTGGTTTTCAGTGGTTTTCAGTGGTTTTCAGTGGTTTTCAGTGGTTTTCATGTCAAACTCACACTCATTAGATCATGGACACCATGTGCTTTAAGATGTTTTATAACAGAAAGTGTTAATAATAGAATAAATAAATGACTCAGTACCTAAATAAATATACCAGTAAATGTCCATATTTATTTAAATTTACATTTAATATTAATTATAAAATGAATTTAATTGTGTAGTAGTATTTTTTAAATTTTCCGCTTTTTTAATCAACCGTTTTAAAACTATTATATTATTAGTTATTAGTTATTATATTACTATTATTTTTAATTTATTTTTAATCTTATTTAATTTTAATTTAAGTTTTATTTTTAATTTAAATATTTAGATTTTTCCTCTTTTATTGAACTGTTTTAAAATGATTGTTTTTAATATTTTTTTAAAAAATATTTAATCTTATTTAATTTTAAATAAAGTTTTTTATTTTTAATTGAAATATTTAGATCTTTCCCCTTTTAATTAACTGTTTTAAAATTATTGTTTTTAATTATTTTTTTTATTTTTAATCTTATTTAATTTTAATTAAACTTTTTATTTTTAATTGAAATATTTAGATTTTTTCCATTTTAATCAACTGTTTTAAAATTATTGTTTTTAATTATTTTTTTTATTTTTAATCTTATTTAATTTTAATTAAACTTTTTATTTTGAAATTAAATATTTATATTTTTTTAATAAATTGTTTTAAAATTATTATTGTTTTTAATTTCAAAATAAAAACTTTAATTTTAATTAAAGTTTTTATTTTTAATTTAAATATTTTGATTTTTCCCCTTTCAATCAACTGTTTTAAAATTATTATTGTTTTTAATTTTTTTTTTTATTTTTAATCTTATTTAATTTTAAATAAAGTTTTTTTATTTTTAATTTAAATATTTTGATTTTTCCCCTTTTAATCAACTGTTTTAAAATTATAATCGTTTTTAATCTTATCGATTATTATTAATAATTTTTATATCTATTATTATTAATCTTATTTAATTTCATTTTTTTTTAGATTTTTAAACTTATTTTAATATTATTCTTATTATATTATTATGATCTAATTTTAATTAAAGTTTTTACTTTTATTTAAATATTTAGATTTTTCTTTTTAATCAACCATTTCTAAATTGCATCTCAATGCTTTTAATCACTGTGATATACAGGAAAATGTTCCATTTTATTTAATATATTAATCTTTTAATGTATATTTATTTATTAATTTTCACCTTAGTATATAAAATAGAAAATAACTTTAAAAAAATTTTATTCATATAATAATAATAATAGACAAAAAATAGGAAATAAATTAAATAAATGTATTTATTTTAAATTATATCAGTCCTCTACACAAATAGACGTATATTCTGTCCTTTTTACTTCTAAACAAGCAACTAGAGCAACAAAGGCTTTTATTTCCTGCTGCTTTAACGCCGTTTCACACCATGTGTGTATGTATGAGAATTCATTTTAAATGATTTCATGCGTCCAGGGGAAAAAAAAAAATGTACGGAATCACTTTGTGTCTGTGGAATTCCGTCTGCGAAACTAACTACAGCTTGACCAATGACACGTTGGTTCCGGGGAGTTCCCAGACGGCTGGAAATATAGCGGCTAGAAAAAAGTCTACACACCCCCGTTAAAACGCTTCTGGCAGCGGCAAACGGACGTTTTGGTACCAATGGACGAACAGATTAACGAGGGTTGAAAGAACAGCTGGAACAGATGTGGACGTGTGCGTCAGTCTGAAAAAGGATTCTGCACAGATATTCCAGAAATCCGTGTCAAATTCTCATATCGAGTTGATATTTTCATCTGCCGCAAAGTCAGATTAACAGATAAACCTGCTGCGATGAATAAATAATGAATAAATGTTAATGTTCCTTTAACAATAAATGGCTGTTTAGTAGATTTATGGGTCCAGATGTTTGTATTAATGTCAATGAGATGAACAACCAACGCAAACATGTGTGATTATAAACTGTGTGTGTGTGTGTGTGTGTACCTGTTTTGTCTCCTTGTGTCTTCTGTTTTGGACGAGTTAGTTTTAACTGGAGAACCCTGAACACACAGAGGGAGTCATAGTTTTACAGCGCTGTCTTATAATATAATGGGAATCATTATATAATATTATTCACTGTATATACACACACTAGAAAATTAAAATAAACTACACAATATACACC